>CM076571.1:65208234-65622400 GCA_034641835.2 Pinus albicaulis
ATGTTGTTCAATATTTAACGTAAGTCATTAGTTTACTGAAAGGTGATAATTTGTGCATCGAACATTATATCAAATGGTGAAATACTTGAAGAGTTGGTCGAAGTGAAACTAAGTAAGAGAAGGCACGTGCCTAAAAGCTAGAAGCGGAAATAATACGAAGGCTGAGGTATAAAGTAAAAAGGGGTAGCGGAAATATAAAAGGTGCAATTATGTGGTACGAAGAGCGCAAAACAAATATATTAAAAGAATTGCCGATTTTTGAATATGCACACAAGGGAATTTCCGCGGGGGTCGAGCAGCAAGAGAGGGAAGAGACCCATACCCCCGCGGAATTGTGATAACGTGACGTGGTGGGGACCCAAGGCCAGAATGAGGTGGCAATGCCTGAGCACAAAGTATGGTGACGTGGCAAATGCAATGTGGGCCCTTACGACTGGTAGGGTATGTATTCAATTCGCTTTGTGAATGATATGTTTCAAAGTATCAAATGGTGTTACACGGCAGAGAGGTAAGGTAAAGTTCGTAGGTAAGCTGGCACTGAGGCCCGTACCAGTATTAAACCCAGCACGCGGTGTTCGCCTCTCCCAAACCAATGCCCAATCCCTACATGCCGCGTGCCCCACTGTCAGTGTCCTTACGACACTTGCCCTACTTATTTCACCTCTACCCGTTTTCACCTCAGAATTACCAGTCTCAGGTAGCAGTTTCCCGTATTTTACTACAGTAAAAGTCTCAGGTCTTCCAGTTACGGTATATACAAAGTGAGAACAAGTGCAAGGTCTACCCAATCATCACCAGACTACCCCCGCGTCGCTTTCCCAAGAAAATTTACCTACTATACAGGTACTCCATCCCTTTCATTCCCTCTGTTTTCCTTTCGTTTCTCTTTTCAGATTTCATATGTCAGTCATGGGAAGGGGGACACCCAAGAAAAATGAACCAGAAACTCCCCAGGTCCGAGAAACCAGAAACCCTCCCGGGTTCGAGCCTTTCATCGACCAGCAAGCTGGAATCTGCGATCACCAATACCCTTTCCCCATTAGCAGTATAAGGCCTGAGCTTTTTTCACGTCATGTTCATAATAGGGATCGATACCGGGTAGGTTGTGTCAGGCTTTTACCATCAGATTACCCCCCCAGTTTTCTCGATGGTCGAGTTCATCTACTGGCTCAGAGACACCTATGATGAAAACCGAGGCACGTTTACCTCTGTACAGGGAAACTAGATTTTCTCCCTTTCACCCGACGTCATCAAGCAAGCCCTCCGTTTTCCCACCAGTGCCACCTACACTGCTTTCAACGAAGAAGCTTTAACTTCCCAGTTTACCAAATCACCATGGGAGCATCAAAAACGCTTCATTGCTGATATTTCCAGCAGCCAGGCTACTACCCTTCCCGGTACGGAACTCCTCCCATTAAACATGTTTACGGAGGAAGTGCAACCCATCCTCGCTCTCATTGCGGGTTTGTTAGGTGTAGGCGGGCTAGGGGAAACTTCCAAAGTATGTGTTTTCTTTTTGTGGTTAATGTCTCAGAAGGGGGTTGTCCTAGATATCCCGAGTTACTTATCTGCCAGCATCCACACCCAGTTCCAAGAGCTTCCTGAAACCAGTCATTTTCGTTTCTGTTCATTGGTGTTCTATCTTTTCTTGTATCAGCATGCTGATAGGTTCGAGCGTCTGGGCTTGGATAGGGTATACGAGGTCAATTCTCAGCCCCGACCTATTTTTGACTAGAACTCTGCAGTGCGTCAATTGCCAAAAGGGGTGGGTTACTCTAGTTTCCTGAACGATTTCATGTCCATTGCTTACACCATCATTCATGGTTCGCCCTCACCTAGGGTTTTTCCTGAAATGAAGAACTGGCTGCAAGCTGGTAAAATCCAGAACACCGGGGACTGGTATCTCTTTGATAATTATACTGAAATTCAGGTCTATGGAGCCGAGGTCACCCCTTACCTGCTACCGGTGTTTCCCGCCCAAAGAGTTTATGCTCTGGAGTATATTCGGCAAACCCTCAAGGCTGACCAGCTCCACTTTGTCCCTGCTAAGAAAGGTTACATACTGAGGCTTCCTACCCAAATCGGCCCGTTCGTCGTGAATTCAAGACACGCCCTTCCCATTGTCGAAAAGCTATTACAGGGTATGGAACTAAGACAGGGGAAGACTTGGGCCTATGATCCCCAGGAGATTATTTCAAACAGAAGAAAGAGGAATCGGTCCGCACCTTATGTACATGAACCAAGACCGTTTATAGATTAGAAGGCTAACATGGAAATTTGGCCTTTGGTTTCACAGATGGAGACAGATTCATCTGCCACAGGGGAAGAGGAAGGCATAAAAAAAGGCCAAGAAGAAGAAGTCGGTCCTTCAGGAACAGGTTCTCCCCCTCGTAAAAAACAGAAACCAGTCTCAAGTGGAGCCGAAATTATAGGAGAGGAACAACTGCTTGAACCGTTCATACCATATGCGCCACTTGACAGCAGCAAGGCCGGAATCAAAGTGTTGAGGGACAGCACCACCTCCTCCGACTTCACTGAGGTTTCACGGGCCATGGGGGACTATACTTCACCAGTGGCAGCCAAAAGGATCAAGAAAAACAGGATAATCAGAGATAAACACAAAGCTGAGCTGGAGGGGTATGTAGAAAAGTATCACACCAGGATTTCCGCCACCATGAATGTGGATACTGAGCATCCGGTATTATCAATGGCCGAAGTCCTTTTGGACCCTGATACAGGCGCCACTAGCTACCGGGTACTCCAACATGCAATTGACATGACTAAGGTGCCAGCAACTGATATGTGTAACCTGTTTCAGGTTGTAGCTGATATGCTAAAGGATGAGGTAATGCGGGCTACCATTGCACTGAGGAAACTCGAGAAAAAGCATGAACATATGAGGACTACCCTGAAGAATGAGCAGGCAAGTACCCGCGCCCAGGCAAATCAAATACGCAGTCTCCAGGATCAAATCAAAGGGAAAGACACTGGGGAAACAAACCCGCAGGGATTTTTAATAGACCAATTGCGGAAGGAAGTTACCTCAGTGAAAGGCAAAGCCCACATGCCAGCTTCCCAACATGTGCAGACAATCGAGTTGGCACAAGTAGAGAAAGAGAAAAGGGAATTGGCTGACACCTTGTCACAAGAAAGAGAAGAGAAGGAGAAGTTGGCAGGAAAAATCGCTACTCTTCAGAGTAGGTTGACAGTGTTACAGAACACTTGGGACACATACAGCTGTGCGCTAGCTACAATGCCACCTGAGACGAGTTCACTTTCAGAAAAGCTGGATGCAGCGAAAGCTGCAAATGACATACTGGAGAAACATGCTTCCATTGCAGGGAAAAGGATCACGGATTTGGAGAAATCCCTGTCAGAGAATACCAGAAGGATAGAAGCATTGCAGAAAGAAATTGAACAGGAAAAGAAAACGAGGGTTGACCAGCAGAAGACTATAAATGATCTCAATGCACGCCTAAAAGGTAACCTCACTCTCAGAGAGGGTAGAAAGATTATTTGGTCCGAGATCATTGTAGCTATAACAGAGCAATGGGAATTCCTGCAAGTCATCGAGGAGATGAAATCTTCAGCGCTCTATCTCAGAAGGCGATTTCAGGAAGGGGATATTGATTTGGTCAACAGAGCTCAGCGTGCCAGAGAGTATGTGTCATTCTTGAAAGGGATGAGAGCTAACGAAGCAGAGCAACATGACATATTCAGCCGACACAAAGAGGCCTTGGAGTGTCAGAAACTCATTAATAAGGAATCGGCTCGCGTCGTGGCTTTGAAGGCCTTGCAGTAGTTGATATACAGCGTGGACCGGTTTGATGCAGTTTGGGCCGAAATTACGACAGCAGGGCTTCCGACGTGCTGGGAATCCACCACCCCTTCTATGCTGCGACCATTACCGGAATATGAAGCATGCCTGAAGCAAGAAAGGGACTGGACAGATGTCCTGTCAGATAAAACCACCCGGCTCAAGGCTGAAACCATGATCACATCACTGCGCCCAGAGTTTTCTCTCCTCTACTTTTTAAAACATAAAGTCCCTACTGAGGCAAATCTGAGTGATGTCACTGAGGCTTTCATCAGGGTAGAAGGATTTGCAATGATTCCTGAGCCTGCCCCGGACAGTCAGCAGAGGTGTGCCCAGTTCGTTAGCCAAATTTCCAGTTCATCCGCAGACGCGCCACCACCAGTATCAACAACAGCCTCGACCCTGTCTCACAAATGATGCATTGTTATTTCATGATTCGGCCCTCGTGGCATTTTTACTTTTTACTTCCTTATCTTAGTTAGTCTTTTTAAGTTCAGGTGGAATTTATATTTCACCACAACAATTTAATTTTACTCAGACTGTTACTTAATTTTGGTTTTAAATGACCGAGCACTTAACAGCAAAGGAGGAGAGGTTTTTATCCCTCCTCATGATTTCGGTTACTTGGACAAGGACTTCTAACAAACTCTTAGCATGCGATGAAGATATTTTCCCAAAATATCTTCTCGCCCATGTAGAGGAGTTCCTATATAAACAAGAATAGCAGAAAACATAGGGTTCCAGATTTTTCAGGAAAATATGCTGTAAGAAGATTTTGTATGTATTTTTGTTTAACTTTGGCAAGAAGGTTCAGAGCCCGTTGGGTTTAAATGAAGAGAAGTTTTGTCTGTAAGGAATATTCTAGTCTTTGATACTTAATAGAATGTAACATCCTCTTTACGTGTTGATCAATTGTTTGTCTTATTTCATTCGTCTCTCTTGTATCATGTTTTGGAATGCGAGCAACTCATTGATTTTAATGTGAACTTATCTTAGTTGATACTTATGTTGGAATCAATCTAGTGCTTTAAATATGGCTCATGCATGATATTTTGTTCCATTCTCACTGCACCCACACTTCTGCTATATTGGCTTCAAGGCGATGTTATTTTGGAATACGCTATTATTATGAATGGATTCTTGCATAGATAAGCCCATTACATGGTGATATGTGTGTCTGGATATTATCTAGGCAACAACTGATATTTTCTCATTCTTTCTTACATAGTGAACATCTGCAAAAGACCTATCTCTGTTAAGCATTGTTGAACTGGCCCTCTTTACAGTAAACTGTCTTTAAGTTGTCTGGTGCCTTTGCGTAAGAGTTTTACACTTTGCCTCTGTAATATGCCTCTTACGTGTCCCATTTCTGAAAGTTGTGGTCCCATTCAAAGTTGAACTCCCTGTTTATGAATAGAAAGCATGAGAGCTCCGTCCTGCTAGTTGTCCCTGTCATATCACATTACTTTTTCTCTCTGCTATTTAAGATGTCCTAGGCACTGGTCTTTCACAACTCAAGGCTGTCTCTAGGATTGACAACATCTTTTTGGCGCCGTTGCCAGGGAAAGAAGTTGATGAAAAATTGAAATCCCTGGGCCTCGAAAAAACCATATTTCACTCTTCAATTAGGTAAGCATGGAGAGTTGAGAGTTGTATATCCCTCACCTTGGCGACTCCACATTCATTTTCCCTGCTAAATCTCTTTGCAGTCCTGGCTCCTTGGAAGCCACACCTTAGGTCAGATACTTCTCAGCCGAAGACACCCTCTGTGTCTGACCCAGAAATAATTTTACATAGAAGAAGCTGGAGGGGGAGACCATTTGTTCATACTGAGATTCCACCACTCTCTCTAGAAGACCTTCCTTCTTCCTCTTCTCAGGTTGCCCAATTGCAAGATTCTAACTCCGCTCTTGGTGATACCGGTTATTACTCAGACTATTTACCCTCGGGAAACCTCTGAGTTAAGGAAAAGGCTGAGTCAATAGATACCACCCGTTATAATTTTCATCCCACTCCAGAGGCTGAAGAAGTTAAAGAAGTCATAGAGATATCTGCTGTTAATACTCCACCCCTGTCTCCGTCCTCTCAAGCCGCTGTTCACTATATTCCTATCATCATCCACACCACACTTCCACCTACTCCCCCACTTACTCAACAAGCCCTCTTGTTACCTCCACCTCCTCCTCCAATGGCTAATGTCCCTGGTTTCCTGCAAAACAGATACACTCCCCTGGAGCTACCTACAGTATTAAATGACATGCCGCAAGATTATTTAAAGATTCTGCCCAGATTCAGTGGTGAGAATGAGATTGAAGCCCAAAAACATATCGAAGTATTTTGATCTTTTGCAGAGAATTTCAATGTGGAATATCTGGACGTAGTCCTAAGGCTGTTTGTGCAATCCTTAGATGGGGAAGCTAGAAAGTGGTTCAAGACACTTGGAGCTCGTTCTATCAATACATGGGAGGGAATGGAGGATACTTTCCTCAAAAAATGGGGAGAAAAGAAAGATCATGGTAATATTCTTACTGAATTCAATACTCTAAAAAAAAAGCATAATGAAGGGGTGTCAGAGTTTATTAAAAGATTTAACAAATTGTACCTGAGTCTCCCCTCCGACATGAAGCCTCACCAGACCGCTGACAAGGTCGTTTTTGTGGCAGCGTTTGATTCTGAATTCGGTTTCTCCTTGAGAGAAAGGAAGCCAGCCACTCTGGATGATGCACAGACCGACACATTGGAGATAGAAGCAAATTTTTCCTCTACTGGAAAATCCAAAGGGAAACACGAACATGATGCTAGAAGAAGGGGAAAAGAGGAAGTATCCACCTCAAGCCAAGACAGAGATTCGGCTAATGACAAGATCGAAGAAATGAACAAGATGATCAAGAATCTCTCAAGTACGCTGATCAAGCTTGAGATGGAGGCCAAGAATTCACCCCCAAAGAATTTCCAAAATGCTCCAAACAGAGGATTCAATCCTCAATACAGAAAGCCACCCTTGCGGATACTGCAGAGGGGACAGAAGGAGCAGCAAGATCAGGTACCGCACCCTCTATACTTGGAGGGGCAAGTAGAGGGTTCCACTGAAGACCCTGCCTACGAACAAGAGGAGGCATGCCTTGTTTTCTCAAACAGTAATGACATGGAATGTCCTGTACATGGAAGTGACGAAGAGGAAGTACAAGCTCACTCAGAAGTGAAGGCCAATGAAGATACCGAAGAGCCTGAGATTGATGACTACTGCAAGCAGTTCGTCGATTTCATGCAAGCTCAGTTCAATAGAAGATATGACCTCAGGTCCTCCAGAAAGAGAACTCGCACTCAAGAGCAAGAGGAAGACACGCCTCAAGAAGAGACACCCGCTCAGAAAGAGGCAATTCCTAAGCAGATCCCGGACAAAGGTAAGAGGCCTCTTAACCAATCTCTACAATCTGATACTCCAATGCCTTCATCTTCGCAAGTAACTGCGCCCCCTAAGGTTGAGCCCATCGTAAAAGAAGTTAAGCCTCCCCTCCAAACAAAGATTCAAAAGAAAAAGAAGTGCAAATAGATAAGTCTTCATCTGTCTTTAGTTTACAAAAAGAACTTGAAAAAGTGAAAATCCCAGTTCCCTTGACTGAGCTATTGAAACAGCCAGCATATCAGTCCCAAGTCACATCCTTGATGCTTCCTCCAGAAGTAACACACATTCCAGATAGTCGCAACCTGCAAGAAGAAAGGCCTATGGTTGTTTTTGGCCCGCATGTAGAGGAATTGGATGCTGCCACTCCCCCATTTTATGTGTCATTAGTAATACATGACCTGCTGCTGCACAACTGCATGTTAGATTCAGGAGCCTCCCATAATATTTTACCCCTCTCAGTCATGGAGCAGCTAGGACTACAGATCACCCGCCCATACAAAGACCTTTACTCATTCGACTCCAAAAGAGTTAAGTTCCTGGGCATGATAAAAGACTTGGTGGTTAACCTGGCGTAGATCCCAGCAAAAAGTGTAGTGATGGATATAGTGGTGGCTGACATCCCAGCTCGCTTCGGCATGTTACTATCGAGATCTTGGGGAACCAAAATTGGGGGATCGATTAAGCTGGATCTGACTTATGCCACTATCCCTGTATTTGGTGGCCAAGAGAGGAGGCTGTACAGAGAGAATAGATTTGTTAAGACAATCACTAAAGTAGATGATTCAGTGAATTCTCCGGTTTATAGCAGGGAGGGGGATTTCTCATGCTTAATGCTTGAGGAAGATCAGGAGTATGCACATGAACCATCATTTTTCCAGATCAAGACAGAACAGTTCAAAGAAAGTCCCGAATCAGAAATCTGGACGCTTCACTTCGATGGAGCCAACTCTAGAGAAGGAAATGGAGCTGGGGTGTTATTGATTTCGCCTGCAGGAAGATGGGTGCCTCTATCTTTCAAACTGGAGTATGAAGCCACAAATAACATGGCTGAATATGAAGCACTCTTACTTGGGTTGCAGACAGCCAGGAGCATGAACATAGAAAGTTTAAAAGTTCTGGGAGATTCAGAACTAGTAGTCAGGCAGGTGAAGAATCAGTGCCAAGCTAAACATCCTAGGCTGAGAGCCTATAGGAATGAAATCTGGGATTTGGTGGAGAACTTCTTCCTAGCATTTAATATACAGTTCATGCCTCGGGAGCAAAACATAATGGCAGATTCTTTAGCAGTGGCTGCTAGTACTTTTCGGCCACCTCAGAACCCTCTCTTGAGATATGAGATTGAGGTACGATATAGACCATCGATCCCAGACAATATCAAACACTGGCAGGTGTTTGAAGACGATGAGCAAGTCAAGAGATTCTTGGAAATAGTCGGGGAGTTCTCCAACATGGAGATTGATATTTGTGAAGAAGTGGAGACTGAAGACATTGCTGGAGAGAAGTGGGAAGAAAAGGTGGCTGGCCATAAATTTCTGCAGTTGAAAGGGAATGTCATTCCCCGAGGATTAGTACCTTTAGAAAGGCTGTTTAACAAGAATGATGTCTCATTATAGCCAAACAAAGTTGTAGAGGAGAGTCAGGTAGAGGACCTGAACCTAGGCACTGAGGCTGACCCTAAAATCGTGAAGCTTTCTAAGGTCGTCCCGGGAGAATATAAACAGCTGTATCAGAAGTTATTTCAGTCCTAAAAGGATGTGTTTGCCTGGTCATATCAAGACCTAAAAACCTTCGATGTCAGCATTATGCAGCATAAGATTCCATTGAAGGGAGATGCAAAGCCACATAAGCAGAAGCTTAGACAGATAAATCCACTATTGCTACCTTCTATTGAGAAAGAAATTAAGAAGCTGCTGAAGGCTAAAATCATTGTACCATTGAGGTACTCTGAGTGGGTAGCGAATCTAGTCCTTGTACGAAAGAAGAATGGAGAAATAAGACTATGTGTTGATTTTAGGAACCTGAACAGGGCTTCATTGAAAGATAATTACCCACTGCCCAAGATGGATCACATATTGCAAAAAGTGGTAGGGGCTGCCCGGATGTCGATGATGGATGGGTTCTCTGGGTATAATCAGGTAGCTGTGTTGCCAGAAGATCAAAAGAAGACGGCCTTCACCACCCCATGGGGAACGTTTATGTATGCCAGAATGCCTTTTGGGCTGATTAACGCAGGGGCCACTTTCCAGAGGGCCATGGATATTGCTTTTATTGGAGAACAGGACCAGTTTGTGGTGGTATATCTGGACGACATTACTGTGTTTTCAAAGGATGATGCAGAGCACATAGAACACCTACGTAGAACCTTTGAGAAGTGTAGAAAGTATGGCCTCTCCCTTAACCCACAGAAGTCTTTGTTTGCACTAGAAGAGGGCAAGCTCTTGGGGCACATTGTAACCAAAGACGGAGTAAAGATAGACCCTAAAAGAGTGGAAGTCATAAACGGTATTGCCTTGCCCAGAAACAAGAAGGAAGTTCAGATGTTCCTAGGACATATAAACTTCCTAAGCAGGTTCATCCCTAACTATGCTGAGATAGTTAGGCACATAACTGATATGCTAAAGAAGAACAATGAGGTGAAATGGTCACCAGAGTCGAGAGAAGCCTTTGCTAGAATTAAAAATGCATTCGTTGAAGCCCCTGTGTTAGCCGAGCCAGATTATGCCAAACCGTTTATGATCTTCTCCTTCGCATCCCCTCATACAGTAGCTGGAGTTTTGTTGCAGAAAAACGAAGAGGGGTATGAACAGCCTATTGCCTTTTTTAGTCAGGTGCTTCGGGATGCTAAGTTGAAATATAACATATTAGAAAAGCAAGCGTACGCTTTGGTGAAGTCTCTCAAAGCTTTCCGTATGTATGTTTTGCAGTCCCATGTCACCGCATTTGTTCCTACAACAGCTGTTAAAGACATTCTTATCCAGGGGGACAGTGAAGGAAAAAGAGGAAAATGGATAGCCAAAATACAGGAATATGAGCTAGATATCCGTCCAACCAAATTAATCAAGGGGCAAGGTTTAGCCAAGATCCTCTCTGAATCGAATTGCCAGGCCTTGGGTATCAATCTGTCTATGACAACAAATGAAGATTCTGGAGCAAAGGAGGAAGCACAGGGAATAGAAATAGCCTCCCAGAAGATACATATGAAGTACCTTATCAGCCCATGGTACAAAGAAATGGTAGAGTACCTTCTAACCCTCAGTTGCCCGCCCAGTTGTGACAAAACTAAGTACAAATCGCTGAGGTTGAGGTCGCAAAAGTATATCATTGCGAACGGTCGGTTGTATTGGCGAGACCCCTCCGGTATCCTACTCCTGTGTCTTACAGAAGAAGAGGTGGAGAATATAATGGCTGAGTTTCATGAAGGAATCTGTGGAGGCCATTACAGTTGGAGGGCTACTGCTCACAAGATTTTGAAGGCTGGTTTTTTCTAGCCTAAACTATTTGGAGGCGTGTTCACTCGAGTTAGAGCCTGCGAGAAGTGCCAAAGGTTCGCAGAGAGACAGAAGCTCGTACCTCTCCCCATGATACCAGTCCATGTAGATGAGCCATTCCAGCAGTGGGGAATTGACTTCATCGGAGAAATACACCCCCCATCCAGCGGTCAGCATAGGTGGATATTGACCGCCACAGACTATTTTACCAAATGGGTGGAAGCTATACCTGCTAGGAATGCAACTAATGTTGTGGTAATAAAATTCATGGAGGAACACATCATATCCAGATTTGGTTGTCCTGCTAAGATAGTAACCGACAACGCACAAGCCTTTAAATCCACTAAATTCGTCAACTTCTGCCAGCAGTATAATATTGCACTGAGTCACTCTACGGCTTATTATCCCCAAGGGAACGGCCTTGCAGAGTCTTCCAATAAAACTCTGGTCCGAGAATTAAAGAATACTATCAACGAGAATCAGAAGAATTGGGATTCTCAGCTAAAATTCGCTCTGTGGGCAAACCGAATTACTAGCAAGAGGGCAACTGGGAAGTCTCCATACGAACTATTTTATGGGAGATCAGCAGTTTTTCCTATGCAGCTGGCTTTACCGGTAGCTCGGTTCATGCAAAAAAATCAGGAGGAGCCTGACGATGTAACTAGGAGGATTAATCAGTTGGTGGAGCTAGAAGAAACACGAAATCAGATGAGTCAGAAGCTGATCGAATATCAAGAGAAAATGAAGGATCTTTTTGACCAACATGCCAAAGACAGAAAGTTACAAGTGGGAGATTTGGTGCTCAGATGGGACATTCGAAGGGCAGAGCGAGGGAAGCACGGAAAATTCGATCCCCTCTGGTTTGGCCCTTTCAAAATTGCAGAACAAGGTGGCAACAATAATTTTAGGTTGGAGAATTTACAGGGAGATTTACTGGATGCCCCTGTTAATGGTCAATTCCTCAAGCTTTATTTCCAGTACTGATCTGAGCTGAGAAAGCCTGATGTACCATATTGTATATTTTTTCCTGTTTTTAAGCGTTGTTTGAATAATGTGTGTTTGTTGATGAATCATGAAGAGAAGAGGCAAAGAGTCCAAAGGGATGAGAAGTGGCATTCACAGAATACAAACAGGTGGTCTGCGTAGTTCTCGACACATTCAAGGATGAACGTGTTGTCCCCAGGTGGAGCCAATGTTGTTCAATATTTAACGTAAGTCATTAGTTTACTGAAAGGTGATAAGTCATGCATCGAAGATTATATCAAATGGTGAAATACTTGAAGAGTTGGTCGAAGTGAAACTAAGTAAGAGAAGGCACGTGCCTAAAAGCTAGAAGCGGAAATAATATGAAGGCTGAGGTATAAAGTAAAAAGGGGTAGCGGAAATATAAAAGGTGCAATTATGTGGTACGAAGAGCATAGAACAAATATATTAAAAGAATTTCCGCTTTTTAAATATGCACACAAGGGAATTTCCGCGGGGGTCGAGCAGCGAGAGAGGGAAGAGACCCATACCCCCGCGGAATTGTGATAACGTGACGTGGTGGGGACCCAAGGCCAGAATGAGGTGGTAATGCCTGAGCACGAAGTATGGTGACGTGGCAAACGCAATGTGGGCCCTTACGACTGGTAGGGTATGTATTCAATTCACTTTGTGAATGATATGTTTCAAAGTATCAAATGGTGTTACACGGCAAAGAGGTAAGGTAAAGTTCGTAGGTAAGCTGGTACTGAGGCCCGTACCAGTATTAAACCCGACACGCAGTGTTCACCTCTCCCCAACCAATGCCCAATCCCTACATGCCGCGTGCCCCACTGTCAATGTCCTTACGACACTTGCCCTACTTATTTCACCTCTACTCGTTTTCACCTCAGAATTACCAGTCTCAGGTAGCAGTTTCCCGTATTTTACTACAGTAAAAGTCTCAGGTCTTCCAGTTACGGTATATACAAAGCGGGAACAAGTGCCAGGTCTACCCAATCATCACTAGACTACCCCCGCGTCGCTTTCCCAAGCAAATTTACCTATTGTATAGGTGCTTCTTCCCTTTCACTCCCTCTGTTTTCCTTTCGTTTCTCTTTTCAGATTTCATATGTCAGTCATGGGAAGGGGGACACCCAAGAAAAATGAACCAGAAACTCCCCAGGTCCAAGAAACCAAAAACCCTCCCGGGTTCAAGCCTTTCATCGACCAGCAAGCTGGAATCTGCAATCACCAATACCCTTTCCCCATTAGCAGTATAAGGCCTGAGCTTTTTTCACGTCATGTTCATAATAGGGATCGATACCGAGTGATTGTGTCAGGCTTTTACCATCAGATTACCCCCCCAGTTTTCCCGGTGGTCGAGTTCATCTACTGGCTCAGAGACGCCTACGATGAAAACCGAGGCACGTTTACCTCTGTACAGGGAAACCAAATTTTCTCCCTTTCACCCGACGTCATCAAGCAAGCCCTCCATTTTCCCACCAGCACCACCTACACTGCTTTCAACGAAGAAGCTTTAACTTCCCAGTTTACCAAATCGCCATGGGAGCATCAAAAAAGCTTCATTGCTTCTATTTCCAGCAACCAGGCTACTACCCTTCCTGGTACGGAACTCCTCCCATTAAACCTGTTTACGGAGGAAGTGCAACCCATCCTCGCTCTCATTGCGGGTCTGTTAGGTGTAGGCGGGCTGGGGGAAACTTCCAAAGTATGTGTTTTCTTTCTGTGGTTAATGTCTCAGAAGGGGGTTGTCCTAGATATCCCCGGTTACTTATCTGCCAGCATCCACACCCAGTTCTAAGAGCTTCCCGAAACCAGTCATTTTCGTTTCTGTTCATTGGTGTTCTATCTTTTCTTGTATCAGCATGCTGATAGGTTCGAGCGTCTGGGCTTGGATAGGGTATATGAGGTCAATTCTCAGCCCCGACCTGTTTTTGACTGGAACTCTATAGTGCGCCAATTGCCAAAAGGGGTGGGTTACTCTAGTTTCCTGAACAATTTCATGTCCATTGCTTACACCATCATTCATGGTTCGCCCTCACCTAGGGTTTTTCCTGAAATGAAGAACTGGCTGCAAGCTGGTAAAATCCAGAGCACCAGGGACTAGTATCTCTCTGATAATTATACTGAAATTCAGGTCTATGGAGCTGAGGTCGCCCATTACCTGCTACCGGTGTTTCCTGCCCGAAGAGTTTATGCTCTGGAGTATATTCGGCAAACCCTCAAGGGTGACCAGCTCCACTTTGTCCCTGCTAAGAAAGGTTACATACTGAGGCTTCCTACCCAAATCGGCCCGTTCATCGTGAATTAAAGACACGCGCTTCCCATTGTCAAAAATCTATTGCAGGGTATGGACCTAAGACAGGGGAAGACTTGGGCCTATGATCCTCGGGAGATCATTTCAAACAGAAGAAAGAGGAATCGGTCTGCACCTTATGTACATGAACCAAGACCGTTTATAGAGTGGAATGCTAACATGGAAATTTGGCCTTTGGTTTCGCAGATGGAGACAGATTCATCTACCACAGGGGAAGAGGAAGGCATCAACAAAGGCCAAGAAGAAGAAGTCGGTCCTTCAGGAATAGGTTCTCCCCCTCGTAAAAAACAGAAAACAGTCTCAAGTGAAGCCGAAATTATAGGAGAGGAACAACTGCTTGAACCGTTCATACCATATGCGCCACTTGACAGCAGCAAGGACGGAATCAAAGTGTTGAGGGACAGCACCACCTCCTCCGACTTCACTGAGGCTTCACAGGCCATGGGGGACTATACTTCACCAGTGGCAACCGAAAGGATCAAGAAAAACAGGATAATCAGAGATAAACACAAAGCTGAGCTGGAGGTGTATGTAGAAAAGTATCACACCAGGATTTCCACCACCATGAATGTGGATACTGAGCATCTGGTATTGTCTATGGCCGAAGCCCTTTTGGACCCTGATACAGGTGCCACTAGCTACTGGGTACTCCAACATGCAATTGACATGACTAAGGTGCCAACAACTGATATGTGTAACCTGTTTCAGGTTGTAGCTGATATGCTAAAGGATGAGGTAATGCGGGCTACCATTGCACTGAGGAAACTCGAGAAAAAGCATGAAAAGATGAGGACTACCCTGAAGAATGAGCAGGCAAGTACCCGCGCCCAGGAAAATCAAATACGCGGTCTCTAGGATCAAATCAAAGGGAAAGACACTGGGGAAAAAAACCCACAGGGCTTTTTAATAGACCAATTGTGGAAGGAAGTTACCTCACTAAAAAGCAAAGCCCACATGCTAGCCTCCCAGCATGTGCAGACAACAGAGTTGGCACAAGTAGAGAAAGAGAAAAGGGAATTGGCCGGCACCTTGTCACAAGAAAGAGAAGAGAAGGAGAAGTTGGCAGGAACAATCGCTACTCTTCAAAGTAGGTTGACAGAGCTACAGAACACTTGGGACACGCACAGCTGTGCGCCAGCTACAACGCCACCTAAGACGAGTTCACTTTCATAAAAGCTGGATGCAGCGAAAGCTGCAAATGATATGTTGGAGAAACAGACTTCCACTGCAAGGCAAAGGATCACAGATTTGGAAAAATCCCTGTCAGAGAATACCAGAAGGATAGAAGCATTGCAGAAAGAAATTGAACAGGAAAAGAAAACGAGGGCTGACCAGCAGAAGACTATAAATGATCTCAACGCACGCCTAAAAGGTAACCTCACTCTCAGAAAGGGTAGAAATATTATTTGGTTCGAGATCATTTTAGCTGTAACAGAGCAATGGGAATTCCTGCAAGTCATCGAGGAGATGAAATCTTCAGCACTCTATCTCAGAAGGCGATTTCAGGAAGGGGATCTCGATTTAGTCAACAGAGCTCAGCGTGCCAGACAGTATGTGTCATTCTTGAAAGGGCTGAGAGCTAACGAAGCAGAGCAACATGGCATAGTCAGCTGGCACAAAAAAGCCTTGGAATGTCAGAAACTCATTGATAAGGAATCGACTCGTGTCCTGGCTTCGAAGGCCTTGCAGTAGTTGATATACAATGTGGATAGGTTTGATGCAGTTTGGGCCGAAATTACGATAGCAGGGCTTCCGACGTGTTGGGACTCCACTACCCCTTCTATGCTGTGACCATTACCGAAATATGAAGCATGCCTGAAGCAAGAAAGGGACCGGAAAGATGTCCTATCAGATAAAACCACCCGGCTCAAGGCCGAAACCATGATCACATCACTGTGCCCAGAGTTTGCTCTCCTTCACTTGTTAAAACATAAAGTCCCTACTGAGGCAAATCCGAGCGATCTCACTGAGGCTTTCATCAAGGTAGAAGGATTTGCAATGATGCCTGAGCCTGTCGTGAATAGTCAGCAGAGGTGCGCCCAGTTCGTTAGCCAAATTTCCAGTTCATCCGCAAACGCGCCGCCACCAGTATCAACGACAGCCTCGACCCCTTCTCACAAATGATGCATTGTTATTTCATGATTTGGCCCTCGCGGCCTTTTTTACTTTTTACCTTTTTATCTTAGTTAGTCTTTTTAAGTTCAGGTGGAATTTATATTTTACCACAGCAATTTACTTTTACTCAGACTGTTACTTAATTTTGGTTTTAAAATGGCCGAGCGCTTAACAGTAAAGCATGAGAGGTTTTTATCCCTCATCATGATTTTGGTTACTTGGACAAGGACTTCTAACAAACTCCTAGCATGCGATGAAGATATTTTCCCAAAATATCTTCTCGCCCATGTAGAGAAGTTCCTATATAAACAAGAATAGCAGAAAACACAGGGTTCCAGATTTTTTCAGAAAAATATGCTGTAAGAAGATTTTGTATGTATTTTTGTTTAACTCTTGCAAGAAGGTTCAGAGCCCGTTGGGTTTCAATGAAGAGAATTTTTGTTTGTAAGGAAGATTCTAGTCTTTGATACTTAATAGAACGTAACTTCCTCTTTACGTGTTGATCAATTGTCTATCTTATCTCATCCGTTTCTCTTGTATCATGTTTCGGAACGCGAGCAGCTCATTGATTTTAATGTGAACTTATCATAGTTGATACTTATGTTGGAATCAATCTAGTGCTTTAAATATGGCTCATGCATGATATTTTGTTCCATTCTCACTGCACCCATACTTCTGCTATATTGGCTTCAAGGCGATGTTATTTTGGAATACGCTATTATTATGAATGGATTCTTGAATAGATAAGCCCATTACATGTTGATATGTGTGTCCAGATATTATCTAGGCGACAACTGACATTTTCTCATTCTTTCTTACATAGTGAACATCTGCAAATGACTTATCTCTGTTAAGCATTGTTGAACTGGCCCTCTTTACAGTGAACTATCTTTAAGTTGTCTGGTGCCTTTGCGTGAGATTTTTACACTTTGTCTTTGCAATATGCCTCTTACGAGTCTAACTTCTGAAAGTTTTGGTCCCATTCGAGTTGAACTCCCCGCTTATGAATAGAAAGCATGAGAGCTCCATCCTGCTAGTTGTCCCTGTCATATTACATTACTTTTTCTCTCTGTTGTTTAAGATGTCCTAGGCACTGGTCTTTCACAACTCAAGGCTATCTCTAGGATCGACAACAGATAAAATTCTTAAGAGTTGTAATAGAAATTAATTGTGCATTCTTCTCATAGTATTTTATACAAAGAAATCATACTTATAAATATCCCAATATCAATGTTGGGTTTCGTGTGCCAAAGAAACAACATTTAAATAACACGAGAGTCTTTCAAAGGATAACCAAGTATAACGGCAAAATGTACTAATGTGCATGCAACATTGGCATCAAGCATGTGTTGGCTATGTGTTATATTCTTTCCATGACTAGCCCCACGCGCTGTACATTGCGTCGGGCGCAGTAGGGGGGTCGCAAGGGGGGAGGCAACCCCCACTGTTGGGGTCCATGGCAGCACCCCGGCAAAAATTTGTTTAGTGTGCAGACCCACTCATAGGCAGATCCACCCATGTTTTGTGCATGATTTTGCACATGGTTTTGGGGTACGATGGTTTTCGGCCCCTGGTATTTTGTAGATCTGGTCAAGGGAACTAGCTAAGCATGTTTCTAATCTGTGGTTAATGGATTGGGGTTTATGTATGCTTTTACATGTATATATATGTGTTGTAACACTTAAAGGAACATAATGAAAAATCAAGCCGGTCGTCCCAATTTGGGATCCAGGGAAAATCTTGTGGTTTATCTCTGCTTTATGTTTTATGCTCTCGCTATTGTTTATCGTTATAAGATCTTGGTGTGTAGATAATTTCTGTTTAGGGTTAAAACCTACATTTGGTATCAGAGCTGTTTCGGCTTCAAGGGGACGCCTTTGTTGTTGAGGGTTTTTTGCTCGGGCCTGTGGTAGACCCTGTTCAGTGGGAGATCTGCGGGATCGATTCTTGCGATGAAAGAAGATGGCGAGCGGCGGAAAGATAGAGATCGAGAAATTTAATGGTCAGAGTTTTGAGTTATGGAAGCTCAAGATGGAGGATCTGCTGGTGGATAAAGATCAATGGATCGCGGTAGATCCAGGTACTAAACCAACGGTAATGTCAGATGAAGACTGGAAGAAACTGGATCGGAAGGCTAAGAGCACAATACGGTTGTGTGTCTCAGATTTAGTATTGTTGAGTGTATCTGGGGAAGCTAAGGTGAAGAATTTGTGGGAAAAACTTGGGACTTTGTACCAATCTAAGTCTCCGATGAATAAGTTGTTCCTGCGAAAAAAGCTGTATAACCTGAGGATGAAGGATGGAGACTCAATGACAGAGCATCTGAACGCCTACAATACTGTGGTAAGTCAGCTGTCATCTGTTGATAGTAAAATCTCAGATGAAGATAAGTGCATCAGTTTGTTGTGTTCTCTACCAGACTCGTGGGACAGTTTGGTTATTGCAATAGGTAGCAATACAACTACCTTGAATTTTATGACATTGTCTCATCCTTGCTGTCGGAGGAAATGAGACGGAGAAATATGGAGGGTCAAAATGGAGATGCCTTATTTGTACGAGGAAGGTCCCAAAATAGAAACAAGAATAAGGTTTCGAGTGGGAGATCTAAATCTAGAGGGAGATCTAAATCTCCTGTAAAGTTTGTAAAGGTGTGCTGGAAATGCGGAAAGGAAGGACACTACAAAAAGGAATGCAGATCTAAAGCTCCTGAGAAAGGAAAGGGATCTGATGATGCTCCTTCTGCAGAGGCAAAAGCCACCTCGAATGAAGGTGGGGATGTGTAGATCATGAGTCATGGTTGATTGACTCAGATGCATCCTTTCACTTCACTCCCCATCGGGAGTGGTTCTGTGAGTATGAGAAATATGATGGTGGTGATGTCTTCCTAGGGGATGATAGGAAGGCCATAATCGTCAGAAGTGGAAAGTTCAAGATGAAGCTACAAGGTGGAAGGATTAGAACACTTCCTGGTGTTCTGCATATTCCTTCATTGGCCAGAAATCTGATTTCTGTAAGCAAGATGGATGATGCAGGTGTAAAAACAGTGTTCAAGAAAGATGCCTGCAAGATGGTTTGGGGAGCAATCGGGTATTAATGCGGAGTTCGGACTGAACTCTGTACAAGCTACAAGGTAGCACTATTATTGATGGGTGTAACAGCTCTATGGTTCCCGAAAAGTGGAGCTGTAAAGCCTAGCTATCTCTCGGAGAAAAAGACCATGCTATGGCATCAAAGGCTTGGACATATTGGAGAAGGGCCTTGGATACCGCACATAAATGGTATGGTAGAAGGTATGTCTAATTTCTCCGATTTCAATTTCGTGAACATTGTGTATAAGGGAAGCGTGACCTATGAGTTTTCCCTTGGGTTCTAAGAGGGCGAACAAGATATTAGAACTTGTGCACAGTGATGTGTTTGGACCTGTGTCAGTTCCATCACTGGGAAAGTCTGTGTACTATGTTTCATTCATATATGACTTCTCAAGGAATACATGGATATATTTCTTGAGAAAGAAATCTGAAGTCTTTGACAAATTTAAAGAATTTAAGGCTCTGGTGGAAAACCAGACAGAGAAGAAGATAAAGGCGCTGAGGACAGATAATGGTGGGGAGTTCTGCAAGAAGGAATTTGAAGAGTTCTGTAAGAAGTGTGGTATAGCACTGCAGAAGACTACTCCATACACACCTCAGCAAAACGGAGTTGCAGAAAGAATGAACAGAACACTGATGGAAAAGGCAAGAAGCATGCTCAGTGGTACCGGGTTAGGACAAGAATTCTGGGCAGAGGCAGTGGAGACTGCATGTTACTTAGTTAATATATCACCTTCATCAGCGTTGGAGGATAAGACTCCACATGAGGTATGGAATGGTAAGAAACCCTCTCTTTCACATCTAAGGGTATTTGGATGTGATGCATATGTACATGTTCCAAAGGAGAAAAGGACCAAGTTGGATAATAAATCTGAAAGGTGCATCTTTATTGGGTATAAGGATGGTTTAAACGGTTACAAGCTTTGGAACCCAGAAACAAGGAAGGTTGTGTACAGTCGAGATGTGGTGTTTAGAGAAGTGAAAGATGTTGTTAAACATGAAGTCCTACCAAAGGAACCTGAGAAGATAGAGTTTGAGCTAAAGGAGGATGAATCGGACTCTACAACAGAAGAAGACTCAGAAGATGAAGAGCCACAAACTCCAGCTTTGAGAAGATCAGTTCGGGAAAGAAGGCAACCAGAAAGGTATAGTCCATCTGCTTTCTGTTCAGGTTTTGCTTTAACTATAACTGATGATGAACCCAGAACTGTTAGGGAGGCAGTAGATTCAGAGGATGGAAAACTCTGGAAGGAGGCCATGGTTGATGAAATGGCATCCTTGCACAAAAACGATGCATGGGATTTGGTGGAGTTGCCGGTCGGAAGGAAGCCCATTGGGAGCAAATGGGTGTTTAAGAAGAAGATGAATGTAGAAGGCAAGGTGGAGAAATACAAAGCTCGGTTGGTAGCGAAAGGTTATTCCCAAGTGCTAGGAATTGATTTTGGTGATATTTTTTTCTCCTGTTGCCAAAGTTACTTCTATTAGATTACTTTTATCTTTTCTTCTTTGCATTTGATTTTGAGATAGAACATATGGATGTGAAGACATCATTTCTTCACGGGGATCTAGAGGATGTTGTGTGACTCCAAGAAGAAAAAAGATATCAACGCCTTAGAAATAAGCCACTTCGAGGGGACAACCTCCAATACATTACATAAATGAAAAATTCTTGGATGATACAAATAAACAAAACCTCCTTCTATATATAGGAGTCCATGGGGCCACAATATAATCCTAGTGGGGCCACAATGTAATCCTAGCTGACCTAACAATAATAATGTAAGGGCACAATAATAACAATATGGGGGTTACAGGGGTACAATAATAACGATAAGGGGGGCTACACTAACATAATAAGGGGCTACACTATTAATATAGGGACTTAACATGCCCCTCTCCTTCAAAAAAGTGTTGTCCTCAACGCTTGAGTAGCTATGGGTGCTTCTGTATAAAATTCTCATCCTCCCATGTAGAATCTTCAGTGGGTAAGTTCTTCCACTTGATGAGATACTCTGAAATTGATCGATTCCGTAGTTGTGGAGTTCTTTTTTCTATGACTGCTTCAGGTTCCAATATGATCTTCCCTTCCCCATCAAGTTCTGGCAATACTGTTTGAACTGGAAGATTTTCACCTATAACCTTCGAAATACAAAGCTCGGTTAGTAGCGAAAGGTTATTCCCAGGTGCCGGGAATTGATTTTGGTGATATTTTTTCTCCTGTTGCCAAAGTTACTTCTATTAGATTACTTTTATCTGTTGCTGCTGCATTTGATTTTGAGATAGAACAGATGGATGTGAAGACAATATTTCTTCACGGGGATCTAGAAGAGGAGATCTACATGAAGCAACCTGGAGGCTTTATGGTGAAGGGTAAGAAAGACCTGGTATACAGGTTGAAGAAGTCGCTATATGGGTTAAAATAGTCACCAAGGATGTGGTATCAGAAATTTGATACCTATATACGGGGACTTGGCTTCACTAGAAGCAAGGAGGATCACTGTGTTTATTTTAAATTAATTGGTGACCGTGTTATTTATTTGGTCCTGTATGTGGATGATATGTTGTTGATTGGAAATGACAAAGAAATTATCCAAGATTTGAAGACCCAACTGTTCTCCAAATTCGACATGAAGGATCTTGGTGCCGCAAACTATATTTTGGGCATGGAAATTAAGAGAGATCGGGCAAAGAGGAAGCTCTGGTTAAACCAGAGGAAGTATGTCGAGACTATATTGCAGAGGTTCAATATGCAGGATAGTAAACCGGTGAGTGTTCCTATTCCTGTAGGTGCAAAGTTGTCTGCTGAACATTGTCCCAAGACACAAGAAGAAGAGGAGGATATGTCCCGTGTTCCATATGCAAGTGCAGTGGGTAGCCTGATGTATGAAATGGTCTGTACTAGACCAGACATTGCACATGCAGTGGGAGTATTGAGTAGGTTTATGTCAAACCCAGGGAAGGAGCATTGGACAGCAATGAAGCGGGTTTTCAGATATTTACGTGGCACTAGTGATTATGGCTTGTGCTACCAGGGAAGACTAGGATTGGAAAGAATGTTGGACATTCATGGTTTTGTTGATGCAAACTGGGCTGGAGATCTGGACCAAAGAAGATCTACAAGTGGGTATGTGTTTAGCCTATTTGGAGGCGCAGTCAGTTGGATGAGTAAAAGACAGTCTGTAGTGGCTCTTTCAACTACAGAGGCAGAATACATAGCAGCCACTTATGCAAGCAAGGAAGCAGTTTGGTTGCAGAGATTGTGTTCAAGTATGGGGTTGGTACAACAAGCTATAAGGATAGACTGTGATAGCCAAAGTGCAATTTTCTTGGCTAAGAACCCTGCTTATCATTCAAAGACAAAGCACATCGATGTTCAATATCACTTTGTTAGAGATATGGTTGAGGCTAAAAGGGTGTTGTTGGTAAAGGTGGACACTTTGAAGAATGTTGCAGATGCATTGACGAAGTCTGTAAGCACTCAGAAGTTCTCTTGGTGTAGAGAAACAATGGGTGTTGAAGAATTGGCTAAATGACTAAGCTCTCCTATGGCCCCCTGTGGAAAGAAAACAACAAGTGGGAGAATGTTGGGTGTGTGTTATATTCTTTCCATGACTAGCCCTACATGCTGTATGTTGCGCCGGGCGCAGCAGGGGGGTCACAGGGGGGGCGACAGCCCCCCCTCATTTGGGAGCCTGCAGAAATACTTATTAATTTTTTGAGATAAGGTCCCACTCATATGCAGACCCACCCATGTTTTGTGCATGAGTTTGCACATGGCTTTGGGGTACGATGGTTTTCGACCCCTGGTATTTTGTAGATCCAGTCAAGGGAACTACGGTTATGTTCTAATCCAGGGTTAATGGATTGGGGTTTATGTATGCTTCGGCATGTATATATATGTGTTGTAAAACTAAAAGGAATATAATGAAAAATCAAGCTGGTCGTCCCAATTTGGGATCCATGGGAAAATCTCTGTGTTTATCTGTTTTATGTTTTATGCTCTCGCTATTGTTTATTCTCTGTAATGAGATTCGTGTGTAGATAATTTCTGTTTAGGGTTAAAACCTACATTTGGTATCAGAGCTAGGTTTCGGCTTCAAGGGGACGCCTTTGTTGTTGAGGGTTTTTTTTGCTCGGGCCTGTGGTAGACCCTGTTCAGTGGGAGATCTGCGGGATCGATTCTTGCGGTGAAAGAAGATGGCGAGCGGCGGAAAGATAGAGATCGAGAAATTTAATGGTCAGAGTTTTGAGTTGTGGAAGCTCAAGATGGAGGATCTGCTGGTGGATAAAGATCAGTGGATCGTGGTAGATCCAGGTACTAAGCCAACAGGAATGTCAGATGAAGACTGGAAGAAACTGATCTAAGGCTAAGAGCACAATACTGGCTAGTGTCTCAGATTCGTATTGCTGAATGTATCCTGGGGAAGCTACGCGAAGACCTTGTGGGAAAAGCTAGGGACTTTGTACCAATCTAAGTGTCTCGGTGAATAAGCTGTTCCCCAAGGGAAAAGCTGTATAACCTGAGGATGAAGGATGGAGAGTCGGTGACAGAGCATCTGAACGCCTTCAATACTGTGGTAAGTCAGTTGTCATCCGTTGATATTAAAATCTCAGATGAAGATAAGTGCATCAGTTTGTTGTGCTCTCTACTAGACTCGTGGGACAGTTTGGTTATTGCAATAGGTAGCAATACAACTACCTTGAATTTTGATGACATCGTCTCAGCCTTGCTGTCGGAGGAAATGAGACGGAGAAATATGGAGGGTCATAATGGAGATGCCTTATATGTACAAGGAAGGTCCCAGAACAGAAACAAGAATAAGGTTTCGAGTGGGAGATCTAAATCTAGAGGGAGATCTAAATCTCCTGGAAAGTTTGTAAAGGTGTGCTGGAAATGCAGAAAGGAAGGGCACTACAAAAAGGAATGCAGATCTAAAGCTCCTGAGAAAGGAAAGGGATCTGATGAAGGTCCTTCTGCAGAGGCAAAAACCACCTCGGATGAAGGTGGGGATGTGTATTTGGCTTCTTCTTCAAATACACATGTAGATCATGAGTCATGGTTGATTGACTCAGGTGCATCTTTTCACTTCACTCCTCATAGGGAGTGGTTCTGCGAGTATGAGAAATATGATGGTGGTGATGTCTTCCTAGGGGATGATAGGAAGGCCAGAATCGTCGGACGTGGAAAAGTCAAGTTGAAGCTGCAAGGTGGAAGGATTAGAACACTTCCTGGTGTTCTGCATATTCCTGCATTGGCCAGAAATCTGATTTCTGTAAGCAAGATGGATGATGCAGGTGTAAAAACAGTGTTCGAGAAAGATGCCTGCAAGATGGTTCGGAGAGCACTGGTATTAATGCGGGGAGTTCGGACTGGAACTCTGTACAAGCTACAAGGTAGCACTGTTATTGATGGGTGTAACAGTTCTATGGTTCCTGAAAGTGGAGCGGAAATCCTAGCTGTCTCTAGAGAAAAGACCATGCTATGGCATCAAAGGCTTGGACATATTGGAGAGAAGGGCCTTCGGATAATGCATAGAGATGGTATGGTAGAAGGTATGTCTAATTGTTCTCTGGATTTCAATTTCTGTGAACATTGTGTATATGGGAAGCAGAATCGGGTGAGTTTTCCTTCTGGTGCTAAGAGGGCAAACAAGATATTAGAACTTGTGCATAGTGATGTGTTTGGGCCTGTGTCAGTTCCATCACTGGGAAAGTCTGTGTACTATGTTTCATTCATAGATGACTTCTCAAGGAATACATGGATATATTTCTCGAGGAAGAAATCTGAAGCTTTTGACAGATTTAAAGAATTTAAGGCTCTGGTGGAAAACCAGACAGAGAAGAAGATAAAGGCGCTGAGGACAGATAATGGTGGGGAGTTCTGCAAGAAGGAATTTGAAGAGTTCTGTAAGAAGTGTGGTATAGCACGATAGAAGACTACTCCATACACACCTCAGCAAAATGGAGTTGCAGAAAGAATGAATAGAACACTAATGGAAAAGGCAAGAAGCATGCTCAGTGGTACCGGGTTAGGACAAGAATTCTGGGCAGAGGTAGTGGAGACTGCATGTTATTTAGTTAACAGATCACCTTCATCAGCGTTGGAGGATAAGACTCCACATGGGGTATGGACTGGTAAGAAACCATCTCTTTCACATCTAAGGGTATTTCGATGTGATGCATATGTACATGTTCCAAAGGAGAAAAGGACCAAGTTGGATAATAAATCTGAAAGGTGCATCTTTATTGGGTATAAGGATGGTTTTACAAGCTTTGGAACCCAGAAACAAGGAAGGTTGTGTACAGCCAAGATGTGGTGTTTAGAGAAGTGAAAGATGTTGTTAAACATGAAGTCCTACCAAAGGAACCTGAGAAGATAGAGTTTGAGCTAAAGGAGGATGAATCAGACTCTACAATAGAAGAAGACTCAGAAGATGAAGAGCCACAAACTCCACCTTTGAGAAGATCAGTTCGGGAAAGAAGGCAACCAGAAAGGTATAGTCCATCTGCTTTCTGTTCAGGTTTTGCCTTAACTATAACTGATGATGAACCCAGAACTGTCAGGGAGGCAGTAGATTCAGAGGATGGAAAACTCTGGAAGGAGGCTATGGTTGATGAAATGGAATATTTCAGTAAGATCGACCTGAAGTCTGGGTATCACCAGGTACCAATTGAACCCTCTCATGTGTGGAAGACTGCCTTCAAAGCTAAGGAAGGCCTTTTTGAATGGCTGGTCATGCCTTTCGGGTTGACGAATGCTCCCGCAACCTTCATGAGGATGATGGACGACATCTGGCGGCCATTCACCAACTCATTCGTAGTGGTGTACTTGGATGACATTCTGATCTTCAGCAAGACTTGGGAAGAGCACCTTCATCACATCCGACAAGTCCTCCAAACACTGCGGCAACACAAGTTGTGCGCCAATTTGGAGAAGTGCACGTTTGGCATGACCCAGGTTCAATATCTGGGATACATTATTGATGAAAGGGGGGTGCATGTGGATCCAGCCAAGATCCAAGTCATTCTGGATTGGCCAGCCCCGACTACTATAACAGAGCTTCGCAGCTTTCTGGGTCTTGCTAATTTCTACCGTAGATTCGTGTTGGGATTCTCTCATATCACTTGGCCCTTGAGTCAAGTCACCAAAGTAGGAGCGAGAGCAAAATTATTTTGGCTCCAACTCACCGTGGCGTCTGGGGAATTGAAAATCGCCCTCGTTTCCGCCTCCCAAGTTGCTCACCTTACTGCACTTGCAAAGCAGCCTATTTGAGATCGAGACAGATGCCTCTGACTATGCTATTGGGGCAATTCTTACTCAACAGGGACATCTAGTGGCATATCACAGTGAGACATTGTTGGAGACAATTCGCAAGTATCCCACCTATGACAAAGAAATGTATTCCATTGTGCAAGCCTGTCGAAAATGGAAGCATTACATTTTGGGAAGGAAACAATCATCCACACAGACCACCGGCCCCTGCAGTTCATACAGACACAAGGGAAGTTGCAGAATGATCGCCATCAGAAGTGGTCCACATATTTGCAACAGTTTCATTTGAACATCAAGTACAAGAAGGGTAGCACCAATAATGTTGCAGACTGCCTCAGCCGACCACCGATCGTGGCGCTCACCACCGTGCTCAATTCTTGTGGGCACGAGACTTCTGATTGGCCGCTTCTCTATGAGAGTGACCCAGAATTCGGCCACACTTACAAGGCACTCTTGGGGGGCACGCAAGTTCCAAATTTTCACCTCCAAGATGCACTTTTATGTCACCTAGGACACCTGTGTGTTCCTTCAAGCGAGCGTGCCAAGATGATATGGGAAGCACACTACAGTCGGGTTGCTGGGCATTTCGGGGTCGAGAAAACAATAGCAATACTACAGAAGTATTTCTATTGGCCGAACCTTCGAAAGGATGTCGAGAAGCACATCAGATCCTGCACTGCTTGTGCCATTGCCAAACCGACCATCAAGAAGCAAGGCCTATATACTCCACTACCTACCCCTATTCGACCATGGGAATCCATCTCCATGGATTACATGTCGGGCCTGCCTTCTACTAAGAATGGAAATGACTGTGTTTTCGTGGTCGTTGACAGATTCTCGAAGATGGCCATCATGGCGGCTTGTAAGAAGAATATCACAGCAGAAGCCACTGCTAAACTCTTCTTTGAACGAGTGTGGGTGCACTTTGGGATCCCACAGTCTATCATATCAGATCGAGATAGCAGGTTCCTCAGCACATTTTGGTCCAGCCTCTGGACAATGTTGGACACAAAGCTCACCAAGTCCACAGCTTTCCATCCCCAAACAGATGGCCAGACAGAGGTCGTCAACAGAATGATTGTACACATTCTGCGCATGTACAACTCCAAGCATCCACGCACATGGGACGAGAGCCTCCCCTATGTACAACACAGTTATAACCGGGCTCTCCACAGTTCAATTGGCCATAGCCCCTTTCAGGTGGGCTTGGGATTCCAGCCACTATGTCCCATTGACATAGCTATGCCGTTTGCAGCTGCTCAGGCCGATTCAGCTCATGTCCAGTCTGAAGTTGACAAAGCAAGTAGCTTCATCGAGCGCATTCAACACATCCGCCAACAAGTTCATGATATATTGGACAGAGCCAATGCGAAGTACAAACAGCGCCATGATCAACACCGGGTGCCACACCACTTCCAGGTGGGCGACAAAGTATGGCTACATTTGCAGAAGGAGCGCCTCACCGGACCTCACCGCAAGCTTCGCCCGCTCCGATACGGGCCGTACACCATCACCAAGGCTGTAGGTAACAATGCCTTCGAGCTTAGTATTCCACCATTCCTTGGTCTGCACCCAGTCTTCAATGTGGATCGTCTTCGTCCTTACTTTCCACCTCTACTGGACACCTCGGACATTGCAGAACAACTCACACCAACAGAGTTAAACCCAGACTGCATGGAACAGGCCACCACAGATTGTATCATGGACATGCAAATCAAGAACACTCGTCAACAGCAGATCCAACTGTATCGGGTTGTCAAAGCTGGCCAACTCCTGCACCAAGGAAAGTGGTTCACCAGTGACCAAGTTCAGCAGAAATTTCCTCATCTCATGGAGGAACTTAACGCAATGGGGACCATTGCTTCCTAAGGGGGGAGGAATGATCCAGGTGGATATTGGTGGCCACCCACCTATTCCACTTGGGCCCCCACCATTGTCTCTTTCAGTTTTTTCATTCTTGGCAGAACCCATTATTTTAGCAGCTTTTTTCGGTCCTCGAACTTCGGAGCCGTTTTGAGGCCCCAAACGATCGTTTTGGGTACGAATTTGTTTTGCGATGATCATCACCCATGTTGTAGTCCTGATAGAGCTTTAATGATGTATCATAAAGGCCAAACGGAGATAGTATGCCAAAGTTGTTGTCCCTGGGAAGAAACACCAATTTACCCAAACTCTGGCCCATAGTTTTAAGCCATTCCATAGGGTTAGGTTTTTGGATTTTTAGGATTCTCCATTGTTTCTCAATAATAAATAGGCCCTCGAGCCTCATCGTAACTCAGTTCAGAGGCCTGTAGCCGCCACATCTCTTCTCAGAGATAGCTACCAGCGCCCTAGCTAGTTTTATTTCCATTCTGTCTGTAAGCAAATTTCAGTTCTTTGATATTAATGAAATGAAGTGTTATTTCCGCTTCATCTCTGTATTTATGGTTATATGTTTATTCTCATGCCTCGCATGTCCAGATCACTCTAATCATTGTGTTTATCTAAAAAATAAAAATGATGGTAGCTATATTATATTGTTATTGAATGTAGATGACATGCTTTTTGCAGGGTCTAACATGCAAGAAATAAATGTGCTCAAAAGAAAATTTCCAAATTCCTTTGCAATGAAGGATTTGGGAGTTGCAAAACAAATCCTTGGTATGAGAATAACTAGATATAGGAAAAATCCCAAATTAACACTGTCTCATAATGAGTACATACAAAAGGTGTTGAAAATATTTAATATGCAAAATGCAAAACCAGTTAGTACAACTTTTGCTAGCCATTTCAAACTTAGTAAGGAGATTTGCCCCAAGACCCAAGAAGAAAAGAAGATGGATAGTTGAAGCTGGAAAAGATACACACTAGCCAGAATCCTGCAGATATGCTAGCAAAAGTTGTAACCAGGGAGAAACTGAGATTATGCTCAGTTTCAATTGGTCTTCAAGGATGACAATGAAGATGAGAAATAGCTAGGTCCAAAGAGGAGTCATTTTCCAGCAAATTAAGAAATGGTGGAGTTGCTACGATCAGTCTCCAAGTGGGAGATTGTTGGTTGTGGAGCCTGATTATCTTGTTTATTTTGTATTATAGTGTTGGACCCATGTACATTAATGGGGCAGAAACGCTGCTCGTAATTAAACTCTACCTAGGGGGTCCAGGGGGCAATTTCGGCGACTTTGGCAGGAGTGTTGGAAATGTTGTCATTGATGGCAAAGGAGCACAAAGGAGTAGCACCTGAACCAGCAATAAGGAAAAGGAGATGACAAAGGAAGAGCACTTGAAACATCAGCCAAGGAGCAGAGAAAGCATAAGAAGAGGTAGTAAGGCAAAGAAAGAAGCAAGACAGATAAGGAAATGAGGCACAGACAAAGCAGAGACAAGAATAGAAGAGGTGGAACGCATGTACAAAACATTGAACTTAAGAAATGTAGTGTGAAGAAGGCAAGATGCAGAGATAGGCAAAAGAACGTAGGTACAAAGAAAGGCAGAGGCGAGGTCGGGGCATATAAAGAAAAGAAGAAGTGTATAAAGAAAGAGAAGCAGAGACAGGACCATTTGAAGAAGCAAGGAGCAGCATTAGACAAGAAGAAGAGATAGAAACAGAGAGATAGCAGAGACATGCAAAGGAGACAACAAAGGAGACAGGCAGAGGTAGTGGAAGCGAATATAAAGGAGACAGGCAGAGGCAGAGCAGTTGTCACAACAGGAGAGGCAGAGGTAGAGTGACATAGTAGCAGAGGTAGAGGCAGAGCCATTATAATTCCGAGAATCGCCCAACCCGGAGGACAGATATATAATATTCCGAGAATCATTACCCGATGGGCGTTACATATTTATACATAAACCTTATTCTGGGAATCGCATAACCCCAAGTGGAAAAGTATATATATAAACATATATATATACAAACATTATTCCTAGAATCGCCTAACCCGCTGGAGGATACATATATATATATATATATATATATATATATATATATATATATATATATATATATATATATATATATATATATATATATATATATATATCCATCACAATACATATAAATGACGCGCATTTCATATTTTGCAATGGTCCAAGGCATATACATTAATATATATATTTAAGTGGAGCCCGTTATGATCAATGGAAAGGAAGTAATATAAAGTGGGACCCTCACCCAATCGCATCGGAGAAAAGGTTGGCAGCGGAACATAGTGACAAGAGCTCCGATTGAGTTCCGGACCCGATAGGGCATATAAGTAGTGGCTTGATAAGTTTGAAATCTGGCTTAATCGCATCGGAAAGAAACAAACCATCGCAACACATATTAAAAGACTTGCGATTGCGATTAAGAGCTCAGACCTGATAGGGCATATAAACAGTGGCTTGATAAGTTTGAAATCCAGCTTAATCGCATCGGAAAGAAACAAACCATCGCAACACATATTAAAAGACTTGTGATTGCGATTAAGAGTTCCGACCCGATGGGCGTATAAAAGATGGTTAATATATATTTGAATTCCGGCCTAATTGCATCAGAGATTATAAGAGCATCGGAACATGCAACAAAGAGTTGTGATTGCGATTGGAAGTTCCGGACCCGATGGATGTATGAATTATAATTCAAACGTATTTGAAGTCCAGCATAATCGCATCGGAGATTATAAGAGCATCAGAACATATATTAAAATACTTGCGATTGCGATTGAAGCCCGGACCCGATGGGCTTATAAACTTTGATTAATAAGGATTTGAGTTCCAATCACATTGGCAAATAACAGTGAACAGTGATCAATCGCATCGGAGCAAGGCAACTTGCGATTGCGATCAATCGCAATCGGAAATCGCTGAAGGAAGAGCATAGTGCATCGGAAAGTGTGGCAAGTGAGCTCGAAAGGGCATTAGTTATGTATTAAACATGATTCTTTAGGGTTATAGTGGACATGGCAGTTTGTTTGGTAAAACGTTGTATAACAATGCCGAGATTTGAAATTACGGCGCTGGTGTATATATATATATATAACGCGTTGCTGCTATTGTATTAAAATATGTCGTGTGGTCTGTGAACCCACGGGCCTCGGCTTAAGGTGGAGGGTGATTTGTAACATAATACAATTGTGATATATGTATGTTCCGGCTTGCGGAACTCGCCACATCAACAAGACACTCGTGGCATGAAAAGGGTTGGAATTGCCCTGATTTAAAAGTCAGCAATTGCATTTTATTTATTTAAAAGGCACAGTTACACGTATGCAGTAGTTACACCCCCACAGAGGACAGAAAAGCAAACAGAGCCGAAAGGAGATAAAACACAGTCACAGAAAAGACAAATACAGCCAAAGAAATGACAAATGCGTAGCGATCCAAAAGGCTGTATGAGTGAGCTGGAGCTCTCATTGTAATTAAATGTAAATATTTTTAATTGATTTATATTGTTGTGATGCATTGGCAAGTCTCTGGAGGAAGAAAAAATATCCCACTGTAATATTAAAATAAGCACCTACTGTTATATTTTCTAAATGAGCGGATAAAAGAGATGAGAAGGCAGAAGGAAAAGAGACATGGCCGTCCATTTCAAATTCCCAGTGGAATAAAAACAGCCATGAAGTTGTTTTTGTATAAAACAGGGTAATATCCAAGGGGAGAGAATGTTGACGAAAAAGAGTGAGAGAAGAAGAGAGTGTGCAGCAGAATTAAAGAGAGTTGAAGAGAATAAACAAGCTGCAAGAAGAATGTGAATAAGGAGGAGCTGAGAAAAGAAGAAGAAGGGGCTGAGCAGAAATAATGCAGGTCTGATATAAGAGTTGATGAACAGCAGAGAAGAAGGTACAGAACAGAGCTGATATCCAAGGTAAATCAACAAGTGTTTTTCTTTTGAAATAGATGGAAGTTGGTGCTTCCACATCAAGTTGTAGCTTGATAAAATGTCAGTTGTAGCTGACTGAGGTTGGAGCCTCCTGTAGGTTGGTGCCTGCAGAAAATTGATGGGAGTTGGAGCTTCCTTGCAAGTTGTAGCTTGCATAATTGAGGTAGGAGCCTCCTGTAGGTTGGTGCCTGCAGAAAATCAGTGGTGAGAGGGAGTTGGAGCTTGCCTTTGCATCACAACAATAATAAGATGTGGTTTTCTCCCTTTATGGGTTTCCACGTATATCTGGTGTCTATGTGCATGATGTCTATGTGTTGATGTGATTTATCTAATCTGCTTAATACTTGTTGCTCACATATTAAGACTGTTGTTACATTAACAAATATGTTTGATACTTGCTGCTCACTAATAAAGATTTCTCACATATTAAGTTGATCATGAAGTAAAGGTGTAAATAAGTTTTACGAGAAAACTATTAAAAGTCCATGTATGTGTTAAACTGATTCACCCCCCCTCTCAGTTTAACTAAGGGTTCAACATGGAGCCCCCCCTAGCGGGGGGTTTCGGGGGTAGCGCCCCCAAAGCTAAGAACAGATGTAAAATTACCTTGTAAAAGTATAGTAATTTCTATTCAATCTGGGCCATTCATTAGGCAGATGATCTGATGGTAGAAGTTATGTTTAGTTTAGGGGTTTTTTCCATAGAAGGAAACCCCTCGATTTTATGAGGGTATTCTCATAGAGAGAAACAGATAGGGAGATTGTGAGAGAGAACAGAGGATATTACAACGGATTTGTTGTAGGTTGTGTCTCTTTATTTTTGTTGGATAATAGAAAGGAAGGACTGACTGTTTAGGGTGGACGTAGCCCAAACTGGGTGAACCACGTATATCTATGTCTCTTTGGTTTTATGTTTTTTGCATGCTTGTGTTTTCTACATATTTTGTATGTTGCATTGCTCTGTAATTTTTAATTTTGTAACAAAAAATAGATCAAATATTTCAATTGTGTGCCCAATTCTAAACTTAGGATAAAGTGATTTTGTCACTTTTCCCCTTTATGTGCCAAATACATATTGAAACTAAACTTATGATAAAAGTATTTTAAACCTTTTTCAAAGCCCAAACATTTCTACCTACCCTTCAAATTTTCATTCTTTTTCTAAACTAATATTTTTTATTTCTTTTTTCTAAGCGTGCATTTAGAATAGCAAACCCATATCCTTTTTTTTTATGAAAAACCTAACCTCACTACAAGAAAAAAGGACATTGGTGAGGGGCGAAAATGGTCACCATAAGCTCATTGGTGAGGGTCAAAAGAGCCTTCGTCACCAAAAATTGAAATTCACCAAAGGTGGCATCGCCGAAAGTATAGGTGTTGTGGTGAAATTCAAGGTCCGTCACCAATAATGATTTATAGTGATGGATAGTGACCGTCATCATTTCATATGAGCAATGGTCACGGAAAATAGCCTCCGTCACCAAAGGTGCCATTTCCAAAAGTATGTGTTGTGGTGACATTCAAGGTTCGTCATGAATATTGGTTATAATGACGAATAGTGACCGTCACCATTTCATATGAACAACAACGATTTTTTTTTTTGAACTTTTCATGACCATCACTATTGGTGCATATATATGGCGACGTTCATTAACCGTCACCATAAACTCATTGGTGACATCAAGGCCCGTCATGAATAATGACTATAATGACAAAAAATGACCCTCACCATTTCATAGTAACAACAAAGATTTATGGTGACAGACCTTTAATGGTCGTCACTATTGATGCGTATATATGGTGGCATTCGTTAACCATCACCATTTCATATTTTGGTGAGGGTCTAAAAATGTCACCATAAGCTCATTGGTGATGGTCAAAAGATCATCTGTCACCAAAAAATGATCATCCTCATTCCCCATGAATATCAAGGCATGATGGAATCGAACCACCAACCTCTTGCTTGTAAAGAAAGTGCTCTTCCATTGAGCTAGCACCCTCTAAATGATTATACTTAAAACTAGAAATTTCCCCTAAAGGTGCAAATATACACCAAAAGAATAGAAAATATAGGAAGATCAAAAGTTGCTAGAAATAATATGTTCAATATACATAATAAAAAGACAATAAGAATAAATTTTGATATAATATAACAAAGCATGTACTACGTAGGAGAATAATTGGAAAGCACAACTAGAAATTTGAATCACAACATAACAATATAAAAGAGCATGCAACAGGAAAGGAACAACTCCATAGTTTGAGAAATATGAACAATCCATGGGCCTATCCTTATATATTGATATAGAAAATGAAATAGAAATCTAGATTTATGAAATTCAAGTATCACACAAGAATGTCTTGAAAAAATATCAATATGTAAAATAGTATTTTTTGCATTTGTATTTACCTTGCAGAACCTCAGGAAAAAGTTTCGATAGAAACAGCCAATAAACATAACAACATGGACCTCAGGAGCAATTGTGCAAGGGATAAAATATGAAGGTAAAGCACTAGAGAATTATTCAAATCAAATGATGAAAAGAGTATCTAGAAAGAACTGAGAACCCTCTGAAGTAAACCACAAATTTATCATCGTGACTAGTACACTTTCAAAAAAAGATCAGAATAAATTATGAATTATTCCACCAAAAAGAAGTGAATTTTTCCACTAAAATATAGTTTCAAATTAATCACTAGCATGATGTTAACTTCTCTGCAAAAATAGGGAAGTTTCAAGACAATGTAAAATAGATTGCATGGAAATCGTGTTGATAAAACCTTCCAAGGAATAAGACCACATCAGTCAACAAGAGTGCCATGAAAGAAGTGGCTCCTAGGGACCTCACTGAAAATAATATTTATGTAAGGTAGTCATCTAGATCAAGGGTCATCATTCAATAATCAATATGGAAACAGGTGTTGACATTTTCTAATGGAATACTCTTTGGATTTAATAGTTAGGAAGAAAGCAAAAGGTTTCATCAAGAATTCTAACTTATAGAATTTTGGGATTAGAATATGATGACATATTGATGAAGCAGATCAAGAAAATGAAACTCTTTCATTCTAAGGAAACTGTTGCAGCATGACTCAAAAGGAAAAGAATGAGGAACATGTGTATATATGTTGACATTGGATGCTATGAAGTCATGCCATGTGGTTGTAGGTAGTATACTTCTATCTTTAGAAGTATGATCAAAATATAAAGCAAAAACTCTTCGGATGCATAGGTTTCCAAAAGGGCATGATCTACACTAGATGAAATCGACATAATGTGTCCTCATATGGAATATAAGGTGGTTGTACATTATCAAGGAACTGCACAATGGAAGTTCCTGGGAATGAAATAAAATTGTGGAGAAAGAAAAAGGAAGATATCATGGGAAGTCCAACCATGGAAAGAAGCAATCAACATCCAAGGAAGCCAAGAAGAATTGACTAGGAGATCTCCAGGGAATATATGTGGACTCTAATAAAAGTCTGGAAAAGATAGAGACCCTTGACAATACATATCTTTAGGAGATAAAAAAGGATGTCGATGCCTACAAGAAATATGTCATGGTGAAAGATCATCACTAAGGTAAGTTTTGATTTAAGTATTCATATTTATAATTGAATAATCTTTGATGAGCTTATTCAGGGAAACCAAAGGGAATTATATGTCTTCCACAGGTTGATAACCATATTGCAGGATGTAAGATCCTTGGAAGAAGTATCGTTCGAAGGAAAGCAACATGATATGAAGGTAGACCAGATGAAAGATTGATGGATCTCTTTCAGACAAAAATGAAAATTGATGGGTGATTTGAGCCCTAATGAAGATATCCCAAATATGAAGACTCCTCAACAACGAAGAAATTCATGACATCAAAGAAAGTAGTTCTTCATGAGCAGCTCAGTGTTTTCATTATTGCTGCTACAAGTCCTGATTAAGAGGGGGGTTGGTAATAATTTTCTTACCTGTTAGAGACTTGGAAGCAAGTCCCTAGGAGCCTAGACAAGTCCTTGGCTAAGAGGGAGCCTTGACAAGTCCTTGGATAAGAGGGAGCTTAAGAACATTCCTTGATAGGAATGGGTATGTCCTCCCTAATTAAGAGGGAGAGATAGACGTATCATTCTGGGCTTCACCTAGAATTCTTTGAGGATTAGCTATCCCTAAAATAATAGTCCTATGAGGTCATACTCGGTGAACATGCGGGTGGAGTATGTACCTTGGAGACAATGATGAAGACGTCTATAATAATTGGTCTCGCTAGCATTGTAGTTCATGGTCTCGTGAAGAGATGGAGTTGTTAATCAAGGCCTTGCACTGTGACAATGCTGGTTAATAAGATGTTATAACAAATAGATTACCAATCGAATTCTTCTTATGAGATTCTTCAGATTGAGAGTGACCATGTACCATTATGAATACCTCCCTAGTTAAGAGGGAATGTTGGAACGTGTAACGAAGTTCGGTCTTCATAATGACTTGTAAGTATGAATTTATGTAATGAATAATATAAAGTTAATAAAATTTATTTTGTAATACTTGAACATCATGGGTTTCATGAGCAAGGAGTTTTTTATTATAGATCAAAGACTTCTTATTTATGTCCTTTAGGGGTTTGTCATCTTGTCATAAATATATAAAATTTAGAGTCATGTATATGAATTGGTGTTACACTTATAAAGATAATTTATTGATGTAAATGTATGCCTTCAAGAACTTGTCAATATGCTCCGCAAGTCGGCTTAAAGATGGTGAATATTCTCCTTGATGAAGTTGGCTTACACACAAACCTCATGTTGGTCTACAAGCTAAAGCCAATCACTATATAAAGGATGATGCGACCTCATTATGGTGTAAGAAATTTTGGATCATGTCTGTGATAGAAGAGCGAAGTTTGGGTCTACATTGATGCAAGAATAGGAGGCTATTCTAGGAAGAAAAGATGAGGTATACTTACCTTTGTTCTGGGTCTATACCACCTCGCACATTTCAGACAGAAGGCTATCACAACAAAAGATAAGTCTCTCTTATAGTGCGTAGAAAAATGCGTGAAGAAGGTAATACAACGATGAAAGGATCTGTGATTAGATCACGAAAGGAGGTGTGCTATCGAAGGAAGAAAGTCTTATCATATCACTGTTTTGGTCTGCAAGTTTACCTCACATATCTTAGGGAGGCCAAAGGTAATCACAGTAAAGAGGAAGGCTACAACAACATGAAGAAAGGCTCGTTCTTGAGTTTCAAAGATGTCCAAAGGATGTTGGAACTAGGCTGAGAAGAAGACTTTATGAAGCTAAGGATAAGATCAAAGGAAGCCAAGAAGAAGCACATAGTTTGGTGCTACTAGACTAGGGACCAAGCTTCCCTAGTAAAGGTGCAATGCAGTGCAGAAAGAAGAGATCAGCTAGAGAATGCAAGAAGCGCAGTGACAAGGGTCTATTTCATGGTTATGGTACTCGCCAATGGAAGATCTATAAGAAGAATTTCTTTTGGGTTTTCCTCTCCAAGAGGGAGAGGTTTTGGCCCTGGCTTGAAGAGCCTAAACTTTGAGTCTCTTGTGTTTTGATAATTGAGCTGATGAAAGACATAATAAGCTAACAAATATAAGATCTAAGTAAAATAAGCATAACAAGTTCACCATTAATTATTATGAAATACAAATTGAATTAAACGCCCTAATTTCTCAACAAGGTTTATATGCTCCTTACTATCGTTACCTACCCCTCAGAGTAACTATCATGGCTCGAGGGAAAATACAGATAATCATTCCAACAGTTATGTCCAAGAATGCTTGATGTAGAAGAAGATTCAAAAGCTCTTATTACTTGGATATGAAGGCTTTGGTGCTAGTACAATTTTCAAGCAGGAAACATTTCTCTACAAGGGTGAGAAATTTTCATAGGAGGAGCTGCAAAACATCGAACTGATGATACATAGCATCCTATATAAATACCTTTTCATATTGCTTGAGGGGTGTGAGCATTTTGAGGAGGAAATATTAGCAGATATGGATGGTTCCAGTGTATGAACAAGTTTTTTCCTCAGATGAAAGTGATGGTAAAGAAGTTTCTCAATGTACTTACTCTCTCAATCCAAAACTGAAACATTTTTCCAATTGGCTTCTGGAAATTATGGCAATGGGGGATTTAGATGGTTTTTTCCCAGCCGCAACACGTGATTATGCCCCAATAGTTGATGAAATGTGGAGGGACACTGCAATTCAGGCTACGTATGAAAGAAGAAATGAGCTGCATGTCCTCCCTGATGTTGCTAGTCACTTCTAGGAATGGGCTATTGAAGTATCAATTCATGCATACAATCTGTCAAAAATATCACATTTTATATGTAGGAGTGACTCAAAGTAATGGGTTAGCATTTATAGAATTTTCAACTGATGATCGTAGTCTAATCTCAAAACCTTATAATGAAAAATTTGATTGTCCAACTCCAACCGTGAAGTATCAACTTATTAGAGTAAATACTAAAGGATTAAATGAAGGCTATAAGTGGATGGAAATATTTGAGAATGTACAAGCTGTAACCTTCTGTGCTACTATAAGTGAATATGACCAAAAGTGGAATGAGAAATAAGATGACCTTCAGTAAAGAACTTTTTGAGAATTTTGTGGAGCATTCATGTTTCAGAGATACACCATTCATTCTATTACTAAATAAATATGACATTTTTTAGGAGAAAATTAACAGAGTGCCACTTACTATATGTGAGTAGTTTAAGGATTTCAGTCCGGTGGAGGCACACCACAACAATCAGTCACTAGACCATCAAACTTACTATTATGTGGCAATGAAATTCAAGGATATGTATGCATCTCTTAGCATCCATAAGCTATTTATATGGAAAATGAAGGCACGAAATCGCAGCACAGTGAATGAAGCCTTCAAATATATCCATGAAATTTTAAATTGGGCTGCATATGTGCAAGACAAGATCTTGAAATACATGAACGTGCAATTTCCTGAGAACAAGCAATGTCAGGAAGGGGGGACTATAATGTCCTTTTCTAATTAAATGACCCTGTTGAAAATGTAACTAGCGTCGGTCTTCATAATGTAATTCAAATGTATTATTGATGTATTTATAATTTTATTTCTTGTCAAAGCACGTTCCTCATGTTTTTAGGGTCAATTGAGTCAAGGTCCCATTTGGACTTGTAAAAGAAAAATAAAATTTATTTTTCAAGTCAAAGAGTCAAAAACATCACCACAAAGACCAAGTCGGCCCTCCTGGACAAGATGGCCTAAAGAGGCAGCAATTTGACCTCCTGGACATGTATAAATACAAGATAGTTCAATCTCATTTTATCATCCATCCATCACTTCAATTTCTGTGCAAGAAGGAGAATTTCAGCGAAAGTCAAGGGAGAGAAATTTATGTTTTCTGTCCTAGTTTCCGTTCACACATGGGAATTTTATGAGTTATTTTTTGTGGTACTATAGGCCTGAAATTTTAGGAGCTGACCAGATTTCTGATATTTGACCAGCGTTGACTTCTAGTGACCATGATTTGTTGGAAATGTATGAAAGGAGGGTTGACTTAGGTCTTTGTGGCAGTCTCGGTCTTGGTCTTGGGTCTTATATATTTCACTTTGATCTAATTCTGTAAGAAGAGGATTTTCTTGGGTTTTCCCTCTTGGGGGGTTTTGCCCTGGCTTGGAGCCTAATTTCTTGTGTTCTTTGTCTCTTTTTTATCTTCATGTTTTGTACTTTTGGTAATTTCTTGATGAAGAAGATAACATAAGTAACAAGAATCCAACAAACATTCACAATTAATTATCAAGTTAAGGGAAATCTACCTTAATCTACAAGCATCTTGATTTCTTAACATGGTATCAGAGCTAGGTTGAAGGAAAGGCAGATTGAAGATAACAGTTTTTTGGCTTATTTAATTATCCCTGTGGCACCTTAAGCAAAGTATCATACAAATTCTGTGACATCCTTTCCTTAAACTATGATTTAAAGAGGCACAGTACCTCTATGATTCAAGTTGAAGAAAGACATCAATATTTTTTTTTTCTGAATTGGACTAATTCTATTAAGCAAAAATATGGTACAAGATGAAGATACAATCAGGAGAGACAAAAAACCGGCAGCCGGAAATGATAGGAGTACCAACCTCGGTTCCGGAGAAAGAGTGAAGCAAGCAAGGAGCTACAACCAATGACTGGAAAGCTAAAAGACTGACCTCTACCCAGAATGGGCAGAAGTCTCAACACAAATCTTTTCCCCTTTCCTTTTTTTAACTTCGACCCATCCATCCTGGGGCGAATGAGCAACAACAACCTGAAGACTAGGGATCTCCATGGAGGGGCCCTCCTTTTCTGATTCAGAGGAGGAGGTCATATGGACGCGTTTCTGGGCGATGGCTATATCGGAGGAATGCGCCGGTCCATCGGTGGAAGGAACCACAGATTGAGGGGCTTGATCCAATTCTGCATCGCTGGCTTCATCTTCAAAGCTAGAGGATTTAGAATCCACGATAGGAGGTGGAGAGAAAGGAGCCCATCATTTGGATTTGGGCTTGGAGAGGTGATCCTTTTTCTTTTTGGCCAGGAGAGAAGGGAAGGAGGACCGCAAATGCCCTGTTTGGTGGCAATGGCAGTAGTGGAAAGCAGTATTTTCGTAATCCAGTGTCTGGGTCCAAACAAAGTCATTTATCTTGAGATTGATTTGGTCTGGAAGTCCCTTGCTCAAATCTAACTCCACACATATTCTGGCATATGTGTAGAGACCATTGTTTTCCCACCAGTAATCTCCCGTAATGAAACTGCCCAAGGTGTTGCCTATAGCTTTGTAGACTGCAACATGCCATAAGTGGACAAGTAGGTTTGGAACCCTGATCCATACAGGTGTCCTGGTAATGACCGCAGTTGCTGGATCAAAATCTGGGAACCAAGGAGTTAAGAAGAGCCCTGCAGTTCCCATGAACCAAGGGCTTTCTTCTAAAGCCTTTTCATAATGCTTACTGTCATTAAATAGAACAATGAAGTATCCTTTAGAACAGAAACTGACCTTACAATGATGAGTCCAGTTTGCATGAATCCAATCATAAAGGTCCTGAGATCGCGGCCACAGTCCGTTGAATCTACAAATGATGGCTCTTTCTGCAAATTCTTGAAGTTGATTGCAGGACCTGCATGAGTGATTTCGACAGTGGGAACTTCCTCTGTTTTGTCAACCAAAAAAGGCTTGGATTTAGGGGCTTTCGAGGGTTTGGGGATCTCAGAGTGTACTGCATCTTTGTAAGAGAAAGGAGGAGCAGAGGACGACTGTCCCACTACACCCCCACTCAAACGAAGGGTTAACACCAAAGAGCTGTTTCTGTTAATGTTGTAAGTAGAGATGGGAAGAATGTCTTCAATTTTTTTACCTTGAAAGAGAAGTCTTTGAAGGCCTGAAGGGATCACAATCCGTCGTTCTGGATCCAGTTTGAGATCCAGCACTAAATCTGAAGAACTGGCCCATTGCAAGATGGTTTTTCTTGTAGGTTGAGAAATTTGGATCTGAAAGGAGTCAAAGAGGTGCCTAGACCCAATGCCAGGACCTCTTATGCTTCCGAGAGAAAGTCTACCATGGCGTTGAAGGGGAGGATATTTCTCCTTCAAAAAGAGACTGTCACTTATAGACAGAAACAGATCTGAGACAGAGCACTGGGAAACAGAATGATTAAAAAGCCAATCGATCTTCTCTTGCCTGTAAACCCATTCTTTGCAACCTGCAAGCAAGGAGAATTGAGGGGCTATCAATTCGCGATTTCTCATAGGCCCTAGATCGTGAAAAAAGCTGAGATTGCTAGCATAAAGAGCTGCAGAAGGGTGAAATGGACCCTTGAGAAGCTGAAGCTGCCGCTGTTTTTCTGCAGGATGCGGCTGCCATGTCAGATCAGCATAACAGGGGCTGAGCGGAGCAAATGGCACAGGTACGAGGTCATTCAAGGCAAAGGATGAAGGAGTTGGTCTCCCAATCTATTGCGGCGCGAGAGATATGTTGGCGTTAGGTGCCGCCTCTGCTCCATTAGTTTTAGCAGGTGACTGCTTCAACTCTTCGGCTTCAATAGTAACAGCCGTAACTGGCTCGGCCTTTGGCGTTGTCTTCTTCAACTTAGCACCTCCAGCGCTCTCCTTCTTCGGTGTAGGGTTTGCTGCGGCGGACTTCATGGCTGGGCCCTCTGTCTGTGAAGGGATATTCAAGAAAGACATCAATATTGCTATGAACCAAGCTCATCAATAAAGGAAGGGCTGAAATACTTAAGGGCTAGAAAAAGAGACTTATAATACATGCAAAGACTTTATGGAATTATCTCTGTAAATCAAGGATGAAATTCATATCTCTGTTGTCGACAAAATGTTTGGGATAGGTACACATATTTTAGTCTCTATGTTGATTTATGAAGTTTCATGTACTAATGTGAATTTCAAAGGCACCTTCTCCTATGATAAGCATACAAGTCATTATCTTTATAATCTACAAAGTACTTAAAGAAAAAGCAAATGGCTTAGACGAAATATGTTAAAAGAAGACAATCTACTGTGATAATACTTTGAGTGGCAATCTGAGCATGACAATGCACTCCTTTCTGAATAAAAAAGACCAAGTGGATTCATGATATTTGTATAGTTTGAGTAACCAAAATACTGTAGCTGACATCTATTACTGCTGAGTTCGAAGCCTAGTCTGAAAGTATGAACAAGTCCAAAATTTCCATAATGATTGAAGCAAGTTTGTTTGGGAAAAAATGAATATCTGAGGTATTTTTCTTCAATCAATACAAAAAGGTTATGTGACACTTCTATGAGGTATATAAAGCTTACTATAGAAACAAATATTTGAATATTCAAGGCATCAATGATGACACCAACATGAAACGATACAAGGTCTATCTAACACTATATAACGCAACTCGACTCATTAGGGAGACTATCCATCTTTGACATCTAAAAATACCATCATCTTCGTCATCAATGAAAATCTGTGGCACTGTGAGACAAAGGATATAAGTGTATTGTGATATGAAGTTAATAGAAACCAAAACCATGTGGATTGTTTCTGAGGTATTTAAATGTACAAATGATGAACTTAAATACATGCAAAACAAGTGTTATATGTGACATAAAGGACTGAGCATCTCTATACCTCTGTGCAAAATGAATCAAAATCCTGTGATATACTCTATGCTACAGGACCAAAAGACTAAGGTACATAGTCTATAGAAGGGACCAAAATCATCACTTTGAATAAAATCCAAGATTCTGATCAATTCCAAGTCTGAAGCTACACTTAATGATATAATTTACATTTGTGAAAAGTCTGAGCATCTCTATGACAAGTATAACATGTATATTTGTGACTTGAACTATACAAAGACATTCAAATATTTTTGAATCATCAAGAATCAAAGTTTAGTGGCATCCTGTGCGAGAACCTGAGGGATGCTACTTCGTGAAATAATTTATTATGATGATATAAGGCCCATCTCTGTGACACTAGAATATGTAGCAGCATTATATCTCCTCATAAGGATTGTGAGGGTATAGGGAATCTATGACACAAGTTTGTGAAAATAGCACCCTTCTCATACATAAAAGAAAGACGAATTCAATTCTTGAAGCCGACTTATTTGATATTGAAAGATAAAGGACACTGAAAGTAGCTCAAAGATATCTCTGTGGCTTATCGTGACACAGTGTTTGATTATATGCGTGTCGTGGCAGCACTACCACTTGTTTCTTTCCTTCTTTATGTTATTTTCATCATTGTCAACGTTTTCCCTTGCATTCACAGGCATCACAAGAAATTGTGGATGCCCAAGGACAACCCCATTTGGCACCAAAGATGACCCCATTTTCCCACTGTGCCAATTAAAGTCCCAGTAAGATCAAAGGATGTCTTTGCCATGCCAAGCTCATCTAGGCATCCCCAGTGTCACTTTGTTTTCTCCCTTCTCTCTTCTTTTCCTAGGACCAAGATAAGAACATAACTAAAGTTCCAACCCTTATTTGACTAACCTAACCCACTAAATACGAAAGAAAAATGTCTTGCCCTTCCAACTAACTGTCAAGGAAAATCATACAAAAATTGAAAACGAACAGCTTCAGAGAACTAATCTTTGATGACAGATTACTGATTTCTTACCATTAGCAGCCTAGGAGGGCTCAATTTTATGTAATTTTCTTTCTCCATCCACTCGTTTGTTGAAAGTTTGAAGGGATTTGTATATTGCTTCATAATCTCATCCCTTTATGTCGAAAACTTGTTGTAATGCAGATTTTCTTTGATTTAAATTCACCCAAAATATGAACGAATTCTATATTGTCCTTTTTCCCTACTACTCTTTGAGAAGATTCCATAATGCATAAACCATTACCAAGATTGAATAAATATTTTGAGTGATACAAATATCTCTCAAGAATAATTTCAATCAATCCAACCAGAGAGATTTATTTTATTAGCATTGATCCATCTCAACCCCGGATCTATTGCACACCAGGGGAGAGAAAAACTCCACTTACAAATCTCTCAGCACTCAATAAATCCTGTGCTAAGATGAATCTATGCTTGTGTGACTGTGTGATTTCAACAGTTTTTTATGTCAGAACTTTTTTAGCATTACTCTTGGTGCAATCAATACTACAAAAAAATATTGAAATAGTTATGTAACATCATGATATCTGGAAACTCTGGAGAAAAATTACATAGCCGATGAAAGACAAGCATACTCATGGATAAGAAATAAAGTTTTAAAATAACACTGTTAGAAGGCTTGATCCCAACTTACATTGCCCTGTTTTTGTGCTAATCGTAGAAGAGTTTCCAGAGTGCACACTCCAAACTGTTACCAAGACCCCAATCATAGCGGTAAAACTCACCAGGTATCACTGGGACTCAGTGATCATACCCTACTCATTTTCAGGTGTGTGGGGCCAAGTAAAAAACTTGGAAAAAATAACTTGAGAAACAGTCAGCAACAACACCTGAGTCTGACTTCGAGTCCAGATTCAAGGAAAGTTTGACTCGAAAAAAACTCAACAAGCAGTTTTGGATTTGAAAACTCAATGCTAACTCACAAAGTTGGCATTCAGACTCAGAAAAATTGACTCCACAGAAACCTGGTAAAAAAAATTGGGTGAAATTCTGTGTACATTTAAAACAAAAATGTGCAAGGTTTTGACAAGTTTCTTGCAAAGTAGGAGAGTACGATATTATTTTGGGTGAAATTTGTGTATGCTATAAATGTTCTATTGACCAAGTTTTCGAAGAACTTTTTACAAATCCGACAATACTCTGACCTCGTTACCCCATCCAAGTTTTCAACAGTGGTCTCGATCAATATTTTCAAATATATAAAACTATTTATAGGGTTTCGATCAATCTAAAAGAGGGCTTTTCTGGGTGAAATGTTTGATGAAAAGCTTAAAGCAATTTTGACAATATTATACTCGCCACAATTGTACTCAAGGTCAAATAAAAATATTTAGTAAGCAAGGGTTTCAATCAATGCTGTGGAACTGTGAATTTTTCCTTCTAGGATTATAACCACGATATAATACCTTCAATTCTGCTTAGGGTTTCGGACAAATTTATGTCTTTGCTATGATTTACACTTCGAATTCACTGAAGTCCTCCACTTCCACGTTAAGCTACAGAGAATTTATGGTTACATGATATACACAACATACATGAGAACCTGTTAAGAGATTGACACAAATGGTTGAAGATATAAATGGCTGATAGTACCCTCATTTGTGAATTATCCCTCATTTGTGTCAAACAGTACCCTCTAAATTATCTCGCATATCCCACTTGAAATTCTTTTCTGACTGAACTAAATGGGATCTGAGTAAATAATTCAGCCAAACTGAACTATAACAAATTTTCAAATCTTATGGTTTGATTTGTCCAAATTTTGTACTGTTATTTGGAATACCGTCAACAGGGAAGAATGCTTCCTACCATTCAGAATGACTAGCTCTCTCTTTTGGAGAGTTTTTATATAAATAAATAACTTTCTTATCTCAGATATGAAAGAAAACAAAAAAAATCTTTGTGCATGTATAAAAATATCCCTTCAAAGGAGTTCATTGTAGGATTTTATTTGTGCCAAGATAAAACATGAATTTGGTGAATTGTATTACACAACCAGTCTTTGAATTATACAAAAGTGGTTTTTATTCAATTCTGGCATATAAATGTTAAGATGACTTAATCACACAAGGTAATGAGAGCTAGTCTTTTTATTGCAGTACCTGGAAAATTACGTGACAGTTTCCACGCACCTTTCAACTTGTGAAAAGTGACATCAACAACTAAAAACGAATCTCATATAATTTTTTTATGTATAAAAACTACCAAGGAATGAGTATGCATACATAAATTAGAAATAACTACGAAAGGGAAACATCTAAGTAGTTTTCTAAGATGTAGCATTAGAATTTGAAGACAAGTCACATGCACATCCAACAAAGCCTTGTTGAACATCAATCCTTCCACAACTAACCAAGCATGAAAGGTTAAGAAGACCAAACTAAATATCCAAATCAAGCTAAAAACTCCAAATATGCCAGCTTGAAAGGAAGGTGCAAAAATTTCTGTTACTAAGAATTTAGATAACATCAACAGACATAAATCTTAGAAATAAACAATTTCGGGTTGGTATGCAATTAAAAAAGGAAAATAATTTAAAAAATCTGAAAGTTGAACTTTTCAAGAAACAAAGTGTTGTGTTTAGTTAGGGAACCAAGATTTTAAAAACGAAGATTTTTTGAAGGAGAATTGAATTCTATGACAAAAGCTACAACACATAAAAGTCATGTTTTGGTACATCATTGTATTTACATAAAAAGAGAAAACACCAACATAGTGCATCAACATGTTTCAACACATAAATGAAAAAGAAACTAGAATCAAACCTCATTGTTTTAAGCTAGTGTAGGACAATGCACCACTTGGATATCATTGGGATAATAACACATGTTGATTCGTCACCCTACACAAACTTTGACCCACTATCATCATCCTCACATAAAATCTGAAATTACATAAAATCAGAGATGTGCAAGGTTAGAGCTCAGTGAAACAAATTCTAAGAAACAACAAGAAAACAAAATATTCACCATTGCATACAATCACATCACAAAGTTTTCTTATCAATAATGCATTCCAGATGCTTAATTGCAAAAATGGAAAGAAAATAAAGTAAAACATGAAAATTATGTGAATTAATTTCACAGAGGTTGTTTGTCAATGATGCATGTTAGATAGCCCACGGGGTGTAGAATAGACAGTGACAGGGTGTTATGTTAAGGCACTCCCTGGTTAAAGGGTCACTGGTCCGAAACTCCATGGACAAAAATCCACCCATCCTAAGGGTTGGTGTGGCGCAGGCTGGGTGTGATCACCCAGGTGATTTTGGCAGTTGTCCATTGGTCATGGTTACTTGAAAAGCCACAGGTTAGGCGTGTTAACAAACAAACAAATAAAAAAATGCATCTCAGATTTTAAACATTTCACATTTCAAATGACAACTCCATGTGAAAAAAATACAAAAAAAACTATTTAAACATATAATCAAACAAAAGCTACCATAAAGATAAATGTCAATAAAGAAATTGTAGAGTTGGTTAGGGAGAAATGAGACATTAACATCTTCAAGATATAACGGGATGGACCTTAAATCATCTTAAAGCATCTGCATCATGTGTTTATATATTAGTGTGAGTGCACAATAGCACATAAATAAAGTCATTGGTGTATATCAAAGGGAAAAATGACATTAATTAAAAAAAAAAAAAAAAACTGCCCAAAGGCTCTAAGCATGACATACAATAATTACACCCAATGTCTTAGCATAGGTGATTTTATTTTGACCAAGAAAAGTGTATTCAAGACCAATCATATGGGTCAAGCATCTAGCTACACAAATCCACGAACGAGGGTGTGCCCTTGTTCTTTATTGTCAGTGATTAGAGAGCCACCCAAGAGAAATCATCTAGCTACATAAGTACAAGAATGAGAGTGTGCCCTTGTTCTTTATTGTCAGTGATTAGAGAGCCACCTAAGAGAAATCAAGAAACATACAGACAAAAAATTTAACTAGGGGTTTTATTATTTTAAAGAAAATATGTTGACGTCTCAGGTTTCACATCCTCTAAATCAAGGTCAATGTAGCGATCGAGAAACATACAAACAAAACATTGAACTGGGGGTTTGATTATTTTAAAGCAAATATGTTGACCTCTCAGGTTTCACATCCTCTAAACCAAGGTCAATGTGGCTACCATGGAAGTAGAAAGAGGCCTTGATCTAAGACTCTAATATTCTATTAATCCGGTTCAATCTTACACTTTAGAGACCCATTCAAGGATTAATGTACATACGACAAGATAAATGATATAATATAAAATTTAATACCACGATAATAGAATAGAGAAGTAAGGTATTAGATGGTATATAATTCATTTTATGATTAAAAAATATTCAATGAGAAAAATCCAAAACATAATGTCTTAATTTCAAAATAGATGTTTGCTTTCTCTAGTTGGGCTTCTGTTACCACATGTTCTTCTTTAATAATAGTGTCACTGTGTGCTCTTTCCTTTTAATTAATGAAGAGAAATGCAAGATTTATCAGATTGTTCATTCTTAAGAAATTGATTGGGAATCCTCCTTGAATGCAAAACCTAGTTTTATACCCTTCTAGACAGGTGGAAGAACCCACATGAGTCATATAATTTTTATCAATCCAAGTAGAAAAGCAATAAAAGTACTAGTCATATAAAACAAAATAGTAACCATCATATAAGAGAGTAAATTGTTTGGGACTTGATCAGTTCAAATATGCAATTTACATGTCTCATACAGGGAAAATAGCAATTTCAGATTATTTCATTTCTACATAGCCATATCTCATTGCCTCAAATTCAATGCAATTAATATGCAATTAGAAATATAGAGTCAACTAGAGAATATCTTCTCTAGACAACCATTTCAACATTTCTCTCAGCTCATAATTAAAGGAGATTCCCAACTCATCATCAAAATGACCACCAAGATCATTCATTGATCCTCTTCAAGCAGAGTCTCTAAAAGATAGAGACTGGAAAGTAGACTGGAGAATATTGCAATCCTCATCCCCCATGTATCAATGGTCCTCACCTCGCACGCCAAGCACTAGAGAAATAAAATTTCACATCTACTAGCTAATTTAGGATGCATAGACCAGGAAAGATAGATGAGATAAAATTGGGAAACTTTTCCTCAGGCAGAGTTGAAAGGATTTGGTTCTAAAAGATTCATCCTCCTTGGATGGGGTGATGGAGAGGCAACAAGTGGGGAGGTGCATGGACACTGCCCCACTAAGAATAAACAAGGGAGAACATGGCACAACCCCTCCACTGTGATGCATATTTGAAGTCTTATCAGTATGGGATACTCCAGCTAGCACACTCATCCATGAATTCGAGTGATCACCATCGCAAGAGTTTAATGTTGAAATGAATGGCCATTAATTCAAAGAGTGATCCCACTGGCAATAATTTACAAGACCCGCACTTGGAGTTATTCCCAGGCTAGTTCATCATGCGAATTAGTCATCACACACAGTGGAGGAGGTTTGGTCTCCTTCGAGAGTGTAAAGAACTGAATCCTTAAGCACATATATGGAGAAAATTGTAAGTAAAAGACCTGTCTATCATGGCCAGAAGCTCACATCAAAATAAGATGATTACAGCTAGAGATGAAAACCAAGAATTTTTGTCAATTTGCAACTTGAAAGCCCTCTAATGCATTCATCTGATAGTTCACCAGTTGCCCAAAATATCTAGCCCTGAAAATTTTTCTAATAAAGATTACACAGAGGCCCAATACAGATCAAAGAAAATATCTAGCCCTGAAAATATTAAGCCCTGAAAAATTTTCTATTAAAGATTACACAGAATCCCAATACAGATCAAAGAAAATAGAAATCCGCATCTGACAGTTCACCCATTGCCCAAAATATCTAGCCCTGAAAATTTGTCTGTTAAAGATTACACATAGGCCCAATACAAATCAAAGAATATAGCAATGCAGAACAATTTGAAACTGTTAAAAAAACACAGAATCCATTTTTGATTAGCATCCTAGAGGCAAAGTAACCCAGGACCACACTTACTAGAATTCACCCCAAATTCCAGTTCTCTAGGTAATATAAAATTTAAATATCAAACTGTAACCAATGAGAGAGTCCACTTAAGAAACAACAATAGGCAGAAACACTTTACTGATGTAGAAAATGTTTATATTGATATATAAAAGTACTAATATTATTTAGACAGTGCTTGGCCCAATACAAGGCCATCCTCCCCATTTGATTTTGAGACATGTTCTCTAGTACAAGATGAGATAGAGGCTATTGATAACTACCAAATCCGTTTCATTTTTATTAATTGACTACATTTAAATGTGTAAACATATATTGTGTCAAATAGAACCCAAGCCAAACACAGAGACAATAAAACTGGATACATTCTGGTGGTTTGCCAAGGGCTGCTGTAAAACAGAAGCGAGTTTTCCCAGGTCGAATTGGGGACATGGAATGTAATTCCTAGTAACTATATCTAGCATAAATATTAGAGAAAAGTAGTGGTGTATACTACAAGTGAACACAGAGATGGAACAAACTCAGTCAAGTTGTGAAATACCTTATTCCCATTAATCCTTGAACTTGTAGGGGAAAAAAAAGCTACTAAGTAGAAGAAAGATAACGGGCACTGTGACACTACAGAAGCAGAAGCATCGAGGGAAAGAGAAACAAATACCATAAACCCCCTTCTGATCTTGCCATCAGGAGGTATCAGGATTGAGTCCCATTTGTGAATGCGCATGAACTATGAAGAGAGGAAGAGATGGATTAAGTTTTTAATTTTTGTTTAGCGTGAGGAGGGAATAGATGGTTTACCTGTTTTTGGGCACCTGCAAAACTGTGTCATCGATCAGCCAAATTGAACCATCCTTTCACTCATTCATCCCACTGCGATGAAACTCTCTTCTTCTGTTCTATTGTCCAGCTGAATTTCAATAAAACTCGTGATATAGTTTACCTATTTTTGGGTGCCTATGAATCTATTTTATCGATCGGCAGAACTAAACCTCTATTTGTTCATTCTTCCTACTACGATGAAATGCTCTTCTTCTATTCTATTGTCTCGCTCAAATTCAATAAAAATCCTATTATAATTGAGGATAAAAGGGTTTGGATAGGATTAATCCTCAAATTATATTGATGATATTATTTCATCCGAAAATGTGTATCCCCTGAAGATGCCATTTACACGAGGATAGCAAGAAACCAGCAAGTTGATTGCATGCCTGGAAGGTAATGTGCAGCAGTGAGACAGACAAAAAAACATAGGAATCAAAGACAACAGATTCTAATAGCACCCAACCTTGGCTCTTGAGCTCCCTCCCAATAAAATGGAGTGAGAAGAAAATTCCTGGTTATGCAGTTGGGAGATTTGAATGAGTTGTCATTTGATGTCATGCAATGTAGCCATGTATGATATTTGGGTGTTGGATGAAATAAATGGGAATGAGACTATGATACAATTCTATGCATCAGAAACAAAATACTAACAGTAATTCTCTGACTTGACAGTCTCCACAGCTCCTACCTCCTAATTGGGTACTAGCTACCAAACTTAGGAATTTCATCAGCCGTAAAAATCCAGGTTAGGTCACATATATATAATTCTCTGGGGTTGAGAGCTGTGGCAGTTCCTTCTGTGCAACACCTAAGGCATAATTTCTGTTAGTTATTGCCATAAATGTACTTTCAAATATGTTTGGTTGAAAACCCAATTTATAGACCTATTTATCTTAGTCCTTCCAGTGTCCATAACCTCAAGGCTAAACATGTCTTTAATCAATAATTAAAGAAAATTCTAGCTCGATGTGTCATTGCTTAGCTCTGATTGGCTCATCTATTCTAATTGAAGGAAATAATTACTAGTAACCGTAGTTTGACTCTGCCATTTGTTATTGTTTATCTATGAAATTATCTGTAGACAATGAACATAACTTCGACCTTGAAATGATAGCATAAAAACAAGTATTGATGAGGGAAGAGAAGGTTATTACATACCAGAGCTGAAATGAAGATAAAACTGAGCTATTCAATTCCCATGGAACTGGACTGAATTCTTCGAAGCTTGGCCTGCTAAAACTAGGGCTCAGGTTCTAAAATGCTCCACATTTCAACGTCTTCACTGCTTCGATCGAGATAACTATGGAGAGATCTACCTAAAATCGCCATTTATTTGTATGAGAAGCATAAATGAAATGAGAGTTTGATAAAATAATGAAATTAAAGATTTTATGAAGAGAAAGCGAAGAGGGAGGCACAACCAAGGCTTTCAAAGGAATGTACCAATATTCTTTAGAATACCCATAATTTTATTTAGTTATTATTTAGTACTAGGGAAAATATGAGATAAATTTTATGGGAACTAACTTCTAAGGATTATCCAGTGTAGGTAAGGGTTTGAAATTGGTGTTGATGGCCATTTTTTTTTAGAATATATTTTTTCATTACTTGTAGGCTTCAACAATAGAATGTATCTTGTTGTTATGGGTTTGGTTTCTATGAAATCTATCATAGAGTGTTTCGCTATGATAGACCATCGAATGTCCATGTCATGTGGGAATTACATCGAAGACATGAATGATTGGCTCATACGGTCTTGTTGTGTAGTCATTCATCGACGAAAGCTACTTCCTCGATGGGATAGAAGTGAAAATTGATAGTTGCAAAGGTAGGCATAATGGCATCAGAGTAATATTGTTTCCATAGTGAAGAGAGCCAAAAATAGTTTTATGAACACCATCAATATCTAGTGGAGGTGTTGTGATGAAAGGAATAATGAATACAAAAGTTGTGTTAGCATGATTTGGATTATCAAGATGTTGAACCATCCATTATAAAGATGGTTTTCAGTGCTAGTGATCTAGTCACATAAAAGACCCCATAAATTTGTGCATTGTGATACCCCCAGGATTCGATAAGTAATCTAAAGTGATAGGATTCATTGTTAAGGTCATAGTGGAAACAACCCTGAGTTGACCCAAAGTGACACCTTGTGAGCCTTGCACAATTGGGGTGCCAGTTTGAGCACCAATACGAGACACAGTTGCACAAGTGACAACATCTCATGTTTAGGGCACTTGGCCACAAATATTTATTCATGTTTTTTCCATTGGAGGGTGCCTTTCAGATTTCCCAAGGCACAAATCACATATTTGGACAAATTTTGGATAAATTGTCACATCACTAGCTTCATGCATGAAGAGGAGCTCCCATCCTTAAAGATGATTTTGGAGGATTTCGTGGCATAGTTAAGGGTCAATGTATAAAAGAAGAATGACATAATCAAGAATGGGAAAATTTGCATTCGTATCATGTGGTGTAAATGAGAATGGCATAGGTGAAGAGTACTCCATTTAGAAACATATAAAAAGCTTGTTTATGTCCTCTTTCCAAAGAAGATGAGATATCTTGTGACAAAAGACCCAAATTGCCAACAGAGGAATACTAGGGTAAGGATTTACTTTTTCTTTCGCATGTTGAGATACATTCATGTATTTTAAGGTGTGTTTTGTTGTTTGAGTTCACGTATTTGGAAGCACAATTGCACAAGTGGAAACATATCACATTCGGGGTACTTGGCTATGAATTTTTATGTTTTTTTTCTATTAAGGGTATCTTTCACATTCCCCAAGACACAAATAAAATATTTGGAGATATCTTGGATGACTTGTCACATTCCACTAGCTTCACGCATGAATTGGAACTCCCTTCATTTAAGAAAGTTTTGGAGGGTTTTCATGGCATAGTCAAGGGTCATATTTACAAAATAAGAACGCCCTAGTCAAGAAGATAACAATTGGAATTCACATCACATGTGACATAAAGGAGAGGAATGTGGGTGAGGAGTAATCCATTTTGAAATATCTGGAACAAATTGTTTTTGTCCTCTTTCCAAAGAAGAGAGGATATCTTGAGACAAAGGGCCCAAATTGTTGATAGAAGAGGACCATGTATTGGATCATATGGACTTTGGTTTATCCTCATTAGTTGGACCATTATATGACCCATATCATTAATTATTAGTTGTACATTATCATACAAGGCTATTTGTTGGATTTGGTTGTAAAAAGTTATCAACCATTTTCAAAGGAAGAAACAAAGTTTAAGACAGGATCTTGTGCTAATTTATTATGAAAAATCCATCTTTGAATCAAAATGTTATTGGTAGAAGGGATATTTATCTTTACCCTTGTTTATATGGTCACGTTCGCCCACTATGATAAGGTTGGATAGCTAGAATAATAATGGTGAGTTTTGGTGGTTAAGATCTCTATGGTAATGGAAGAATTAGAGAACGGGGTTGGGAATGAGTGATTTTGAGGAAGGAATCCATTGCAAATTTATGTTTTTGAAATAAATAAACATGGTAAGTAAGAGGAACAAACAATTACAAAAGGATATTGATGATGGAAGGTAACATTGAAGAAAGAATAAAATATTTACAAAGATTAAGAGATAGGGAAACTTGGGAAACTCGTGGTTAAAGGAAATATATTGGTGTTGGATGGCATAACAATAAGAGGGAGTAGTGAGAAAGGAGTGTCAAAAGAGTCAAAAAGATTTAGATTTCCTACCATGTTTATTAGGATTTAGATTTCCCACCAATATTTTTAGTATTTTCTTGCCATTTATCTAGCATCATTTTGTATAAATTGAGAATATAGCTCATTCCTATTCAATGAAATTTTGTTTAAAGATGTGTTGGAGTCTCTTTTAGATAGAGAAAGTAAGATTACAATCAATCAGAAAGTCATGGTTATAACTAGAGGAAATGAAAAGTGGTATACTTATATTTTATAACCATGCATTATTTGGAGTTAATATTTTCGATTTATATAGATTTCAACTTTAAATTTATTAAATTTGTCAAAAATTAAATATTTGATTAATTAAGAGAAAAAATAGCTTGTGTGCCACATTATAATAACAATTTTAACATAACCCAAGAGAACCCATGTTACTATGTGCACCGTGTTAGTGTGCCAATTAGTTGTCCAAGTGGAGCCACGATCCAAAATTACTTGAACATTCTCAAGTTGAATATTTCTATACAAATTATGAAAACAGAAAGAGCCTTATCGATGGTCCAACCAAACACATCTATTAGGAACAACCAGAAAAACTCCAGGAGAAATTGTGTTTCATGTGTGAAGGCCATAGATCTTATATGCATTCTTGTTCCAAAGGGAGGTATTATCATGCCGATGAGGGGCTCATAAGCCGAAGGAATTTTCAGTACTCGAGAGAAGCATGTCGACTACAAATTTTGGAGCATCTTTCCGGTTCTCCCTTCTAGAAAAAAAAAACTTATTAGATCCAATGGGCATAATAGCTACCATAAAGACCACCTTCGGCACACATATGGTGTTGTGGTGTGGTTGAAACATAATGGGTCACACAGCTTAGATGTTGATCTTATTTGGAATTGGAGGTAGCACATATTATTTATTAATTAATGTGGTTGTATTGCATCTCATAGGCATCCATTGAATCCACATACAGAAGTGATGTTTCTTAGAGTTTTGGATGATTTAGTGGTTAAGTTCTTAATTGTTATGGGATTTAGGTGTCAGTGGGTTAAGGGATTGGGGGTCATGGGTTAAGGGGTTTTGGAGTTAAGGATTAAGGTTCAAGGTTTAAGAGTATAAGAGGTTGTTTCAAACTTGGTTGAGTTTTTATTGGTTGTTGGAGTTGGTGTGGTGGCCCAATGAGGGAGTTCCATGTGGGAAACTAGTGGCTCTAAATTACAGTGCAAGCCCTCCTCCATTTATGTTGGTCTTTATCATAGACCTTGCATCCTAATAACCACCATAAGACAATATTGTATCAACCATCTCTTATATTTCATGTAAAAAATATAACCAACGAAATTCAATATGATATTGTAATATACTAAAACAAGATATTGAATCCTTCCTACAATTTGCGGAAACAAAACACGATCGCACAATCACATATAAGTAATATAAATAAATTATCAATAACATAACACAAGATGTATATCGGGAAAGCAACTTCTCAAAACCCTTCTATCTCTATTGTGTATTATTTCAAGGAATCATGAAACAATACAATGCTTAATCTCTCATGAGATTCTCGAGCACTCTACAAATTGTCTCCTACTAATCTAGGCAAAATCGGTCTACTACTTACCCAATTCTCAAAATTCCTTCAACCTGTCTTGCTCATGCAATTCCTAGGGAATTAGCTCCCTATTAATTAGGAAAACTAGCCTTCCTTGATTGCACAATCCATCATGGCATCCAAATGACTCTATAATTGCACATGGGCAATTTTTTATAAATACAAATGATAGTTATGTTCCCTTTAACCTCTGTCTCAACTGGGTCTTCCTCGGAACTGGCATGCATGCAACTATTAATAGTGAATTATCAGTTATTTGATTCATCACTCATTGTGAATTAAATCTAATTTAATTCAGTGGACCTCTCACTAGCTCATCACTTAGCTTGAACTAGTTAAACTGATTTTAGCTTAATTAATTGAGTTAACTAATTCACACCTACACCCCACTAATGCATCAACTACAACTGGACCCCAAAAATATTAGAAACCCTCTACATGCCTCATATTAGACCCTCATGATCCGGACATATGCAGGATTGCAATAAAATATAGAAATAAACATAAACACAAAGATGCAATAGGAATAACACTTCATTTCATTAATATCAAATACTGAAAAATGCTTATAGACAGAATGGAAAACAAACTACCTCAGGTGATGGTAGCTTATCTTCGAGAAGAGATGTGGTGGCTAAATGCCTCTGAAATATCTTAAAATAAGGCTAAAGATCCTTTTTATTATTGAAAAAAAGAGAAAACCCTAACCCGAGGAGATGTAACACCAAGAGTTTATGGTCCCGGTTGGGGGTAGTTGGGCAGCCAACTTCCCGAGGTCGTACCTTGGTCATATGATCTCCATTTGACACACATGATACCTCTTTAGAAAGATATCTTTGAGGGATACAACTTAGTATCCAATTTGTAAGAAATTTTCAAACCTTTCATGCCCAAAAAACATTGTTTTGGGCCTCAAAACTGCTCTGAAAGTTTAGGACCCAAAAAACTGACAAAAATAGTAAAATATGTTATAATTAAGGAAAATGAAAAACTAAAAGAGAAAATGGTGAGGACCCAAGTGGAATAGGCGGGTTGCCACCAATATCCATATCTATCACCTAAACTCAAATTTCTTGAGCTCTCTTAGTCATCATGACTTAGTTAATTGACCCAAGTTGTTATGAGATGAAATTACAATTTATTGTCCAATTTATTTAAGGGAAAAATAAATTAAACGCATCACATTCCTCACTCTTAGCACATCAAAATTCCTCACCAGTGTGGGTGCATTTTTTTTTGTCCTTTCTGGTTGCCAATTTCACTGTTTCTTGTTGCAAATTTCAACACTTCCTCTCAACAAGAAAGGAATCCAACCTATCCTGGTCTGGTACCTTTGGAATTTTGCATGAAACACTTCTCTAATTTTGTTTGTACCTATAAATCCTCAAATTGAATAGGCTACGAACAATTAAATCATTATAATTCATTTGTCATCAGTCTTCTAGCTGCTGCTAGCTACTGCCCTTTGCACTGTTTCCAACTCTGATCTGTGCTCCAGTATCTGACATATGTAAGTCACTCTGATTTATGTCTTCATGACATCTGACTACATCAATCTAACTGATCCTTCCTTCTATTATTGTACTATGGACTCCTCGTAGCTAGGTTCGATCCATGAGACACACCATCTCAATGGACCCTGCCCAAATTTCTTATCTTGGGATTACGTCAACACATCACCCCACCTTTCACCTGGAGGTATAGTTGCATGTGCTCCCTCTGCCCATCTGGCTCGAACTTTCCCCCTCATGAAGGTCTCTGCTTGACTGGATGCTTCCACTCACTCTCCTCTCTGCTTTTCCAATTGTGGTTGCTCCACAACCTTCTGAGACTGCTTCTAAGGTTGCATGTTGAGAGGTAATTTGTACTCCCTCTCAACAGCCAAGTATCTAACCTCTACTTTTCTCCTCAAAGGTTTGCATGCATCTGGTACCTCAAGTGCATATAGGTTCTTGACTCGTGCAAATGCAATTATCCCTCCATTACAAAATTTTCTAAAAAACAGTTGATTTTAAATCGACGATATCTCCCTCATCCGAGCTCTGAATTGATTTTCCATTTGGGTAGTTTTTCACAAAGAATCCAAATATGCTATGTTTGTTTTATTAAATTTAGCACCAAAATATTCAAATATTCTCTGCAAACTCGCCGCCCAAACAATTCCTACTCTGATACCATGTACAAAATCTAACAAATGAGATTCAATATGGTCTTGTAATGTACTAAAACAACATATTGAATCCTTCTTGCAATTTTCGGAAACAAAACACGATCACACAATCACATATAAGTAAGTACAATAGACCTGGAAATCCCTATCGGATTTTCTTAAAATATTACTATAGCTTGATTATGAACCCTCAGACTACTTTTTCGCCCTGAAAATCATGGAAATTCTAGTAATATTTTAAGAAAATCCGATAGGGATTTTTGTAAATCCACGTTATAACTATCAAACTTTAATATATTGGATGCCCTAGAGGTTTTTGATGGTGTCGAATCCATTTCCACCATCAAAATAATGAATCAAATGTTGTTACTGTAAGATTTCTTAAATTTTTTGGCCCAGATTCCGACCAAGTTTGGTTGTCCGGGCAATCCCTCCATCTCGTTAGACAACTCCTAATTTATATGTTACTCATTTAAAAAAAATTAAAATATACCTTGAGCACTATATTAAGAATAAGAAAAGTATAAATATTGTAACCCAATCATTAATGGTCCTGTAAAAAGTCAACAAAGTCGTCCTTTTATAACTTTATTGGAACATATTTTCTCATCAAGGTTTATTATTGAAAATAAACAACCAAAGAGCGAGGGAAAAATTACATAAATGATAAATTAGTTTGCAGTTTGCAATATGATTTATTTTCTTACTTTTAATATCTGATCTTAGTGTTGTGTAACCAGTTCCAAAAATAGAAGAAAAGAAATATCAACGCCTTAGAAATAAGCCACTTCGAGGGGGAAACCTCCAGTACATTACATAAATGAACAATTCTTGGATGATACAATTTACAAAACCTCCTTTCTATATATAGGAGTCCATGTGGCCATAATGTAATCTTAGTGGGCCACAATGTAATCCTAGCCGACCTAACAATAATAATTTAAGGGCACAATAATAACAAAATGGGGGTTACAAGGGTACAATACTAACAATAAGGGGGTTACACTAACAATAATAAGGGACTATACTAGTGATATAGGGACCTAACATGCCCCTCTCCTTCAAAAAAGTGTTGTCCTCAACGCTTGAGTAGCTCCGGGTGCTTCTGTATAAAATTCTCATCCTCCCATGTAGAATCTTCGGTGGGTAAGTTCTTCCACTTGATGAGATACTCTGAAATTGATCAATTCCGTAGCTGTCGAGTTCTTGTTTCCATGACCGCTTCAGGTTCCAATATGATTTTCCTTCCTCATCAAGTTCTGGCAATATTGTTTGAACTGGAAGATTTTCACCTATAACCTTCTTTAAGCATGAAACATGGAAAATTGGATGCACTCGTGAAGAAGCAGGAAGCTCCAATTTGTATGCCATAGTACCAATCTTTTGCAACACCTTGTAAGGACCATAGTACTTTGGCGATCATTTATTATCCTTCTTAGCTTGCTTGAGGGACATTTGTTTGTATGGTTGTAGCCGTAAAAATACCCAATCTCCTACATCAAAACTTCTCTCGCTGCGATGTTGATCTGCCTGTTATTTCATTCGATTTTGTGCCAAATTCAGGTTATCCTTTAAGAGTTGGAGAACTTCTTGTTGATGCTCGATGTGATCTTCCACTGCTTGAACCTTCGAATTTTCCCTTAAATATGATGTGATAGATGGTGGATGATATCCATAAAGTGCCATAAATGGGGTCATTTTTGCTGCAGTATGGAAGGAAGTGTTATACCACCACTCAGCGAGAGGTAACCACTTGACCCATTGTGTTTGTTTATCAGATACAAAACAACGAAGATATCCTTCCAAACATTTATTTACTATCTCGGTTTGACCATCAGATTGAGGATGATAAGATGAGCTATGAGCTAATTGAGTACCCAAACAAGAAAATAACTCCGTCCAAAAATTTCCGGTAAAAATGGGATCTCTGTCGCTCACAATAACCCTTGGGCTTCCATGTAGCTTTTGAATTCTGTCCATAAATGTAGTAGCAACTGTACTTGCCTTAAATGGATGAGATAATGCACAAAAGTGTGCATACTTGGTAAGTCTATCAACTACCACCATGATGACACTCTTTCCTTCGGACTTAGGTAAACCTGTGATAAAATCCATTGAAATCTCCTCCCAACGTTGACTTGGAATGGATAAAGGTTTTAGAAGTCCCGGGGTCTTAATTGTCTCCACTTTATTCTGCTGGCAAACCAAACATTCCGCCAAAAAATTTTGAATATCAGATTTAAGGCCATCCCAAAAAAATTCTTTCTTCACCCTGTGGTAAGTTTTTAAAAATCTTGAGTGTCCTCCTAAAGGAGAAGTGTGCAGTTCCAGAAGAATCTTTTGTTTTAGTTGGGAATTCTTACAAAGATATAAGCGATATTTGTACCATAAGGAATCTATTTTCCAACTAAATGTATCATATGTACTAGGATCTTGCTGCAACGTTTGAATGAGTGTCCATACATCTTTGTCCTTCTTCCATTCATCTCTTGCTTTGGTTATCCAATCTGGTTGGATAATAGAAATGGCACAAAGCAATGCTTCCACCTCGTCATTCTTTCTTGAGAGTGCATCTGCAACAACATTAAGCTTTCCTTTTTTGTAGATTATTTCAAAGTCATAACCCAACATCTTTGTGACCCATTTTTCTTGCTCTTTTGAAGATAGTCTTTGTTCCAAAAAGTGTATAATACTATCATGATCAGTTTTTACCTTGAAGTGTCTTCCCATTAGGTAAGTTCGCCATTTCTTTAGTGCATGCAGTATTGCTAACATTTCCTTCTCATAAATAGGTTTCTGTAAATACTTTTCTTTGATTGGACGACTTTCAAAAGCAATGGGTCTTCCTTCCTGCATTAAAACAACACCAATTCCATTTCCTGAGGCATCACATTCCACAATAAAGGTTTTTGTGAAGTTTGGCATAGCTAAGACCGGTGCTAGGCACATTGCCTCTTTAAGATGTTCAAAGGCTTTAGTTGCTTCAGGAGTCCATGAAAATGCATCTTTCTTCAATAATGTTGTTAGAGGTGCTGCTATTCTCCCATAATTCTTAACAAACTTGCGATAATACCCTGTTAACCCAAGAAATCCTCGCAACTACTTTATGGTTGTGGGGACTTTCCATTCCTTAATGGCTTTAATTTTGTTAGGCTCTACTTTAACACCCTCGTGAGATACAATATGACCCAGATACTCCACCTCTTGTACTCCAAAGAAACATTTGGATGTTTTTGCATATAATTGTTTCTCCTGCAATAGTTTGAGCACCCTGTCAACATGTTCAACATGATCCTTCGAAGACCTGCTGTAGATTAGTATATCATCAAAAAATACTAGCACAAATTTTCTAAGGAAGGGTTTGAAAATGGAATTCATCAACCCTTGAAATGTAGAAGGTGCATTGGTAAGGCCAAAGGCATGACCAAAAATTCATAATGACCCTCATGAGTTCGAAATGTTGTTTTCGGAGTATCTTCAGTCTTCATTCTAATTTGATGATATCCTGAACGAAGATCTAACTTGGTAAATAAATTTCTCCATGTAATTCATCCAATAATTCATCAATCACAGGAATGGGAAATTTATCTTTAATGGTGAGCTTATTGAGCTCCCTATAATCCATCCTTCTTGTGTACCAATACTACAAGAGCAGAGAAAGAACTTTGACTAGGTTGAATTATACCCGCCTCTAACATTTCTTCAATCATACGTTCAATTTCTCTCTTTTGGACGTAAGGATATCTATAAGGCCTGATGTTTGGAGGAACACTTCCTAGAATCAAATGAATAGCATGATCATTATCACGAATAGGTGGGAGTCCTTTGGGAGTTTCAAACACCTTGGAATGATTGTCCAAGACTTGTTGGAGATCTGCAGAAATAGATGATTTTGATGTTGGAACTTCTAGTGAGCATAATTGTGAAATTACGCCTCGTTGTTCTTTCTTTAGAAGCTTTGTCATGACATTAGAGCTTATTATCTTTCCTGGCTTCCCGACAATACCCCATAATTCAACTTCCTTTCCTTTTGAAAAAAATTTCAAGAAAAGTTCTTGAAAATTAAAAGCTACCATCCCCAAAGATTGTAACCATTGTACTCCTAGTACAACATCAGCACCTCCCATAGGAATGGAAAGCATTGGACTAGTCAATACATATTCCCCCATGGTTAGCTTGATATTATGGCATTTTCGAGAGAAATTTATAGTTCCTCCATTTGCAACCATCACTTGACATTCTGGTGCTGGGTATAGGAAACAATTTAATTCCTTGGCTACCTTATAATGAATAAAATTATGGGTGCTACCCGAATCAATCAACACTATTACCCTTTTCTTCTTGATATGTCCTTCTATCTTGAGAGTTTGAGGAGTGGTAATTCCTGCCAGTGCATTACATGATATGGTCGGATTCATTTCTTCCTCTTCTAGGGCTGGTTCCTGGTGTATATCCTCTTCTTGTTCATTTTCTTCTTCCTCTTCACAATCTATGTAAAATAATTTCTTCTCGACACACTTATGACCTTTAGTGTATTTGCTATCACAACTGTAGCAAAGCCCTTTTGCTCTTTTTTCTTCCAATTGTTGTGGTGTCAACCTTGTAGGTTGTGGAAATCTAGGGGTAGCAACACTTCCTTCTTTATAGAATTGAGTGGTAGGCTTCCTTGTCGCCATAATTTTACATTCAACTTTTCTTGCCAACCTGAATGCCTTCTCCAATGAATCAGGTTCCAGAACGCGAACTTCATCTTGGATGTTATCCTTTAAAGTGCCTATGAAGAGATCAATCCTGTGTTCCTCTGGAATATCAGTTACCCTTATATTCAATTTTTGGAAGTCCTCGATGTGCTGCCCCACTAAACCCTTTTGTTTGAGATTTATCAATTGGCTAAAGAAGGTGTTGCTCTTTGTATCCTCATAATGTGCTATCATTTCCTCCGTAAAAATTGACCAAGTGACAATTTTTTCACGGGAGCAAAGCCATCGATACCATACAAATGTATTTTGTTCTAAATGTAAAGTTGCAATGCGTACCTTTTGTGTGTTTTGCACATTATGGAGATCAAAATATTGCTCCATTTGTAGTATCCATGTTACAGGATCCTTTCCATCAAACTTCCTCATGTCCATTTTTGGAATATGGTGGTTCTTCCCGCCAAAATTAGAGTTTATGAAATCACGATTAACATTTATTTTGTTCTCATCATGAGGTCCTTCTACTATCTTTTCACCATTAGGAAACATTTCTTGCATCAACTTTGTCAAACCTTCGATGTCTGCTTTTAGATCATTCTTCATGTTTTCCATGTTGTCTTTCATGTCATCCATCTTAGCTTCCATGCCCGCTTCCATGCCTTTCTTCATACCATCCATCTTCGCTTCCACGCCTTTCTTCAAAACTTCCATTTCATTTTTTGTTGCTCTTTGCGAGAGTGAAAATTGTTGCACTTGCTCTTGTAATTTTGATAGATCATGCTGCAATTATTCATCTTCATGAGTCATAGTAGAGCCTTCTGAAGGCTTAATGGGTGTTGAATTATTTTTACAGGGCATCTTTTAGAACCCAATACTGATATCTATTCTACAATATGCCCTTGGAATCAATTCAGATTGATTCTTCAAACAAGACTTATGCAATTCGGAAAAAAAATACACACCTTTTTCTTGCTTTTGAAAAGCTCGATATTGAAATTGGATTATCTCTATGATTGCAACACTTAAATATTTGAATTTCAGGACCCACGTATCCCTCTGAAGTATCTTTCGAATGCGACAGGTCTGACCTGATTTGGATTCTCCAATACAAAGTTGTGTCCAATATCCCACAATGACCTAATTATGGATTGGTTCAGTAGAGCGAACTTGTATGACTTGCCACGTGTCACTGTTTCGTCCTTCAGCTCTGAAATTGATATCCAAGAAACTAAAGTCCGTGTACTTGTGACTAATTTTTACGGCACTCCAATCCTATGCTCAGAGAGAGAGTTATGAAGATTTTCCCACGATCACCTCTTTGAGATGAAATTCGGGAGCCTGAAAAAGCACTACCTTCCACAGATCATATCTCAAAAAATATTGCGAACCAAGCTGTGAAATTTTTTGACGAGTTTCCTTGGGATTTCAACTTCACACCAAACAAATTTCAGATTCTGAACCTCAGTAGAAAAAAATTTATAGCTCAAATTCCACGATGACCTGTTTAGGAGCCTGAACAAAGACCTAACTTCCACAGATCATATCTCCGAAAATATTGTGAACCAAGCTCTAAAATTTTTAGAAAATCTTCCTCAGGATTTCTGCTTCGCACCCTAAAAATTTTAGCTTCTGAAACTTAGTAGAAAAAAATTTATAGTGAAAATTCCATAATAACCTGTTTGGAGCAGCAAAACCCTAGAATCCAAAGCTCTCATACCAAATGTTGTGTAACCAGCTCCAAAAATAAAAGAAAAGAAATATCAATGCCTTAGAAATAAGCCATTTCGAGGGGGAAACCTCCAATACATTACATAAATCAATAATTCTTGGATGATACAATTTACAAGACCTCCTTTCTATATATAGGAATCCATGTGGCCATAATGTAATCCTAGTGGGCCACAATGTAATCCTAGCTGACCTAACAATAATAATTTAAGGGAAAAATAATAACAAAATGGGGGTTACAAGGGTACAATAATAACAATAAGGGGTTACACTAGTAATATAGGGACCTAACACTTAGAAATCTGGGATTGCTACTAGGTACCGATCAATACGGTCCAACTGCGAACTTTTTAGAGAGAATTTTGACATTCCTCAGAGCTTTCTAAATCACGTAGTTACACTTGAATCCCGATCCTTTCTTGATTCTCTCCTTCACTTCAAGGTATGAAATTTCATACCAAAGCGTACTGCTGGATGTATTTTCAAACCTGTGAAGAGTCATCCAAGAATGCTCCATATTAATGTCGCTAAAAGATAAATTCTTCTATAGTGCATCAAGTACAGCTCAACCTCCAGAGTGCATACAGAAATGTTGAGCTGCCAATTTGAAGTCAGGGATGTAGTGTTTCATGTTCATTCTCATAATTTTGCAAAAAAACAAGGAATTTAGGAAGAGAATTTTCTTTGATAAGGGAAGAACCAAGGAACTCAAAGTTGTTATATTCACTTTGAGTGCATGGCCTGCAACTTGAAAATATAAAAAATCGGTGGGAAAATAATATCAAAAATTGGTGGGAAAATTTAAATCTCGGATCCATCATGCGCATGGAAAATCATCTAGCATCTACATAAGCCATGGATGATGAATGCGAAGAAGTATAAAGACATCAACCCATTTCTTGTTGATTGAAAATTGTTCGCTGGAGAAATTACGTACACGGGTTGACAGCTGAAGCTGATGCCTGAGTCCTTCTCCCAAAACTATATTGAGAGTGTATTAATGGCTCTATAGCCTTGGAAATATTGGTTGCCAAGTATTGGCTTCCATGGAAAAATTACATGCACGGGTTGACAATGGAAGTCAGATTCCTTCTCCCAAAACTGTACTGAGAGTGTATTAGTGCCTATATAGCCTTAGAAATATTGGTTGCCTAGTAATGGCTTTGAAGTTGTCTAAGAGGCAATTGTAATGGTTACCTTCAAGTCCAACTAGTGCCTGCCTTTTCCCGCTCCGGCCATTAATAAAGGAGCCCCCTCCGCCAGATCTTCTGTAATGAAGTATGTCTTTACTTGGCCAGACATACTTGGCCTACCATCGAAGTTCACTGTAAAGAAGTGTTTCACCTCTATCATTGTGAACTCTTGAAATATTTAATTTAAGAATTTTCTATCAGATTAGAATTTGTTGTCAGATTTCATTGCCGAGGACTTGCTACCTCACAACCTCCTTGTTAATATATAAATATATGCTTGTTAAAAATAAATTTTAAGGTCAATTAAGTAGAAAGTGTGGAGTGTATTTGGCCATATGCAAGACGTATTTTCCCATAGATGGTTGTAGATTTAGAGTCTACTCAGTATAGAAAATGTGTTTTTGATAAAGAATGGTTAAGATCACTCATATATTTCACAAAAGGTGTATGTGGTCAATAGATTACATTCAAATTACTCTAATATATAGATTTTATCATATCTAACTTATTCCTAAGTTAGAAAGAGAGGTTGAGATAATTTCTCAACCATCAAAAACCAACATCTCAAATATAGGATGTAAGCATTAATTCCAACATCCCCTCTTAATGCTTACATTACATAAATTTATTAAAATGACCCATAAACAACAAAATACATAATCATTCTTTAACTGGTTTACAACTTATCAATATAGGCTCCATCAAGTTGCCTCATAACCCTCGTAAAGGTGTAGACAGAAAATTGGATCCCCGAGTTCGACTCCTGAACTCTCGAATCAAGGACCTCTTGAAGTCAATTATCGGACAACGTCCCAAACTGTCGCATAACCTCATTGGAAGACCACTCCACATCTTCAATGAATGATGGATCCTTCCCTAGATTCCCAACTGCCATACTATCTGGACAACCATCCATGTTGAACCTGAAGTATAGTTGTTCTAAAAGAGTTTAAGAGGTTTAAATTCTTCATTTAATTCATCATCAGAATTAAATGGATATGCATCTGTGGCTATATTTGTTGATTCTTTCCCTTTTAACACATTTCTAGCACATCTTCTGCAATTCCACGTTGTATGCCCAATTTTCCTGCAATAGTAGCATTCAATTTCACCTTTGTTTTCATTTTCCTTTCTCATCTTTGTCTTTGTAAACAATTCATTTTATATTGAAGAGTTGTCTTCTGTATCCTCCAGTTTTAGTCTCTTTTCCTCTGTGAGAAGTGTTGCAATTGTCTCATGCAATGTTTGTGAAGAAATTTGAATCAAAGTAAAGACAACATTACTATAATTTGAAGGAAAAATATTTAGTAATCTTGCTTTAGAATCTTCATCCTCCACCTTCACACCTGCTTCAGTTAATTGTCTTAAAAGAGACATTAAATTATTTACATGGCTAGACATAGATGTTTCCTCATTCATTTTCAGTCTAAATAATTGAAAATTTATGGAAATTTTTTCATTTGTAGTTTTACACCAAATAAATGAACCAAATGTTCCCATATTACCTTAGATGGTTTAGTGAGATCCAAAAGATATAATTTCAAATCCAATAATAGACTTGGCTTTGTCATCTATATTTTTCCATCTACTTCTGAACCATTCACTATGCCCCACAAGTTTTTATTCATTAATTACATTTATATCTCCAGTGCCTCCCACCACCGAAATATCTATGTATTTACTAAGTATTGGGTCTGCTACAGCAAACGTGATGGTGAATTTGTAGTTTGTTGAACTCAACATGAAATTTAATCCGACCTGAAGGTGTTCTTCATGTCATACAAGTAGAATCCCCGAGCTCTTCCCAGGGGAGGGGAGTGAAAATTATTGTTAAGAGTGATTGGATCGTTGAAGACCACTAGGTCTCCAAGGTGGTTGTATTTTCCAGTGAGAAGTGTGAGGTTAGACCACAAGCGTAGATGTTGTATTCTTGGCATTAGTGCCATCATAGATTACATCGTGGAAATAAAATACCAGATTCTTACTAGGACTTCGAAATGGGTACTTGTTTCTGCTATGCCCATCACTACTTTGTAACAATACAGTGGAAACTAAAGCCATATAAAACAAAAGTACACTCCTCTTATTATTCTTGATCGCCATTGCCAACCTTATAAAAATCAAATATATATAAGAATATGTGTGATTGGGAAACCAGTGCAACGATAAGTAGAATCGCAAGGCAAAGCTTCACTGCAACTCATGAGTGTAATGGCAATACAACTAATCTTTATATAGAAACTTAATCGGTGCACTAGTGGCTTGGTACATGTGCAAATTTGAATAGAAAAACAACTTAGATCTCTGTGTGAATATGGTTATTAGCTTGGGATGATGAGTAATTAATTAATGGGAAAGGTTGTGGTCAATTCCGAAACAAAGAACTTTTGTCATCATATACGGACCATGGCGACTGGCTCGTTTAACTTGAAATCTGAAGCCATCCAAAATAAAAGTTGATATATGGAGGAACAGGGGAGCTCCACGCCATGCCATCATTCATGTTGGATATCCAGAGGATTCAATCACACAAAAACACAAACATTTCACACATGAAACAATGAGCTTTGACTATTCAATAAATCTCAATCACTTTGAATCACAAACTGAATACAATGAACCTGGTGAAGGGTATTTAACCTAAATTGACATGCACACATTTTCACATAACTGAACTTGATCAACTCTCTTAACTCACTCTCTAACTCACTCACCAAATCTATCTATAACTCAACTCAACCAATTCACCTAACTATTTGTCTAACTTCTGCATGCGGGAAGTAATTATATATTTTAACACTCCCCCTTAATTACGACCTCTTAAACTAAAACATAACTCATGACAACTCAAACATGCCTGCTGGTCTATGTCTCAGCTAGGCTTACAACACCCAAGTTTCTTTTGTGAAACTCAAACAAATCTACTGCTAATGGCTTTGTAAAGATATCAGCCAATTGATCACTCGTTCTGCAAGGCTTCAAGTGAACTTCTCCATTGCTCACAAGTTCTTGAATAAAGTGATATCTAGTATCAATATGCTTTCTCTTTTGATGAAACACACTATTCTTGGATAGTGAAATCACTGATGTTTTTTCATAATATATCGTTGTTGATCCTTGTTGTTTCTGCTTGAGTCCATCCAATACTCTTTTTAACCATACTGCCTGACATGCTACTGAAGTTGCTGCTACATATTCTACTTCTGTTGATGATAGTGTCACAATAGGCTGCTTCTTAGATGCCCATGCTATCACTCCTGAACTGAGATGAAACACATAACCAGATGTTCTCTTCTGATCATCTAAAATTCCTGAAAAATCACTATCTATGTATCTAATCAATTCTTTCTTTTCTATACTTGAATACATTATGCCATAATCTCTGGTTCCTGCTATGTATCTTAGAATTCTTTTTCCAACACTCCAATGTGTGTCTTTTGGAGTCTCCATAAATCTGGAAATAAAAATTACTGCCTGCATAATATCTGGTCTTGTCGCTGTGAGATACATGAGGCTGCCAACCAATCTTTTTAATAAAGTTGGATTGACATCTGCCCCTTCATCATCCTTGCTTAAATTTTTACCTGTTGCAACTGGTGTAGGTACAGGTTTGGAATTATCCATCCTGAATCTTTTCAACAAATCTTTTGCATACTTATTTTGGCAAATAAAAATGCCTTTTTTAGATTTCTCAACTTCAATGCTAAGAAAATTTTTCATGAGACCTAGATCTGTCATCTCAAATTATTTCATCATGGATGCTTTAAATTCATCTATCTCAAGATCACCTGTAAAAATCATATCATCAACATATAAGAAAACTATCAAAATTTGTCCATGCTCATTTACCTTTGTGTATAAGGTAGGCTCAATGTTGCTTCTGCAAAATCCACTCTTGATCATGTAGCTGTCAATTCTGCTATACCATGCTCCAGGTGCTTGCTTTAGTCCATAGAGCTCTTTCTTCAATCTGTAAACTTTATCTTCTTTACCTTCAACTTCATAACCTGGAGGTTGTTTCACATAAATTTCTTCTTATAAAATTCCATTCAAGAAGGCTGATTTGACATCCATCTGGTATACTTTCCACTTGTTTTGAGTTATTTTCGCTAGAACTTCTCTTACAGTATCCAATCTAGCTACCGGAGAAAATGTTTCTCCAAAGTCTATTCCCGGTTGCTGCGAGAATCCTTTGGCTACAAGTCTTGCTTTAAATCTGTCAATCTCACCTTTCTCATTCAATTTAGTATTGTACACCCACTTCACACCAATGAGATTTTTATCGTTTGGTAAATCAACCAAATCCCATGTATCAGTCTTTTCAATTGAATTCACCTCTTCATGCATGGCTTGCACCCAATTGTCATCTCTAATTGCTTCTTCAAACGAAGAAGGTTGGAATGCCAACAATGAAAATTTTGAACTAACATCCAAATCATCATAAATATCTTTCAGACTCCTCATATTTTTCTTACCATTGCTTGATTCATTACCTGATTCGCTGCTTGGAGAATTCTGGTTTGTTGATCTGCTTGAAGATCCATGCTGCTATGAAAATCTTGGAGTCCTTGCTGGTGTGACTCTATTTGGTGTTTTCTCTCTTGGTTCTTGCTGCTCCTCTTCTTCTACATCATCCTCTTCCATCAATGGTGTTTTTGCATCAGTTAGTGTGTCTACAGTCCCATTCCATGACTCTTGTTCTTTGAACACAACATCTCTGTTAATGATTGTCTTCTTGGTGACAGCGTTATACAATTTGTAAGCTTTTGATTGCTCACTATAACCAGTAAAAATGCATTTTTCACTTTGATCATCTAATTTTCCTCTTATTCTCTTAGGCACATGTGCATAGGCTACACATCCAAAAACTCTGAAATGAGATACACTGCATGACATACTTGACCATACTTCTTCTGGAACTCTGTTCATCACGCCCTTTGTAGGAGATATGTTTATCACATAAACAGCACATGCAACTTCTTCTGCCCAATAATCATTAGACAAGTGTCTTGCTTTCAACATGCTCCTTATCATGTTCATGATTGTTTGGTTCTTCCTCTCTACTACACCATTCTGCTGTGGTGTGTATCTGGTTGTAAATTGTCTTCTGATTCCATGTTGTTTGCAGTACTCATGGAATGCCTTCGAATCATATTCTCCACCACGAACTAATCTCAATACCTTGATCTACCAATCACTTTGGTTCTCCACTAAGGCTTTGAACGCTTTGAACTTTGCAAAAGTTTCAGACTTCTGCTTCAAAAAGTAAAGTCAAGTCTTCCTGCTATAGTCATCAATAAAAGTGAGGAAGTAACAACTTCCACCAATCGACTGTGTCCTCATAGGTCCACACAAGTCAGTGTGCACCAATTCAAGTGGTTTATTTGCTCTGTAAGAAACTCAATTCGGAAAAATTTCATGGTGTTTCTTTCCCAAGATGCAACACTCACAAGTGCTAACATGTTATTGATGGGAGGTAAACCTCTCACCATCTGTTTCTGCTGCAACAATCTTAAACCTGAAAAATGCAAGTGTCCAAAACGAAAGTGCCATAACCAGTAATCATTAGAGCATGAAGTTGTAAAAGAACTAACTTGATCATTGTAGTTCATAATTAGAGGAAAGAGTTTGTTCCTTGTCATCTGCACCTTTGTAATCAGCTGCTTGCTTGGGGATTTGTCGTAAATAACACACTGGTTCCCCTGAAAGATAACTTTGTATCCTTTATGTGTCAATTGACCAACACTTATCAAATTATGTTTGAGTCCAGGGACATAATATACCTCTGATATGGTCTTTGGCTCCCCCTACTTGGTCACAATGTTGACCACTCCTTTTCCATCTACATCCACAGTCTTGTCAGTCCCCAACTTTACCTCTGTCTTCACGGAGGCATCCAAATTGGCAACCAAATTCTTATTGCCTGTCATGTGGTTACTGCAACCACTATCTAATAGCCAGACCTTATCATACGGTGCATGCATGGTGTTGCATGCTAGAAACATGGAGTCAGTATTCTCTGTACTAACATTAGCTCTCAGATTTCCTTGATCAACTATGTTCTTCCTACAATCACGAGCATAATGACCAAATATATTGCAGTAATAACACTTTACCTTTTATTTTTCAGACCTTTGATTGTTGTGAAATCTTATTCTGATGTTGCTTCCACTTTGATGCTCATGATCTTCTCGGCCATCTCTGTGACCACCATAGCTACCACCTCGTCCTCTGCCTCTTGATCGACCTCTGCCTCGACCTCTTGAAATATAAACTTGACTTTGAAGGCAGTTTCTAAACAGGAATCCTTATTTTTTTCTATCCTTGCCTCATGTGATAGAAGAGATCCAATCGACTCATCAACTGTCAGTTTTTCCAAGTCATTTGCTTCTTCTATGGCTGCTACCACAACATCAAACATGGTAGACAAAGATCGAAGAACCTTCTCAATCATTGTTCGATCTTTAACATCTTCACCATAGATTTTTAATTTATTGACAATAGACATGACCCTATTCATGAAGGAATCAATGTCCTCTGTCTCCTTCATCTGCAGACTTTCAAATTCTCTCCTAGTATTCTTCAATTTAACAATATTAACTTTGGCCATACCTTGATAGCTTGTTGCCAAAGTTTCCCATGCTTCCTTTGCTGAAGAAGTTATCATGATCTTCTAGAACACTGCTCGGTCCACTCCCTGCTGGATAAGAAGCAACGCTTGTGCATTCTTCCGCTTATCTTTCTTCCATTGTTCCCTCTATGCATTACTGAGGGCTCGTTCTTCTGCATCATCTTGAGGTTCTGCAAACCCAAACTGGACATGATCCCATACATCATGTGCTTTTAACATAGTCTCCATTTCAATAGCCCACACATTGTAATCTTTCCCAATGAAATATGGAAGTTATGGCTGAAAACTTGATGTGGCCATCTTGCCTCAAACAATAAATATTCTCTAACAAAAGCCCTAAATTTCTCCTCTTTTTTTCTTTTAGAAACTTTGCAAATCTCCTTTAAAAAAAATCCCTTTCAATAAAACCCTAGGTTCTATAAAAAAAATCTTTTTTCTTATTTTTATAAAATTTTATAAAAAAAATTATAAAAATCCTTTGATTTATATATATATAATCTTTATAAAAAAAACTTTATATAAAAAAAATCTTAAAAAAACTTATGATTAAAGCCCTTGCATGTGAATTATAGAGAACTTGTTAATAAATCAAAAAATGGCTCTCATCCACATCCATGTACTTGTTTTTGGATTTCCCAAAAAATAAATAAGCCACACCCACGTGAATTCGAAATTTAATAAATGTATGTACCTTTTCAAAACGGCTCACGTACCAAAAGGAAAAGGATGTTGACTTTTGTTTTTTTCTTAAATTTGCTCACGGCTGTCAACTTCACTGTCGGCCTTCTAATTTTTCTAAATTGGGTTCCGCACCCCCGATGAAGGTAACCTGCGGACTAACCCTATTTTCAAAAATCGTAAGGTTGCCAAAATATCCACAGGTTTTCTTAGGAGAAGATGCAGACCTCCGTTGTTCCTTCACTGCAAACGTGCGGACTTTCGCGGGTAAAATTTTTTTTTACGACCTTTTGCTCTTAGCCTTCTTCACTGGCTTTGCTCGCCCACGGATCTTCTGATCCTTCCTTAGCTCTGATACCAATTTTTTGGATAGCCAGAGGATTCAATCACACAAAAACACAAGTATTTCACACACGAAACAATGAGTTGCGACTCTTCAATAAATCACAATCACTCTGAATCACAAACTGAATACATTGAACTTGGTGAAGGGTATTTAACCTAAATTGACATGCACACATTCTCACATAACTGAACTTGATCAACTCGCTTAAATCACTCTCTAACTCACTCACCAAATCTATCTATAACTCAGCTCAACTAATTCACGTAACTATTTGTCTAACTTCTGCATGTGGGAAGTAATTATATATTTTAACAGTTCGTTGTCAATGTAATTTATTGAAAGGCAATCATGATATCAACTCTCTTTATATTACTCTTTATTTTATAATATTTCTGTGTTGAAACTTAAAAGTTCGATTGCCTGGTTGGAATGTAACAGGATAATCATAACAAATTCTTCTACACGTTTGGTGGAAGAATCGAAAGCGAACCTAACACATGGCCATTACTTTCAACGAAATAAAACCTAGAGAAAGTGGAGTGGGTGGGGTGTCGAAGATTCTCCATTAATATTTTCCTATTTTTTGAAAAGTTTTCCTATGGCCTCATAAAGAATGAGGGATCAGAAAACTAAATGTAGTCGTTTTACTTGGCAAAGTAGGCAAGTTATATTGGCCCTTCATTGGTATGTTTGGGGCACGCCAGCTATATCAGTTCCGATCCTTATTGTCACATGAATTTACTGAACATGGGGAGTACTATGCTTGTAGGAATAAACATGAGCAAACTAGACACATATTTATATACGCGTAGTCTAAAAAAGCAATAGAATGGTCTAGAATCTGGCAAAGATTTGCCTAGAATCTTGTTTACAGTTGTTAAATTTTAGTATTTTGAGTGTCCTAAGAGTTTTTGATAGTTTTGAATCCATTTCCACTATCAAAAATGGATTCCGAACACTCCAACTACCTGATTTTTTGAATTTTAGTTTACCAAATTCCGACAAAAAACTGTCGTCCAAACTATTCCACATACTGGGTAGACAACTTCATTTATATAAGAAATAGTTTAATTAATGCTAGGTGACTTTTGGTCAAGTCTTTTTAGGTTAGTTTTGTATAAAATTTTAATTAGAAATTTGAAATTCTAAATGCGAGGAGTACTATGCTAGTAGGCATAATTTTGAGCAAACTGATACATATTTATATAATCAATAGTTTTAAATGTGAGGAGCACTATGCTAGTAGGAATAATAGTCAGTAAACTAGACACATATTTATATAAGCCATAGTTTAAATAATTATGTAATTTTTTTAAGCAGGTTGTGTTTTGGTTAATTTTGTATAAAATTTAATTAAGATTTGCAGGCTAAATTTATTTTTGAATTAAAAATGCAATTTAAACAAACAAATATTACAATCTATATGGAATTCCCAAAAAAATTAAAAAACTCACTTCTTTAAATATTTATATATAAGTAGTTAATTAACATTAACTATCATTATTCATTAAATATCATATTTTCAAAAATATAGTAACAATATTTCCTTAGTAAGCCTAATTAGCTAATATTAAATACTGATAAAAACTACTAAAAAGCACTCAATTATTAAAAAACACTCATATATTATACACAAATGGTGTATGTGTAAACACACTCACACACACTAATTACATTCAGATTACACTATTAAATAGAGTTTCTGAGATCCAAATTATTCCTTATTTAGAGAGAGAGGTTGAGAGAATTTTTCAACCATCACAAACCAACTTCTCAAATATAGGATGTAAGATTAATTCCAACATCCCCCCTTAATGCTTACATTATTGAAAACACAACCATTCTTTAACTTATCAGTAGATGCTACATCAAGTTGCCTGATAACCCTCGTAGAGGTGTAGTTGGCAAGTTGGATTCCCGAGTTCACTTCGTCAACTCTCGAATCAAGGACCTCCTGAAGTCAATTACCAGACAGCATCCCAATCTGTTGCATAACCTCATTAGGAGGCCACTCAATGTCTACGACTAATGAGGGATTATTCCCTAGATCTGCAACTTCCATACTATCTCGAAAACCATCCATGTTGAGCCTTACTGCCACTTGATCTCTTAAGTATTGGATTCAGACACATAGCTGAACTGCTAGTCATTTTATGGACGAGCTCCCATCTATCGAGATACATGGGTGCAAACCGTTGTATTCACTAGTTGTATAGTAGAGTCATCTAAATACGAAATGTATCTAGATTCAACTATTACATCATGACCTTCTTATCTAGTTTAAAAAATTCATCCTCACTTAATTTACAAATTTATAATACTACTAAACCACAAATATTTCAACACACCAAATAACACAAAACAGAGACTCTCGTTCGCAAACACCATTCCAAGGCATTTAAAAAACTATATAGCTCGAGATTTCTTGATTTCTCTTCCCTAGTTTGTTTCTATGTTGAGAAATCGAGTCCTTCAGTGGTTTACAAATCTGGCGGCATTGAAACACCTTTGTCTCCACGGAATTGTTTTTTTAAATAAGCATCTTCCTTATGAGGCCAATCAGTAAGTCGTCTTTCCGATCTCAGAACTTTTCAATGATAGACTGCGGATGGACAAGTTCCATTCTCGCTTCCCAACAGAAACAAACGGCCCTGGGAATTCTTGACGGAGGAGATGCCAAATGGCAAGACTAAAAAAACTTCAAAAAAAACACAAAAGCAGAGGACATAAGACAGACTAAAACACAAAAAGGGATAGAATTTCAATTCCCCAAATCATAGGACAGATGGGAATTTTCTATACGCTCTCGAAAGAGAATGAAAGATTCTAGGAGTGTGGCAAATTACAAGTTGTGAACACATGAGGCTGGTCTGTGGAGCCCCAACATCAAATTGAATGAAGAAACATGAAAAAAATTACAACGATCAATACTCATCGACTGGTGCGCTCATTCACACTCAACAGACCACCCTGCAGAAATTTGTTCCGCCTTTTCTTGATCCACTGGAAGTTACCCCGCGAGAGAAAGCTTAATCCTCTATTTGAAAAACTGAAAACAAACCAATTCTCATCCAGTGATTGTTGCAAACCGTCAGAATTCAACATAGGAAATCAATTTGCACTCTTATTCTCCAAGGACTTAGACTCAAAACACATAGGCCTCTAATCCTGTGCTCTGATACCATGATAAAAACTACTGAAAAGTACTCAATTACTAAAAAACAGTCATATATTATACACAAATGGTGTATGTGTAAACACACTCACACACACTGATTACATTCAGATTACACTATTAAATAGATTTTCTGAGATCCAACTTATTCCTAATTTAGAGAGGGAGGTTGAGAGAATTTCTCAACCATCACAAACCAACTTCTCAAATATAGGATGTAAGCATTAATTCCAACAAATACCACATTTTTAATATATTTTTTGAAAATATAGTGACCATATTTACTTCTTTTCATAAACAATTTTATAATTAATTTCATTTTTAACCTCGTTTAATTGACTAAATTATAATTTTTAGGCTAATTTCAGTGTTTCCTCTCGTTAGCAAGCTCATTAAAATATTTATTATACTTTCTATTTTAATAACCCAATGCCCTCAAATAATATTAGTATGTAGACATGGATTATTGCATGCGGAGGGAGATCTCTTAGATTGAAACGCTCATCACTAAGGAGTTTACTCTTCCAAAATTCTTATACATGTTTTCTTTCCATAATGCATTAATTTTTCTTAATAGATTTATTAGAAAATTTCTTTGGAGATTTCATTGGTAAGTTTGTTAAAATAAATATGAAACTTGTAGCACTATTATAGTGAGCTTATGCTCAATTGTGTTGTTATTTTTTATTTTTATTTTAAGGAATTATAAAAAGAAAAATAAATATATTAGATTATTTTTTTAACTATTTAAAATTATAAGCAAAACTATCTCAACAAAGAAACACAATAGAATTCTATAAGTACCCTATGTGTTTGAAAACCTAACAAGTAAATGAAGGACTATGTTTTTCTTCCTAATTAAATGAGAATACAAGGGAAAATATAGAAATAAAGAAGTTTGTTACAAATATATAAGATAGTATGGTTTGATATAATCACCTAGTTAATTATCTTTCCATATATTCTATTGTCACTCTTCTAAACTTAGTCATCAATTTAATCTATAACATGAAGTTGCTAGAATAGTTATGGAACGCTTTCCCCTCCTTTTCCCTAGGGTTTTAGCTTCCTTTCATGTCTATCAGATTATGGTTTTTAGTTTTTTCATTCTTATAGAAGTTTCTAGCGGATTCTCATATATCACTAATTCATTGTGGGTGAATTGGTTGATGTGGCTACTACTTTTATCCATAGGGAATAATTATACGGTTATCTTGTTGAGGAAATAAATTTCACATACAGACTTCCAAGACAATTTTCTTTGTGTTGAAAGGCCAAAAAATTCAATTTCTTTGGCCCTAAATCAATGAAATTTTTAAAAGAATATATTGTTTTTATTGATCTTAAAATGAAACTGATTGTCCTTTGACACTTAACAAGTGTGATAAACTTGGGTCTTTAAATGTAAAATTAGTTTGCAACTTCTTCAAAGATAAGTGGTTAAGTTTTCATATGAACTTAAAAATGAAACAAAATCATATGCAACTCAATTTGATAAACATTAATCCATGCAGATATTGGTGGCAACCTACTTATTCCACCTAGACCTCTAGTCAATTTCATCAATTTCCTTGATTATAGCAGCATTTATTATTTTTAGTTTTTTTTTGGTTTTGAACTTCCGGATCTGTTTTGACCCCCTAAATGACGTCTTTTTGAGGTCTGCAACAGACCTATGCTTAAAATCTTGTAGTACTTGAATATACCTTTCTAACGAGGTATCCTACACACTAAACAAAGATCATGTGACCAAGTTACGACCCTGGAAAGTTGGTTTCCCAACTAACTCCAACGAGGCCCACAAACTCTGGGCATTTAATCTCCTAGGGTTAGGGTTTTGGCTATTTAGGGTTTCCCCTTATTGTTCAATAATAAAAAGGCCATTGAGCCTCAATGTAACATAGTTCAGAGGCATGTAGCCACCACATATCTTTTCAAAGATAAGCTACCATCGCTCAAGATAGTTTATTTCCATTGTGTTTGTAAGAATTTTTTATTTCTTTGATGTTAATGAAATGAAGATTTATTTCTATTGCGCATATCTGTTTGTGTTTATATATGCATTTTGTTGTGTTCCTACATAAGTCTGGATCAGTGGTATCAGAGCAGTATGCTCTTTATGTGTTTTTCTTCGGATGTCCCCAATGAGGTAAGGGTATAAGAAGTTAGGGCTCGAATTAGTTGAACCTTTGCAAGACCAGCCTCGCAAACCTTGAAGACCTCCCATGGTAGAAGAAAAGAAAGACGAGTGAGCAAGAGAACATTTCAAAATATTGCTCGAAAAATCCCTCGAGTGACAGAGGAATGTGATGATGGATAACTTTATTGTGATCCTTCGACGGATGCCCACAGGAAACAAAAATTCATCCAACAACCACTCTGGAGGTGCCACTCCCTTCAAGGCACAATTCAACTTTGACATTCCCATATTTGAAGGCAAAATAGATGCAGATGTCCCAAATAGATGGTTAAATTTGTTGGAAGGATAATTTTCGGTTCACGATTTTTCCAATAAGGAAAATATTACTTTTTCACTCCTCAAAGTTGCTCCCCATGTCAAGGATTGGTGGGAAACCTACTGTGAATAGAGATTCTCACTATTTTTAGCTACACCCACTTGGATATATTTTCGAGATTCCATCAAGGAACAATATTACCCCATGGGGACGTATGAGGAAAAATACATACAATGGACTACACTCTGACAGAAAAGGGATCAATATGTGCATGAGTTGATGAATATTTTCCATACCCTACGCACAAATTTGGGTATCAAAGATTCTGAGAAACATCTAGTGCTAAATTAGCACAATTGTTTGCACAAATACATTTAGTAGGAAATGGAATTTCTAAACATCTCCTCTCTTGGTGCAGAGTACTGATATGCTGCCAAGATTGAGAAAAAAATTAAAAAGAAGAAGCGAGACTTTGGATATGTGAATCTGAAGCAAGGGAAAGGCACCCCCAAACCACAAAAAAAAAAGGAAAAATCAAAGGCGGTGTGACCCAGGAGAACCCAATGAATCCACAAGCAAAGAACAACACCACAAAGACAAATACTGAGACAAAAAAATTGTTTGAGTTCCATAAGAGCCCCACTCACAACACAAGTGAGTGTTGAGACAAGAAATCAGTAGTGGCCAAGTTGCGGGCTTCCATTTAGATGCATGTTCTAACTCTGAGTGAGAACCCGACAAGAGAAATGACAAAGCAAATCAGATTATTGATGTGGAACGCAAAACCATTGTGGCCACCACCAAGATCCAGAAGGTGGAGCCCTAAGATCTAGAGGAGAGAGAGAATCTCTTCCACTCACAAATTTGGGTGAAGGGTTCTCTGCTACAATTCATTGTCGACAGTGAGAACCAAAAGAACCTCATTTCAGCAGATTTCATGAAGTCGTTAGGCCTACCAACTAGTGAGCCCTTTTTTTGCACCAAGATTGTTGCACTCCCAAGGGCTAGTCAACTTTACTTATCAACCCGGGGTTCATACAATCTTATAGTTAAAATTAATATATGCACAATAGATGGATTCTACCAATGCCACCCTCAACTAGGTCTTCTAATCAGTAATACTTTTAGGCCATTCCTCCTACTTGATTAAAGTGAAATTGACCAATGTAATGCATATAATTACTTCTAATCTGAGTCAAAGAGAGTGTCTATCAAACTTGTACTTGTAATTGATAGTGAAAGAAAATCATAAACATATAACCTAATTGCAGAAAAGGAAACTATGTTATGGGAAATCATTCATCTAACTATCCATTCATTTGAAGTAAAGAAATTATTCTATAATGAAACACTTCGTTAAACCACAAACTAACTTATATCTATAGGTTCAGTCAACTTGTACTTGCATCTAATATTTTGTCCTATTCAAGCTAATTCTGAAATGAAATAAAACACTAATTCTTACTTTGTTTTTGTAGCAGGGAAGGAAGAAGCTTTGGAGTGGCGTAGGGGTCTCTTATGATCATGAATTGGGAGTTAGGGGTCAAATGCATCCTATTCGAGGTTCAAATGGAAATAAGTAGCAAAAATGGAGTGGAAATGGTGACCTACAGTGCTGCTATAGGAATTTTCGACAAGATTCTCTGTACTTCTATAGGAAGTCCTGAAATTCTACATGAAACAAGCCAAGAAGGATCTAAGGGTGAAAAAGATGGAAGGAAGGTGTGAAAAGATAAGATATGGTGGAAGTAAGTGAATGAGGGATGACCAACATTTCCATCCAAGCTCAGAACCCTTGGAAGTCATGTTTTACACTTGGAGGGCTGCTCACAGTGGTGATGAAGATGATTTCACAAAACAAGTTTTCGGTGGCAAAATTGGAGGTTGGGGGGGGGAGGAGGATGAAGTCCAAGATGATAGTGATGAAAGGGATCATTTTCCTGCAACTGTATATAGTCCTGCATCCACTACATACATACATGCTTTGATCATTGACAAACTAACATGTTTAAATGTGGAAAAGTCGAGTTTAATAGAAAACCCTACTTAACCTATGCTAAAATATTATCTAAGCACAAATCCAACTTCTAACTTACAGTAATCATATGATGAACATGATAATCACACTATTTAACTTTCCAAGAAATCATAAACAAGCTATTTTTGATCTGTGGTTGGAGATCCTTCTCCTCGTGCTCCCATGAGAGAGGTGAGGGAGAGAGGCTACAAGAACAATTTTGATAGATTTTTGTTGATACTAGAATGCAAGGAAACTAAATAAAGTGATGGAACATAAAAAGAGAATATAAATTCATAAGAGGGACTTAGCCAATGGATTTGGCCCTAAACCAAAAGCATCAGCCCTCTAAGACTAAATAAGTGATGGAACAAACAACTTATCATTATCATTGCATAAAAATGTCTAATACATCATATGAAAGTAAAAACTAACACTAAATCAGAGCTCAAGAGCTACCTAGATGAATACAAATTTAGAATCCTAATGAGATATTTCTCATGCTTATTATACAAATGGGTAGCTACCAAAAACTCCCCAAAATGTAGGAATATGGTCTTCTTGATCTCGAGAAAACTGGAGCTTGGCTCCTCAAAACTGCCACTTTCTTGGATGCCTTTGCCTTCGATCCATTGGGAGAGATCTTGTTGTGATCTTGGTTGATTGAGGGAGTTAAGGAGGTGGAAAACCCTCCTACAATCTCTCCTTTTTGTCTACTTCGAGCCCTGAGGTGGAAAATCTCTCAAAAATAGCTTTATTTCCTACAATTAAATCAGATTAGGTAGCAAGACATGACAATCATCTTTCACCTTTCTCACTAAGAATAATATGACAAAAATATAAATAAATGTGTGAGAGAGGCAACTTAATATGTTGAAGGATGCTATTTTAACCCCTTAAAATATACCTAATGATGGGCCTCATCATCACCCCCCTACTAAAATGGTTACTCATCCTCTAAGCAACTCAGTTCTCCTTGTTAATCCCTCTCAAAATCTTGATGGCCTTCCTGACATCCCAAGGTAGCTCAGAGAGAGTGCCTTCTAGTGGGTGAAATCCTACATTATTTTCTGCCTCAGCCCACTCCTTTTGTTCCTCTTTCTAATCTCTCCCTTCATGCAGACCAAACATCAAAGGTGGCCTAAGATTTAATCCTATCCATTATATCTTCATTATTTACATAGATCTTTTGTAGAAAGGTGATCTCTCCTCTCTTTGAGTCTTTTTTGTAAGGTATGCCATCTCCTCTGGCATGACTGCAAACTATCTTCTCCTAGCAACCTCGATGTATCATCAAAGTATGAAATTGTATGAACTTGTGTCTCAATGTATTTAGGTGCTAGTACATCATCATTTGAGATCAATTGATGGTAACTGATGATCCCCATGGAGATTATTAATTCTGCTCTGATCTCTAGAGGTTATCTCTATTCTCTTACCATTACTCTTTTAACCTTTGTTACTCTTTCTTCTTCATATGTTAGCCAAGATGCCAAGGCGATTAATTTCATATCATCCAACTTGGAGTTAGGGTCCTGAATTTTCATATCAGTTAATATTAGGTTATGCATACAAAATTAAACCATTCTAGCCCTCTCTCCTACACTAGATTGTTTGCAGGAATCAATATTGTCTATAGTTCTTAAAGGGTAGGGAGACATCTTGAGCTAATGTCCTGATTTTGAATTGTCACCATTTCTCCTTAAGACAAACCGCATAGGACTTTGAAGGTTGTCTGTACTGCATAGCCTCCATGCAAAGGCTATCGATAGTGGCAAGTTGGTTGTCTTTTTCTTGTAGCTGCCCCTACAACCTCATGTTCTTTGTTTTCACTGCTTTCAATTTCTCTTTCACCATAGATTATCTGAGCCTTGCACCAGCTAGCCCTTTCCCCATTTCAATGAGAGTTTCCTTCATCAACCCCACATCTTCAACATTCTTTTCTTTGGCGATTTTCATCCATTTGTGGGTGTGCCCTCTTTCTATCTCCAACTCATGTAGGAGGGGGATTGTGAATCTTTTATGGATCAGTCTCCCTCCCTCAATGAACTTGTAATAAGATCCCAAATTAGGCTATGGGGTAGGATTTCAAAATTCTGTTATTTTTTTCAAAGGTATTTAGGGAGGTTGTTGTCTTTTGTAACGGTCGTTGTTCATCTTGTAGCCCCTCTTGCACATCTTGTTCTTCTATTTGTGCACTCTGCCCCTCAATTTTTGCATTTTGTTCCTATTTATGTGCATTTTTATATTCTTGTAGCATTTCATTTATTTCCTATAGCATGCTCTATTTTTCCTATAGCACTCCCTTTTCTTCTTTTTGGATGTTTGTGGGTGCTACTGGTTTCTTGAAGAGTGATGCTCGGGTGGTGGACCTTCTTACATAGGCTTTGGGAGTCTTAGGTTTTTGCTTTGGAGAGGTGACCTCCTCAATTTTTCCCTCATGTAGCCCTACCTCCTCTTTCTTACTTGTGGACCCCTTAATGGCAATTGGGACTTTTGTGGGAGTATGGGATCTTCCTTATTTCACTCTAGTTCTTTTCCTTATTTTAAAGTAAAGAGGGGTTTTTCTTGGTCTTTTCTTCTTATATTTCATAGGAGTACCCAAGGTAGCTAAAGTGGAAGTTGCCTCATCCTGAGTGTTCCCTAGTGACAAAATAGTTTGCTGATGGGATATCTCAATTTCCTTTGGCTTAGTGGTTTGTGTAGGGCTCAAGGCCTCTTATGCTTTTTCTTCCTGATCATATCCTCCTTGTTCCTCTGCCTCCTCTGATTTTTCCTCCTATGTTTCCATCTCTACTTCTTTTGTTGTTTTATTTGTCTCTTCTTCCTCTATTCTTGTGTCACTACCCCCAATGCTAGATACAAGGGTTTCGCTACAAGTAATGATTTGGGTTCCTATCAGTGTCTCTATGTACATGTCTATGAACTTGGACCATGGGGAATCAATTCTTAAGTTTTTTAGGGCATCCTCTACTATCATATTAATAAATCCATGATGAGCTAAGTGTTGATGATTTCATTCTCTAAATTTCTCGCTCATGTCCATAATGGAATATACGAGAAGTATGGTACATTTAATCTTTGTTCAAGAGGAAAATTTTGTTTGTATATGAGCTCATGAAATAGTATAAAGTGGTAGCAATACACTACACTTAATCTTCCCTCACAAGAGATGTATCTAAAAATGTGATAAGCTACCTCATCCCATGGATAATGCAAGCTTTCTCTCCTAACCCCATTCTTATCTTCCACAGATCTCTCGCTGACCCTAAATAAATTATTCTTTGCAATGACACTATTTTCCATGTCTTCTCCATTCCATTTGATTCCTAGGGGCAATGTGGTTACTTTTTTTATCACTGCAGGACTGTTATGGATAAACCCCTTACCACGGTGGTGGCACTGATATCAGATTATGAATTTAAGGCCATTGCAAACTCAAAATCAATGTCATCATCATATCCCTTTATCAATTCAAAGAACCCTATCCATTGCTACCTCCTAAATATTTCTAGTACAAGAGGGTGCAAATGAATCATTTTGGTCTCTAAAGGTTCTCTCTTGTTAAACCCACCCCCCATATCTTCTTTTTGTTCTTGACTAGGTGTAGGAAAGGTGTTTATTTTACGGCCTTAGTGCTTAGTTCAGTGGTAGAAGATGGTCACAAAGCTCTTTTCACTCCAATTATATTTACTGACCCCTACTTTCTTCACACAAAACCTCTCAATTTCACAATTTGATGACTAGTGACTATAGAATTGTTAGGAGAAATTGTGTGACAATATGATGGATATATGAGGGTGGTGGAAACTTACTTCTTAGACTGATGCTCTGGGTTAAGGTTTTGGTTGTTTATGGTTTTCTCTTGTTGTTCAATAATAAAAAGTCCCTTGACCCTCATTGTAACATATTTCAGAGGCATTTAGCCGCCACATCTCTCATATATAAGATACCGTCACCCAAGCTAGTGAATTTCCATTTTGTATGTAAGCATATTTCAATTATTTGATATTAATGAAATGAAATTTTATTTCTACTGCATATAGGTGTTTATGTTTATATCTGTATTATGGTGTGTTCTTTCCTAAGTCTGGATCAATGGTATTATTTGGTCTAAAATGCAGATGCAAATTAGAGTTTCATTTACTATCAATCTGGGTAAGTAAACTTTGAGGATCATCCAAAATATATGGACTTAGAGACAAACTAAAATAAGCTAGGTAAAGAAATGACAAAGCTCCCTTACAGGAGGTTATTCATTAGGATCTCCAACACCTATTTAGTTAATTAACAAACTAATGAAATTAAAGCACTTAAACTTAATTCTGATTGATTGCATGAAATGTTAAAGTTCTCTTACAAGAGACTATTCATTTATATCTCAAGCATATAAATCAGAAACGTAAACTAATGAAATCAAACATTAAATAACAAATCAGATTCATTGAAGGAAACATTATTACTTTCTTACGAAAGTTCATTCATTAATATTCCAAACATATGAACCTAATAATTTAATCTAATGTAATTCACAAACAACATAAAATAAAATCTTACTAAAATAAAAGTGTACTTGCTAGGAAATGGAGATCCTTCCAAGGATTCACAAGCACACAAAAAGAAAAGACAAATGTAGAGGATCAAAGAAGCTCCGTCTTATTTATCATCAATTGCAAATTGAAATTACAACCATTACAATGATTCTCCAATCTAACTTCTCACTACCAACCTATAACATACTAAGATTACAAATCAAGATTAAGACTACAAATGAAGGAGATAACACTCCTATTTATACAAAAGCTATGATAACAAACTCATAAATTTAAATCCACTATTCACTCCTTTAACTCACATATTTTTCAACCAATGGTGACACATGACCCTATCCTCCATGATCTCCTCCATGAGGTCCATGATCTCCTCAAATTCGAATTTGCTCATAGAGTGCCACATAAAGATGCCTTGGGAGCTTCCTTTGTACCTACACATGGCAACAAACTCATTCTAATTGTTAGGTATAAGTATAAGTATATTATTTTCTAAATTTTAACCATAAATCCACTTAAAAATGTTAAGAATTAATAAAATTTGGAAAAGCATAGTTATAACCCAATGATGAGGTAAATGTAATGATGTAGAGGTGGAATGAAGGTGACATGAAGATAATATTGAAGTAATTGTGAAAGTATTTGGTGAATAATGGACTAAGAATAGGGACTATTTTGAGACTAAACATACCCCCAAACTGAAGGTATTGCATGTGCTCATGCAATCTATTACATTAATTTTTAATACTTGAGCTTTGGCTTAAACTCTACATGATATCATTTACTTAACTTTTGCAAAGTGCTTTTGATGAACTGCAACTTGGTTGGTTCTTGTGTTTCAACCATATTTTGTTTGTTGCATGAACTTTTGCAAAGTGTTTTTGATAAACTACAACTTGGTTGGTTCTTGTGTTGCAACCATATTTTGTTTCTTGCATTCAATTTTAATGTATGATCTTTGCATATTGATAATGTGATTTTTATTGCAAAGTATTTCTGTTGGAATGCATCATAGTTGGTTCTTGTGTGACAACCATGATTGTGTTGGCATCCAATTATCTTTTAAGTACTTTTTGAAAAGCCATGTATATGCTCATGATGATGTAATAGTAAATATATTTTGAAAGTATGTAGGCTTTGAATGTGATATGAATGTTTTTAATGTAGCAACATATGAATGTGAATGTATTTCCCCCCTCAGCTGACGAAAGGAAGTGAAGTTTTTCCAAAAATTATCATTCTAACTTTTCAAGGAATTAAATGGTTAGAAGTTAGAAAATATCATACCTTAACTTACCCTTTCAAAAATGGATGAGAGTTGTGCATGTGTGGCTACAAAATTCTTTTCATAGTCTTCTTTACTTAGTTGTGAAAATGGTGGATGAAATCGAAAAAGTGAATCTTTTATTGTTGCTGCATTTGCTGCTAGATCTTCTACTGAATGTTTGGAATCTGCTGCCGAATCTTCTACTGAATGTTCAAAATCTACTACTGAATGCAGCTGAAAATGTGTAAGGCTTGGAAGGTATACAAAATTCAGAATTTATACTTCCCCCCCATCCTTATTTATTGACTTGTCCTCAAGTCATTTACATCAAAAACTCAAAAGTAATGAAAGTAATTTTGCGTCCTCTGCTACAAAATGATTGGCCTTCATGTCTTCAAAGCTCTTTGGCATAATTCTTGTCATGTGAATAAATGTTTCGATGTCAAACATAACAGGAAATTGATAACTTAGTGGCCATTGATGGATGCCACTAGTCAACATGAGAGCTCTCATCTTTAATGAGGATGAGAGTCAAGATGCTCCGAACACATCTTTCTAAGTATGAATGAATTTGTTGTTGTCGAATACTTAGAAGATCCAATGAACAAGGGACATTTATGTATTCCCTTTGTTTATCAGCATGATAGCTTGCCCTTAAGGCATGCAAGCTTCAAGGTGTTTTTAGAAAAATATTTAGGCTCAAGGACTATGGACTCAATGGTGTATGGAATGAAGGTTTTATTTGCAAGTGTAGGAAAAAGGAAACGGAAAATGAATATGTAAAGTGGAACAAAAAGCTTGTAGATGAGCTTTGTTGGTTTTATTGGTGGGTTAAGATTAAAGAAAATGTAATGAATTGTATCTGGTAATGGAAAATAGATAATGACTCTTTCTGGAAAATAAAATGCAGAATGACTCTCAAATATAGCAATGGAATGCAAACTTTCAAATATAGCAAATCTGCTCCTTAATTCTTGACTTCCTGCTAAAATAGCTGATTTTGATCAGCGTTTACCAGCCATAGACGTCGAATTTAAGTGTAGATAGGTATTTCACCATCCTTGTACATTTAGGAACAAACCTCATGCCTTTGAATTTTTCTGTTTGTCATGCAACATGTCAAACCATAAAGTTATTACAGGAAGTTGCAAGAACTTCTAATTTTCTAGAAATTTCGTTTATAATTATGGATTGGTTCTTTAAAATTTCTCATGAAATTAGTCTTGGAAGACCAATTGTCGTCACAATGTAATCTCCTTACTGATCACTTGATTAACCTATAACCTGCAAAAAAAAACTTGGCAAAAAGAAAACATAAGTGTGCTCAAGAAGAAATGGCCAGTTCCTTAATGATTCTTACGCAAAAATTTCGTACCAAATAAAACAAATTAAGGACAATCAAAGTGTTGAAATTGACTCAATAATGATATTAATATCAACCCATTCTTAAATAAATAACCATGAAAAGTAAATTTACTCCCTGTTTGTGTCAGATAACACATGTGCTTGACAAAGAGCTCAGCATTATAGATTTTTTTGTGTCGTGCAGATTAGTATGTTATAAAGCATACAACAATATGAAGTTGCCATTATCATTGAATAAATTTCATTTGCACTACGTGAATTCTGTGCAAAGTTTTTTTTTTTTTTTTTTGGCACTTGTACCAACTCTTGCAGTCTTAACCAATTCCTGTAATTCTCATGATTCTCTCAATTTTCATACCACCAATTTTTTGTTTTATAAAATGTCAATATCTTTTACATGTCAATATTCACCCCTTAAATCCAACAACTGTCACAAAACACATAACAAATTTTTATTTTTATTATATATATTTTTTAAAAAAATGATAACAAACATAACATAACAATAACAATCATATCTAACAATATAAAAAAAATATATTAATACAATCATATAAAATAACAAATATAATAGCAAATTACAAAAAATACATAGCAAACATAACAACAATTATATACAACAAATTACAATTAAATATAACAAATAGCAAGAAATCATAACTATATTAATTATGCAATTATAACAACATATTAATATATTAAAACAATTAATATAATTAATATATTAATACAATTTTTATGACAAACATTGATTAATAATTAAATAACATAACAAACAAACATATACAACGAATTACAATTAAAATATAACAAATTACAATTATATTAATTAAAATATAACAAATTACAATTATATTAATATATTAATATAATTATAACAGTATAACATACATTAATTGTAATAACAAATTAGAACTAAAATTATATAACTAAATACAAATCAAAACTAAGAAAAGAAAACAAACCCAAAAGAAATGGAAAACAAAAACCTAAAACATGTGCTGGAGATATAATTTTAGCATCAAAAGATGGTAAAATTGTTTGTGAGAACACACTTGATGCCAGATTGGATGTTGTATTCAAGTAGAAGCTTTCAGATATTCGCAAGCTTCTCTTTTGGAGCAGTGCAAGTTCATTAAGTATTTTCAATGATATTATTCCCTTCTGTGATGATAGTCAAAATGATGAAATTGTCATTGTTTTAAATAACTCGCCATCAAGTAGAAGAAACCTCCAATTGTTACAATTTTCGAGTCATTCTCTAGTGGATAACAATAAAGTAAATTTCAGAATTGAACATTCCAGACACTTTATAAGAAATTTAAAAAATAAAATTGTCAAATTTCCGCAAGGCCGTGGGCACAAATTTTTTTATGCATAGAATTTAGAATTTTTTTTTAATTTCAACAACTAATTCTCTGCATGTATAGATTTGATACCTGATTTTTTATTATTATTGAAAGCATGATCTGGGCGCAGGGTGTAGAGGGATGGATTTTGTTTGTGTGTTGGTTGGATTTTTTTTTTTATTGTTTATTATTTTTTATTCATGTTTTTGTTTTGTTTAATGTTTTGTTGTGCGTTGTTGTGTTGTTTAAAATTTTCATTTTGTTATGTTTTATTTGTTATTAGTTTGAATTGTTATTGTTTTGTTTTGTTGGTTTGTTTGTTTGTTTTTGTTTTTGTGTTTTTTTTTTCTCTAATCTAAAAAAATGAAATTGAGCTTATTTTAAAAAATGGTTAGATTTCAAAAAAAACTTTTTTTTAATAATAATATACATATGATATATATATTATTATTATTATGTGGGAATTTTATTTTTATTTTTTATTATTATTTTTCTTAAACTAAAATTTTAAAAAAACTAAATTTTATCTAAATTTTTTTTAAGATGATCTTTCGCTCATTCACAAAATTCTCTATTTTCATATCGCAGATCAATTTTCCGGCGAGAGTATTTTTATTTGAAATAAATCGATAGATTTTCTGATCTTCTTGATCGCACGAAGCGCAGGAAGAGAGCATACTAATCTCTTGATTTGTTTTATTTATGCACGTTAGCGTGGATGGATATAAACACAATTAAGATATGCGACAAAACCTCGCATTGTCTATACTCTTTCTGCAATGTCGCGGGGGCGTTTAGACTCTCAGATGACAAAGCCTTCCGATAATCAAGCTCCTAGCTTACTCGTGATACAGAAACAAGATATAGAAATGTGATGATGAAGCAGCTCTTACTGTGCCACTAAATTTATTCATTTGTTCATGATGATTTATTATGTTTCATTTATTTTTGAAAATAAGACTAAAAACTTCTAACGATAACGTCTTCTAACAACTTCTGACGACTTCTAATGACTTCTAATGAGATCTAATGAGATCTCATTTTTATTTTTCTAATCTATTCTACCTAACTTGCCTGAAAGATTTTTTTATTTATTTCCTAGGTAAAAGAATGCTTCCAGTGAAGCCATCTATAGAGTAAGAATTTGAAAATGCTCATATCAAGATTTAAAATTTTTACTTGATTGTTTGCAAGGATGTGAGTAACTTGTTTTATTTTTGGAGTTTGCGCAAGGTTCTTTTGAAACCAGTCTTTGATATCATCCTTGCTCTCTAAGAAGTACCTGTTTAACATCTTCAACTTTCTCATCCACACATGAATTAGTAAGAAATGGGGGGTTTAAAATTGAATTTGAAACTAACTAAGTATGAAAAAGAAAAATCAAAAAGCTCAACTTGAACTCCTTTATGAAGATCCTGTTGTCACTATGTTTCACAAGTTAGTCCATAAAAAGAATTGCAATAAAAAAAAAATGACTTCCTAAGTCTATCTCTAAATCATCCTCCCCGGCAACGACGCCAAAATGTTTGGTCTAAAATGCAGATGCAAATGAGATTTTCATTTACTATCAATCCAGATAAGTAAACTTTGAGGATCATCCAAAATATATGGACTTAGAGACAAACTAAACTAAGCTAGGTAAAGAAATGCCAAAGCTCCCTTACAGGTGGTTATTAATTAGGATCTCCAACACTTATTTAGTTAATTAACAAACTAATGAAATTAAAGCACTTAAACTTAATTCTGATTGATTGCATGAAATGTTAAAGCTCTCTTACAAGAGACTATTCATTTATATCTCAAGCATATAAATCAGAAACATAAACTAATGAAATCAAACATTAAATAACAAATCAGATTCATTGAATGAAACATTAATACTTTCTTACGAAAGGTCATTCTTTAATATTCCAAACATATGAACTTAATAATTTAATCTAATGAAATTCACAAACAACACAAAATAAAATCTTACTAAAATAAAAATGTACTTGCTAGGCAATGGGGATCCTTCCAAGGATTCACAAGCACACAAAATGAAAAGTCAAATGTAGAGGATCAAAGAAGCTATGTCTTATTTATCATCAATTGTAAAATGCAAATACAACCATTACAATGATTCTCCAATCTAAATTTTCGCTACCAACCTATAACATACTAAGATTACAAATCAAGATTAAGACTACAAATGAAGGAGATAACACTCCTATTTATACAAAAACTATGATAACAAACTTATAAATGTAAATCCATTATTCCCTCCTTTAACCCACATATTTCTCAACCAATGGTGACACATGACCCTATCCTCCATGATCTCCTCCATGAGGTCCATGATCTCCTCAAATTCCAATTTGATCATAGAGTGCCACATAAATATGCCTTGGAAGCTTCCTTTGTACCTACACATGGCAACAAACTCATGCTAATTGTTAGGTATAAGTATAAATATATTATTTTCTAAAGTTTAACCATAAATCCACTTAAAAATGTTAAGAATTAATAAACTTTGGAAATGCATAGTTATAACCCAATGATGAGGTAAATGTAATGATGTAGAGGTGGAATGAAGGTGACATGAAGATAATATGGAAGTAATTGTGAAAGTATTTTGTGAATAATGGAGTGAGAATAGGGACTATTTTGAGACTAAACAGGTATCATAGTGGTATGATCTTTCTCTTTTTTTATTTGCATGTTCCCAACGACATCATGGTATAAGGATTTAGGGCTCGAACTTGTTGAACCTTTGCAAGATCAGCATTGCAAACCCCGAAAACCTCCCATAGAAGCAAAAAAGAAAGATGAGGGAGCAAGAGATCCTTTCAAAATATTACTCAAGGAGCCCCTCGAGAAACATAGGAATGCGATGATGGATAAATTTTCTCAGATCCTTTGACGGCTATCCACAGGCGTCACATATTCCTCCATCAGTCACTTTGGAGGCGCCACTCGTTTTAAGGTACAAGTTAATTTTGACACTCCCATATTTGAAGTAAATATAGATGCATACACCATAGATAGGTGGCTCAATATGTGGGAAGTATATTTCTTGGTTCATGACTTTTCCAATCGGGAAAATATTACTTTTGCACTCCTCAAAGTCACCCCCCATGTCAACAACTGGTGGGAAACCTATTGTGAGCAAAAGGACAAGAAGGAATACTCACTTTTTTCAGCTGCACCCACTTGGAATTATTTTTGAAACGCCATCAAGGAACAATATTACCCTTTCAGGAGCTATGAAGAGAAATACATAAAGTGGACCATGCTGTGATAGGGAAGGGACCAAGATGTGTCAGAGTTCACAAATGTGATGCATAGATTCTACATAAACCAGACACTTGCACATACAACAGATTGCATTGTCCCTTTACATGAAACCCTCTTTCGATTTCCTCATTTTAATCTTTATAAAAACTACTTAGAATCAACTCAAAACCATAAATGAAGAGAGAGTCGAATAATAACTAAAATACTTGCATAAAATACATTAGAAATTTATAAATGCAAACCCTTCTTTGGCCAAATATAACAATTTTTGGCCTTTCGGCTCTCGCCCCCTTTACATAAGTTCTCAAACCATTCCTCTCTATCTATCTGTGTCACTCTCTGTCCTCCATCCTCACACAAGCTTCATATTTATACATAATTATGAATTAATTCTAATCCATGATTTCCTCCACAAGTATCTCAACCAAACTCTAAAATAGATTTATCCATTTTTTACTCAACTAAATTCCATTTAAGGAATTCATAATCCCTCAAATTTCTATCCAACCCATCTCCACTCATTATTCTCAATTAATTAAGAGAATATTTACAATAATCCTCACACTCAAATTTTTCTCTCTTAATTTAAATAAAAATGTGCATAATTTATAAAATAATTGAAAAAAACATCACCCCCTAAATCACACAAATAAATAATGAAATTTTTTCTCGATGCTCCTGCATCAGACTCCCCATGTAGAGAAGTTTCCATAGACTCTTGTTTATGAGGTATGTCACTTTTCTGTAATAATGCGACAACCACAAGTCTCAATGACTTGCTTCCTCCAGGATTCCAAACTCTGTTTTGTCGCTGCTCTTTTAAAGTATCAACTCCTTTTTGTAATTTTGCACAGACTTTCCGGAATAGTATTTTCAAAATACTATTGAATGTAACTCTCGCTTTTCCATACCACATCATCTTTATTTTGAAAATTACGGACTTGTGTAGAATCACTGATACCCATTTTTCTGGTATCCAAAATTTGAAAGGATCTCGAACTGGTTGTACATCAGTATCACTCATTCTATCAACTGGATTCCATCGGCCTCTCCAACAATTTATTTCACCGATTCCTCGGAGTAATTCCTCTTTGTTTGATTTTTCCGTATCCAATTACACTGAATACTCAACTTTCTGAAATGAAGAATAATCAAGAACTTTTCCTTGATCACAACTATAGTCATTGATTTCCTCTATAGTAACAAACTTCTCATCCGATGTTGTACCTTCATTCATCAACAAACTATTAGTTTTGAAAAGATAAGACCTTTCAACCTTTTTTTATGCTTCAAGCACCAATCTCCCATCATAGAATTTATGGATTTCAGTAGATCCTGTTTTCAATTGCTGGTTGCTTTCATCCTTATCCTGCTGGTTTATGTCTCTAAGGACATAACTTTCTTGCTGCTCCTGATCTTTCATCTCATCTCCAAATAATTTCTGCTCAATTTATCTGATTTCAACATCATATTTATTAATGTTGCCTTTTGTACCTACAACCACATTATTTTTGGTGAATTAAAACATTCACTTAACTCTATAAAATTTAGAGACATTTCATCCTTATCATGCATAGTAACTGCAATATCTTCTGTATCAGGTTCTGCAAGCTTCATTTCTCCTTCAGGTTCCTTGAGCCATCATTCCAAGAACTTTGTTTCCATGTGAAATCTTTCCAACATTTCATCACAACCTTCATTCCCAGTTTCATTATTCTTCTGGAAATCCTCTTGAGTTATCATGTTTTTTGTATCATCACATTGCAAAATTCTGTCATCAATTTCATTAAACAAATTCATTTGTTTACCTCCTTGGAATATCACTTCGGTATTTTCATTATGCTTCTGCTCCATAACAGCTTCAACTAGCTGTCTTACACCAAACAGGAATTCATCTATGATTTCATTCTGTTTCAATAAATTAGTACCTTCCTTCTCTGAAAGGCATTCTCCATCATACTTCACCTCAATAGTTTCATTCATCTCTGTAACAGTTTCACCAGACTATCCACCATCTTCTACACATCCTACAAACATACACAAACTATGAGATTTAAAAATATAAAGCTTCATAGCCTCATCTACTTCTCTTGTCAACTCATCTTCCAAATTCTTATGAACTATTCCAATAGTCCATGAGATATTTCTCATTGATCTCTTCACCCAGAATTTCACCCTGTTCTGGGCCACAAATGGAAACTTCCATTTTCAGCTTAGCCTCTCTGAGTTCTTCACATCTCAATTGCACACTCATTGTCTGCTTGAGCTTCCTCATCTCTTCTGTCAACTGTATGTTTACCTGTTGTTCCCTCTTTGTGTGTAGCCTCTGCCACTTCACTTTATTCCTCATGGTCCAACCATTTCTCTGGTCTTTCTTGTTTATTTCAAACAATTCCATCAATAACTCAAGGTGAACCGCTATCTCAACTTTCTTCCTCTCATACTCTTCATCAGTCAACTGCTTCCATATGTCATTTACCTTGGCATTTTACTTCTTCTTTCTTCTGTTGTGGTCTTCCTCAGATCTTCTGAAATGACTATCAATAGTCATATTCTCCTCCTTTGCGAACTTCATCTGTTCACTTATGGATTTCATTTAATCCCCTTCTGAGCAAGTCTTCATACATGCCATCCCACAATGCAAGCTCTTTTCCGGCACTCGGTATCTTTCGGTTCTCTGTCTTGGAATCATTTTTGGGCAACTCTCTTGATCCTATTTATCGCAAAAAACAACTTCAATAATTTTGGCGTTACAATGACCAACTCTTTGGGTGTCAGGCTCCGCCGATCATACACCCAATTACATTTAAACCTTTGACTTGATTTAAGACTCTCTGACTCTAGACTTGACATCAACTCTTCATCTTGGATAAAAAAAATACCCCCTCTTGTACAATAACTCAATGGTTTAACTTGACTCAAGTTATACAAATTTCTTCATTAACCTTGACATCTTAATTTTACCTTTCAATTTTATGTGATTACTTTACATAAAATAACACAGTCAAATACTTATCACTTCACTCATTATCTATTTTAAAATATCTCTCCCCACTCATGAATTTTGGTGAAACATTCATAAAGTATATATAGCCTTAAGAACTATTCTTCTCAGCCTGGATTACACATCCATTTTATGTTGTTTAAATAACATAAAAAATCATATGACTTACCACCTTCATAGTCTGCCCACCGATAGTGCTTGAGCTTTCGCACTACAGCCCTTCTTCCAAAGTGTCAATATATATAGCAGTGCAAAAGATTATCAAAATACATGTTAAAAGAAAAAAGAGAATACATCGCTGACCAAACATCCGTAGTACCACCATCTCATCCTCTACCAGAAAGCACCTCAAATCTTCATGCACTTCCAACTTGCGCACATGTCATCACTGGATGATTTTTCTGCAATCACAATTTTGTTTTACGTAGCAGATGACTTCTCTACAGCAACTTCCCCTTTTCTTCATTTAGATCATAGAGATTTCAGTTTTAGCTATGCGTTCAAACTTATTGATGCACCTTCAAACCCTGAATTGGTTCGGATCCTAAAAAAAAAAATTCAATAAAAAATAAAATAATGTTCCCTCACGGATCTTCGATCTTTGTGGGCATGTGGGATTCTGCATCCACATTCAAATATAGTTTCGTATCAACTCAATTATAACAAATTTCCCAATAAACAGTTCATCCTCTCCAATGACATGTCTATGCTCAGAATTCCCATGAATCACCTATTTACAACCAATATCCTTTAATTTCTCAACACTGATATCTTCAGTAAAAACCCCACACTTTCCAATCCAGGAATTATGGGTAGAAAATACGATCGATTTAAAGAGCTCTTCACTTGGTCACTATAAACAAATGGAGGTGCTACACCAATATCTACATCATCTTCAAGTGTTGCATTATTTAATTCAGTAACAAGCTTTGCAATGGAATCCTTTGTACCATTTCATTTTCAATTTCCTCAACGAAGAAATTACCAGTGCCTGCTATAGTGACAACTCCGCGACAGCCATTGCCAGCGGTTTGAACATTCCTCTACACTTACTTATTCTAATATCCTTAGCCTTTCCATTATTGCTCAAATTCAATATAGCTCTATCGATTTCTACAATCTACTTTCTTTCTTCAGAGAAATTCACCGACAGACAGGCAGGGGAACATATATTCCCTCCTTCAAGTCCACACGTGAGATCTACTTCCTCAATTTAACTGATGAAAAATACTTTGAATTCCCAAAGTCATGCAGTGTCTGGGGATCGAATTTTCTATAGTGAGTTCTTTACAGCATTGACACCGGTTGGAAGAAAACATTTTCAGGTTCGAATCTGCAACAATTGATTACATTTTTCCCATCTTCACGAAATTTGTTATTCCCCTTTCAGCGCAACTTTAACTCTTCATAATTAATCAACGTATGGCACTCTGATACAAATAGCAGCATGATACTTAATAAAACAATTACCATTCAGGAAGCGGTTCATAAGGAAATGGATGTCGTCCTAAAAGCCATGCGTTGCTGCTAACACGAATAAGAATTTGAAATCGTTGTTATACAATCAAAACCCAACACAAATAAGAATTTGAAATCATTGTTTATACAATCATAACCCAATGCAAATAGGAATTTGAAATCGTTGTTTATACAATCATAACCCAATTTGTCCCTCAGCTAGAAGAATATAAATAGTGGCTCACTCCTGGCCAAATGAAATAGTGCGGCTATCTCTGAAGACAACCATGAAACTGGCTTTCCTCACAGCAATCCAGACTACGTGGCACTCCTCCGTGCTCCTCCACGTAGGCTCAGGACGATGGAAAAATATTTTATTTATATGAATAATTACATTGCTCAAAAATAATGCAGCAAATGACTTATGCAGGGCAACAAGCAGCAAATGACAACACTCCTTTTCAACCCACGCAGGCTCGGCCTTCAACCCAGCACTAGCTTGATTCACTCCTCACGAAAATAATCTTCCCACGTAGTCTCTCTTATGCACTCCCATGAATCTTTAAAACAACACTTCAACTTTTTAATATAAGGTAGATCCACAAAGCATATTGGTGATAGATCGACTTTCCAAATGCAACAAGTCGATGCACCAATCCACCACGCCTTGCCAAAGCGTTACCACTACTCTCACGCAAGCCAACATCTCTTACCAACTCCACACTTCACCAAATCCATAGCATAAATATCCAGTGCCTTCATCAAGTCATCAAACTAACGGTCATCACCACACGCACCAACAAACTCCAACAAGTTCTCCATCCAACTTCCGCCTTCGGCTCCGATACCAAAATGATGTAGAGATTCTGCATAAATCAGACACTTGCGCATACAAAAAATTTCATTGTCCCTTTACATGAAACCCTCTTTCGATTTCCTCATTTTAATCTTTATAAAAATTACTTAGAATCAACTCAAAACCATAAATGAAGAGAGAGTCAAATAATAATAAAATACTTGCATAAAATACATTTAAAATTTATAAATGCAAACCCATCTTTGGTCAAATATAACATTTTTTGGCCTCTCGGATCTCGCCCCCTTTACATAAGTTCTCAAACCATTCCTCTCTATCTCTCTGTGTCACTCTATGTCCTCCATCCTCACACAAGCTTCATATTTATACATAATTATGGATTGATTCTAATCCATGATTTCCTCCACAAGTATCTCAACCAAACTCTAAAATAGATTTATCCCTTTTTAACTCAACTAAATTCCATTTAAGGAATTCCTAATCCCTCAAATATCTATCCAACCCATCTCCACTCATTATTCTCAATTAATTAAGAGAATATTTACAATAATCCTCACACTCAGATTTTTCTCTCTTAATTTAAATAAAAATGTGCATAATTTATAAAATAGTTAAAAAAAACATCACCCCCTAAATCACACAAATAAATAATGAAATTTTTGCTCGATGCTCCTGCCTCAAAATGGGTTTCATGCCCTTTGCACGAAGCTGGGTATTAATGATTTTGAGTGGCATTTGGTACTCAAGTACCGTAGTTAATTACATAAGTACATCCAGGATGAAATGGAGTTCCTGGAAATATCCTCATTTAGTACTGCCTATCGATATGTCGTCAATATTGAGTAGAATTTTAAACATAAAAAGAGAGATTTTGGATGAAGGACAAAGCCCAAGTAGGGTGACCCAGGACAACCCGCCAAAGTCGAAAGAAAATAACAACACCACAAAGATAAAGAAGAACACGGGAAAGTGGTGTCAGTTCCATAACATCCCCAATCAAAACACGAGTGAGTGTTGAGATAAGCAGTAAGAAAATGATAAGGGGAATGAAAAAGGGAAGTAGAGTATTGATGTAGAGCCCAGTGTCACTTTTTCCACCACCAAGATCCAAAAGGATGAGCCCGAAGTTCCAGAGAAGGGGGAGCATATCTTCCACTCACAGATGTGGGTGAAGGGTTCTCCTCTGCAGTTCATTGTTGACAGTGAGAGCCAAAAGAACCTCATTTCAATAGTTTTCATGAAGTGGTTATGCCTACCAACCACAGCACACCCATAGTCGTACAACATCAGGTGGCTTCCCCAATAATGATATCTTCGCGTTAGCCAGCAGTGATTCTTGCCCTACAATGTCAATCCCTTCACAAATGAGGTACTATGTGATTTTTCTCCTCTTGAAGTTTGTGATGTAATTTTAGGAGAACTGTACTTGTGGAAGCGACATGATGTGTATGAGTCAAGGCCTAAGACTTTTATCATTACTTTGGGAAATAATTTTTAAAGGATACCGCGGGTAGCACTGCCCACTTCCATCTCTTTGATCACTACGAAACAATGCAGTAAGACCATTGTTGGGAAAAAATACTGAGAGGGGGGGGTGAATCAGTATTTACTGCATATTCAAAACTTTCACTTTTTCTTGCTTCTAAAATGCATACGCTACTTTCCTGAACCAGACTTGCGTATATACGCGGATACCCTTTACAAAACTCTCGTATACACAGATATCTATTTATGTCATTAATTCTTCACTTAAATCATTTCTTTATTCATTCATCAGATATTCAATAAGCAGTAAACATGTGCAGTAAGAACAAAATAAATCATCACACAAAGCATCACACATGAACACCAGGATTTTTAGGTGGAAACCCAAGTCGGGAGAAAACCACCGCTGCAGTTGCTCAGCCTTCAATATTGTATTATAGAGAAAACATATTACAACATATGTGCTGGCGCAGACTTGACCAGCACGCAGGCACCCACCTGCGCTCGTTTACCAGCCTCTCCTGGAAGGGAGCTACGACCCCCTGACTCGTTTACCAGCCTCTCCTGGAAGGGAGCTACGACCCCCGATCTCGTTTACCAGCCTCACCTGGAAGGGAGCTACAACCCCCTGACTGAAGGCTACAACCCTCAGCACCACCTTGGACCACGTTTCATCAATTTTCACACTGGATCCAACAACTTCACTAGAACACCACTTGCAGGCCACATTTCATCATATTTTCATACTGGACCCTTTCCATACTTTTAAGCACAACCATACATCATCAACAGATACATATCAAATTACGTACGTATATGCGTAAACACAGCTATAATAGACTGGATATTTCATACCCTTTTGCTTCAAAGAAACCCTAAGCCAAGTACGCGCTTTCCCTTCACCGATGTCGCGTATATACGCGCTTCCGTCCACACAAACCACAGATACCCCGTTGTATATTTCCATTGCGCCAACGGCGTTCACTTCTATCGGCCGCGTATATACGCGCTTCCTCCGCGGCTAAGTAGCGTATAGATCTTCAGTCATTACAGAGCAGCATACTTCTTCAGATCAGATATTCAGTTCAGATCTACCCTTTTACTTCAGACAGATGTTCGCCTAGATGCTCGCCTCATCTCAGATCTAATCACTCCATAAACAGATCTAGCAAATACAAGTACATTTCAGATCTAAAGATCCCGCTTCATCATTTCTTCATAAGTGCTTCATAGATTCAGATCTATCATCAAACCTTTACCCTTTCCATACAGATATACTTCACAGAGAAGTATTCATTCAAGATCAGACATCTTACTCTCACACATATGATATGCACAATGAATTTCTTCTCCTTATATATGTTTATCCTTTTTCAATACCATGAGCCCCCTTTTTCAATACCATGGACCATAACAATACCATAAGCCCAAAACTACCTGGACGGGGTCAATTAGGCGGATCATTACCCAATACAATGGGTCAATACCATGGTGGTTACCCTTGGTTTTGCACTGTTTGAGCGCTTTAGCCCATACGCGACTTGGCACGTTCTTTTCCGCGTGCATACGCGACTTCCCCTAGGCCAATCCGCGTATACCAAGAGACATAATTTTTCATCATATTTCCAGCACATTCTCGAATTTCTTTCTTCATTGCCTTTGGTACATACTGTAGATACATCATATTTTTTCTATCGGAACATATTTTCCAAGCACAACTTCAGTCAAGTTATATAACATCATCTTCATCAAGTGGGTTGCCTTTCGTGACAACACTTAGCATCATTTTGTCAATAAACATTATATCACATCAGATTTACATCATTTACCAAGTCCATCAAGTCAAGCATAACTTCATCAGGTGGATTGCCATCAAGGACAACACATGTCAACCGTCAAATGTCTTCATCTTCATTCAGTGGGTTGCCATCAAGGACAACATCCTGCATCATATTTCCAACAATCTCCCCCTTTGGACTTGATGGCAACCATGATGGTGTTTGGTTACCACAACAGATAGATACATTAAGAATACAATGACACCATGTCATTCTCCCTATTTTCCATGTCACTCTCTCTATTTTTGGCATCATTCAAACACCATGTCACTCTCCCCCTTTGACATCAAGGGCAAAGGACAAAACCAGTAGATCAAAACCAACACACTCTCCCCCTTTGACATCAAGGGCAACGGGCGGATCAAAACCAACACACTCACCCCCTTTTCTCCTCATGTAGAAGAAGCGTTCTGCAGATCTGATGTATACTGAAGTGACCAAGCTCCCCCTGAGTTCATGCTGAAAATTCAAACATATTTTCAATGAAGTACATGACTCTATGATCTTCCTATCACCAATGACTCATACTTACATCAAATATCCAACCAAGTGGATTTACATATGAGACTCAAGTACCTAACCAAGTGGGTTTACAAATTTGACTTAGCTACCCAACCAAGTGGGTTTACAAAATTTGACTCAGCTACCCAACCAAGTGGGTTTACAAATTGACAATTCCTTACATGACTGAATATTACAATTTTACAACATGGATCTCAACAAGACCTTTTCATCAAACTACAAATATAGCTTTTAAGACCAACACTAGAACGTCCTCAAGAAAGAGAACATATTTCAGAACCATCATAATGCCAACCCTGCATTATAGTCAGCAAAGCTAATGCTCCCCCTGAATCTGTGCAACCAAGCAATCTGTCCAAAGACTAAGGCTCCCCCTTAGTTTGTACATCCTGAAAACTTCCACCAACAAATCATCAAGGCATCTTCATCAAAACATTAGAAACAAAAATATGAGAACTGGACCATAACAAGAGATACCCAACAATATCAGAGATACCAAACAGTACTGCAGCTGTGCTGAAAAGAGCTGAATCCAAGCAAAAATTGTCAGCAATCATGCATACGCGGTTTTTTGTGCATTAACTCGCGTACATACGCGACTGTGTTTCAGGAAACCCGCATATCCCAAGCCATCTTCTAAAATTTATGCAGATCTGATTCTCTATGAGGAAAAGACAATGTTCAGCTTCTTTCTGAGAAATTTGACTGCTTCCCTGGACTACAGATATAACAGAATAGTGTAGTTGTGTCTTCAAGCGTCATCCAATGGTTGTAGCATAAGCCCATTAGTAACCAAGCCTTCAGATCCTTTGCAGCATCAATACAATCTTTCCAAAAGAGATTATCATACCAGAACAGCATCTTCAGATATGTGTCAAGCAATCATCCATGTGGTCCAAAATCACCATGATCTTCAAGATGTAACATGAAGTAACATATGTAGGCAAAAGATCTCAACCATAGCAACCAAACTCTACATGATCTGAAACAAACGATATCCAACTCATCCACACAAAGATACTTATCAGCAACCAGGGCTCAAAATCTCATCATAATAATCCATGTACCAAATCATCATCATTTGAGCGTGAGTATCACCAAGACCAAAGAATAAGAAATCATATTGCCAACAATGCAACCATTAGAATTCAACCTGCTACTCCCCCTAAACCAGTGCTTCTTCCTTAACTTGTGCAATCTGAGACACCTTCAACAGCAAGTCATCAACAACAATCTCTGCATGATCTGTCCTCATCTCTGAACTATAAGACTTTCATCTCAACAATGAATGCTCTACCAGGCTTCATCCATAATCTTCAACACAAGAACCCATGCATCATTTCATTATCATGAGTATAACTAGAATGATGCTAACAGTGCAATCATCAGCAGTCAGACTGATGCTCCCCCTGGACCTCTGCTTCAGATCTTCAGCTATCAGATAAATTTTCTTATCATCAATACATACGCGACTGCGTCTTCTGGAACTCGCGTGTATACGCGACTTTAGTTAATGGAACTTGCGTATGGAAAGTGAAGCATAGAAAATTTCCATCTTCCTTCATTTCTTCCTGAGCTTGTACCTCCTGTACCTGTCCTTTCCACATCAGATGCGCTGTCAGAAGTAAACCTAACCAGAATAATCAAATCAACCATGAGAGTCATCATGCATTGCTCCCCCTGTGACAATACATTACTACATCTCATAATGTATCCCACATCAATCCTGCAGTCAATCAAAGAAGTAAGATTCCAGAAGCGGATGACTGCAGTAGGGTCTAAATTCCCTACGTTTCTGATCGGTCCTCCTTCTTTTTCCAAATTTGCTTGAGCTTTCCACCTGTGTGCTGAAAATTGTCTACTTTCCCAGATCTGTTCATCCTGCATTCTTTTTCTACATGTCCATATTTGTTACAAGCATAACATCTCATGTGGCCAGAGAAATAAACATAAGAATCATAATGAGTATTTCTTTTCTTCCTCCTTTTACAATCAACTTCTTTATGGCCATACATGTTACATGAGAAACAATATCCCCTGAAGAAACTAGAGTACCTTTCTGAGTAGAACCTGTTTGTTTGTGGCTGAAATGATCTGCTCCTACAATTTGCTGCAACATGCCCATAATTATGACATTTGAAACATTCAACATTATTGAATGATTTCCTTTGAGATTTCATCATTGTTGATTGACCTTTTGTTTGTTTCGACTCTTCAGGTTTTGCATTGACTTCCTTTGAATCTTTAGCACTTCCTTGTGAACTAGATTCTCCTTTAACGGTTTCATGGAAACCAAGACCATGTTTGATAGCAGGAGACCTTTGATTACTCAGAATATTGTCCAAGATATTAGTACTATCATGAAACCTCAAAAGTTTAAATTTTTCTTCTAATTTACCTTTGAGAATGTTTACCTCAACCTCCAAGTCTTGACATTTCTTTGTCATGCTTTCCTCTTTCCTTTTTCCATCTTCTATTTGATTCTTCAGATTTAGAATCTCTTCTTTCAACCAATTTCCGTTTTCTTCACATGTTTGTTGCAGCTCTTCATTCTTCTTCTTTGATGCTTCGAGATCTACTTTCAAGGATGTGTTTTCTGCTTCAAGTTCTGCATTCTTCTTATTTGATTTATCCAGGTCTTCTTTGAGGGAAATGATTTCAGCTTCAAGTCTTGCATTCTTCTTGTTGGATTTTTCGAGACCTATTTTGAGGGAAATGATTTTTGCTTCAAGTTCTTCATTCTTCTTATTTGATTCTTCAAGATCTGCTAGTAGAGAGATGATTCCAACTTTAAATTCTTCATTCTTCTTGTTTGATTCTTCAAGATCTGCTTGCAGACGTTCTATGATAGACCAGATTTTTGCTCCAAGTTCTTCAGTTTCAGATTGTAGAGGTTCCTCATTCCTCTTACTTCCCATTGCGACGGATCTCCTTCAAGCGATCAAGCTTCTGCAGAAGGACCACGCTCTGATACCAATTGTTGGGAAAAATACTGAGAGGGGGGGGTGAATCAGTATTTACTGTATATTCAAAACTTTCACTTTTTCCTGCTTCTAAAATGCATACGCTACTTTCCTGAACCAGACTTGCGTATATACGCGGATACCCTTTACGAAACTCGCGTATACACAGATATCTATTTATGTCATTAATTCTTCACTTAAATCATTCCTTCATTTATTCATCAGATATTCAATAAGCAGTAAACATGTGCAGTAAGAACAGAATAAATCATCACACAAAACATCACACATGAACACCAGGATTTTAGGTGGAAACCCAAGTCGGGAGAAAACCACCGCTGCAGTTGCTCAGCCTTCAATATTTTATTATAGAGAAAACATCTTACAACATATGTGCCGGCGCAGACTTGACCAGCACGCAGGCACCCACCTGCGCTCGTTTACCAGCCTCTCCTGGAAGGGAGCTCCAACCCCCTGACTCGTTTACCAGCCTCTCCTGGAAGGGAGCTACGACCCTCCGATCTCGTTTACCAGCCTCACCTGGAAGGGAGCTACAACCCCCTGACTGAAGGCTACAACCCTCAGCACCACCTTGGACCACGTTTCATCAATTTTCACACTAGATCCAACAACTTCAATAGAACACCACTTGCAGGCCACATTTCATCATATTTTCATACTGGACCCTTTCCATACTTTTAAGCACAAATATACGTCACCAACAAATATATATCAACACAGATCAGATAGCAGAAACACAGCAGAATAGATCAGATATTTCATACCCCTTGCTTCAGCAAACCCTAGTTTGCATACGCGCTTTCCCTTCACTGATGTCGCGTATATACGCGCTTCCGTCCACACAAACCAGCATATACCTCAGTGTATATTTCATTGCGCATACGCGCTTTCACTTCATCGAAGCTGCGTATATACGCGCTTCCTCCGCGGCGAAGTAGCGTATAGATCTTCAGTCATTACAAAGCAGCATACTTCTTCAGATCAGATATTCAGTTCAGATCTACCTTTTTACTTCAGACAGATGTTCGCCTAGATGCTCGCCTCATCTCAGATCTAATCACTCCATAAACAGATCTAGCAGATACAAGTACATTTCAGATCTAAAGATCCCACTTCATCATTTCTTCATAAGTGCTTCATAGATTTAGATCTATCATCAAACATTTACCCTTTCCATACAGATATACTTCTCAGAGAAGTATTCATTCAAGCTCAGACATCTTGCTCTCACACTCATGATTTGCACAATGAATTTCTTCTCCTTATATAGGTTTATCCTTTTTCAATACCATGAGCCCCTTTTTTCAATACCATGGACCATAACAATACCATAAGCCCAAAACTACCTGGACGGGGTCAATTAGGCGGATCATTACCCAATACAATGGGTCAATACCATGGTGGTTACCCTTGGTTTTGCACTTTTTGAGTGCTTTAGCCCATACGCGACTTGGCACGTTCTTTTCCGCGTGCATACGCGACTTCCCTTAGGCAAATCCGCGTATACAAAGAGACATACTCTTTTCATCATATTTTGAGCACATTCTGAATTCCTTTCTTCATTGCCTTTTGTACATACTATAGATACATCATATTTTCTTCATCAGGAACATATTCTCTCAAGCACAACTTCATCAAGTAAGTTGTCATCATCTTCATCAAGTGGGTTGCCTTTCAGGGACAACACTTAGCATCATTTTGTCAATAAACATTATATCACATCAGATTTACATCATTTACTAAGTCCATCAAGTCAAGCATAACTTCATCAGGTGGATTGCCATCAAGGACAACACATGTCAACAGTCGCATGTCTTCATCTTCATTCAGTGGGTTGCCATCAAGGACAACATCATGCATCATATTTCCAACAACCATTTCCCAGAGCGGGAATCAACCTCAGCGAAAGAAGAATATTGTGGCCATAGCCTCCAGACAGAGCTCCTCTGCATGGTAGAAAAAAATGGACAATGTCATGCAGGAGTATAGGGACACATACACCTCACCTTTAGAGGTACCTCTACATTGTCAGGTCAAGCACTCCATCAATCTAACAGCGAGTGCACTGCAACCAGTCGGACCGATTTATCAACTCTCTATTCTAGAGAAAAATGAAATCAAGAGGAAAATTTAGGAGTTTGTTGCAGAAAGGGAACTTCAGGCCAATTTCATCACCCTATGGGGGCCTGATATCATTGGTAAAAAATAAGGATATGGCATGGAGAATCTGTATTGACTATCAAGAGCTGAAAAATATCACTCTCCAAAATATGTATCCAATCCCACAGATGGATGACCTTTTGGAACAGCTCAAGGGGCCCAGATATTTCATCAATATTGGCTTGAATTCCAGTTATCACCAAGTACCAATCGAACCCTATGATGTGTGGAAGACTGCCTTCAAATCCAAGGAGGGCTTTTTCAAATGGTTGGTCATGCCTTTCAAGTTGTCGAATTCCCCCACAATATTCATGAGGCTGATGGAAAACATATTGAAAACCTTCACCAACACATTCCTGGTGGTGTATTTGGATGACATTATGATCTTCAGCCAAATTTGGAAAGAGCACCTCCACCATAGTCGACAGGTCCTCCAAACCCTGTGGCAACACAAGTTGTCTGTAAAATTAGATAAATGCACTTTTGGTATGACCCAAGTTCAATAACTGGGTTACATCATTGATGAGAATAGTGTTCATGTGAACCTAGCCAAGATACAATTCATTCAATATTGGCCAACCCCAACCACTCTAACAAAGCTCCGTAGCTTTTTGGGTCTTGCCAACTTCTACCAAAATTTCGTGTTGGGATTCTCTCATATGAGTTGGCCTTTGAGTCAAGTCACCAATGGAGGAGAAGAATAAAATTTCTTTTGGTTTGAATCCCAATAGAAGGAATTTGCTGATTTGAAGCATCGCCTCCACTCAGCAATAGCGCTCACATTACCAGACCTACAACAACTATTTGAGATTGAGACATATGTCTCTAACTATGTGATTGGTTTAGTTCTTATTCAACAACGACATCTAGTGGCATATCACAGTGAGACACTTTTCGACACATTTTGAAAGTATCCCACCTATGAAAAAAATATGTTTTCCATTGTGAAGGCCTACTGACAATGGAAGCATTACATTATGGGGAATGAAATGGTCATCCACATAGACCACTAACTCCTATAGTTCATACAAACACAAGGGAAGTTGCAAAACGATTGCCATTAGAAATGATCCACATACTTGCAATAGTTCTATTTGAACAATAAGTACAAGAAGGGCACCAACAAAAATATTGCAGACTGCCTCAGCCGACTGCCGGTCATGGTGCTGGCCACTGTGCTCAACTCTTGTGAGCACGATACGTCAAGGTGGCCGACTCTTTACAAAAGTTATCCAGAATTCGGTAACTCCTACAAGGCAAGTAAGTTCCAAAATATCACCTCTAGGATGCAGTGTTATGTGACCTGGGACATCTATGTGTTCCTTCAAGCGAGTGTGCCAAAATGATTTGGGAGGCACAATACTATCAGGTCGTTGGACATTTCAGGTGTAGAGAAAACAATGGTCATACTGCAGAATTATTTTTATTGGCTGAACCTTCAAGTACATTAGATCCTGCACTGCCTGCACCATTGCTAAACCAACCATTAAGACACAAGGCCTATGTACTCCTCTGCCTACTTCTAGTCGACCTTGGGAATCCATTTCCATGGATTACATGTCGGGCCTTACTTCTACTAAGCATGGAAACAACTGTGTTTTCTTGGTCGTCGACAGATTCTCTAAGATGGCCATTCTAGCAGTTTGCAAGAAGAGTATCACAACAGAAGCCACTGCTAATATCTTCTTTGAATGAGTGTGGGTACACTTTTGGATTCCATAGTCCATTATCTCAGATTGGGACAATAGGTTACTACGAAAATTTTGGTCAAGTCTCTAGTCGACTCTAGATACGAAGCTCACTAAGTCTGCAACTTTACACACACAAAATGATGACCAAACAAAGATCGTCAACATGATGATCACACACATTCTACTTATGTAAAACTCAAAGCATCGATGCACGTGGGATGAAATCATCCCCTATGTCTAGAACAGATACAATAGAGCTCTCCACAGCTCAACTTGCCACAGTCCCTTTTAGGTGGGGTTGGTATTCCAACCACTATGTCCCATTGATGTGGCCATATGATTTGCAACTACTCAGGCAGATTCAGCTCATGTCGAGTTTGAAGCTGACAGTTCCAACAAATTCATTAAGAGCATTCAGCACATCTGCCTATAGTTCCATGACCTTTTGGAAAAAATCAATGCTAAGTACAAGTAACAACATGATCATCATCGGTGCAACACAAGTTCCAGGTGGGAGACAAAATTTGGCTACATGTGCAGAAGGAGCGCCTAGTTGGGCCCCACTGCAAGGTTCTCCTACTCTAATATGGGTCGTATGCCATCACCAAGGATGTAGCGGATAATGAATTCGAGATCAAAATTCCATCATTCCTTGGCCTGCACCCATTTTTCAGTGTGGACTTCCTTCAGCCATACTTTCCACCATTAATCGACATATCCGACATTGCAGAACAACTCACACTAATGGAGTTAAACTCATACTGAATGGAACAAGACACAAATGATCAAATCATGGACACAAAGATTAAGAAAACTCGCCAAAAAAGGACCCATCTATATCAAGTTGTCAAATCAGGCCAACTCCTTCACTAGGGAAAGTGGTTCACTGGGGACGAGGTTCAACAAAAATTTCCTGACCTCATGGAGGCTGTGCACGCAATAGGGCACATCGATTCCTAAGGAGGGAAACCGATCCAAGTGGATATTGGTGGCCACCTACCTATTCCACCTAGACCTAAAATTGGTTTCATGAGTTTACTTGTTTACAGCAACATTTACTATTTTTAGCAGTTTTTTGGTTCCTGAACTTGTGGAGAAATTTTGACCCCCTAAATGAATTTTTTTTTTTGAGGTTCGCATCAGGCACATATACATAGAGTGTGGCTTGCGGAAAATCATGTATTACTCGAAGATACTTTTCCAACGAGGTATTCTATGCGCCAAATGAAGATAATATGACCAAGTTACGACCCCGAGAAGTTGGTTGCCCAACTAACCCCAAAGGGGCCCACAAAATCTTAGCGTTCCATCTCCTAGGGTTATGTTTTTTGTTGTTTATGGTTTTATATTATTGTTCAATTATAAAAAAACTCCCTTGAACCTCATCTTAACACAATTCAGAGGCATGCAATATCCACATTTGTTCTTAGAGATAAGCTACCATCACCCGAGTTAGTTTATTTCCATTCTCTATGTAAGCATAATTCAGTTCTTTGATATTTAATGAAATGAAGTTTTATTTCTGATGCATCTCAATGCTTATTTTTATATTTGTATTCTATTATGTTCCTACATAAGTCCCGATCAACGATATTCTTGATATGTTTACAATGATTACTCATTCAACAATGCATTAGTGTAAATGCTATTAAGTAGTCGAATGATGTAAGTTCTTTCTATGGAGTGTAGAGGTGTGAAGGAGATTCCATTGTGTGGAAGAAATGTGCAAAGCAGAAAATGCATGTGAAGGATATATGTATATCATTTCAATTTTCTATGACATATACTAGCTGCGGATACCGATTCATATTCTTGACTTGTTTGCAAATAGTAAATGCTATTAAGCACTGAAAAAATGTTTTAATTATGTGTCAATTCACTAAATAAATGTCAAAAATACTATTTTATAATATTGATAGATACGATTTTATTAATACGTTTACAAACAGTAACCATTACACAACGCATTTGAATAACTGCTAGTAAGAACTCAAGCGATGGCCCGATTGTGAGTCAATTAGTTTCATAGATATTTGTTTTTCTAAATATGACTACTTATATTATATCATACAAAAAATTACAATGCCATAGTTCATCATCCAGCCCATAATTTTTGAGTTAGTCAATTCCGGTGGGAAATAGCAAGTTCAAAAACGCAAAAATGGGGCTGCCCCGAGAGGGGAAACCAGCACATCAACCAATCCAAATATCATGATAATTGCTTCCCTTGAGGGGAAACCAACATTGAACCGAAGTACCCAGTATCTAGAAGTGAAATGCAAAAAGTAAATCGACATAGAAACTATAACATAGTTGGAAAAAAACTAGAACCATGGCGCTAGGCGTGCTGATTCTTATCATCCTGAGTAAGCTGGCGAGGCTACTCTTCCTCGATTAAGCACCCATAGTCAGAGAGGTCTTCTACAAGCTTGGACACTTGGGGGTCCAATTCCTACGTTAAGGTCGAACGAGCACCATTCGCTATATCTTTGCCACCTTTTGCGGAGTTGCTGCTGCCGCCACTATCAGAGAAGTCCTTCCCTAGCTTGATAGGAAGTGCCACCATATTTCAAGGTTGTTGAAGGGAGGAGGGTGACATAGTAAATTTACGCATCCTCTTCATGGACCCCGAACCAGATGGGTCTAGGGAGAATTCCACTGAACATTCTTCCAAGGCATGGATGGGGGGTCTAGATGGAAAACCGTGACCTCCACCTCTGTGGCATCGCATACGGTGGCGTCGAGGCATGGAGGTGGCTGAACTGAGGGAATGCGAATGAGTTGGGTGAGGCGGACGAGAAAAATGACAACAATCAACATGGAGCGAAAGGTCAAAGGAGTTTTGTAGGGAAGTGTGAGAGACAGAGTCGCAGTAGGGAGTGACAGAGCCGAGAGTGAATAAGGCTGAAAAATGGAGGGAGAAGTGCTGAAGGGGGGCGACACCATTGCCCATAAATGGCGAAGGATGGCAACAACTAGAACGAGAAGTGGTAAATTCGCAACAGGTGAATTGAACAGCAGTAAAGACGTTAGCCTACGAAGCCGGGGTGGTGACATTAATAACACCCACACCGGGGCCATGTACCTCCTCGTGGTGAGGACGGCTGCCCAACGAAGGGGAGGCCAGATGGCGATCGGAAGAGCGTTTAGAGGAAGCCGCATCCGGGAAATTTTTTGCATAGATATTAATAGTACTACAAAGATTTAATTAATTTTTCAAATGAGCGCATATTCATATCCATTGTAGTAATTATCTGTCATTTCATGTTCCTACATCTTTGCAAACGTTTTTGTCTCTACAGAGTTTTCCCATATATGGCTACCTTTCACACTAATCATTTCTCACATGCTCTAGTACTAAATGCTTTCAATAGTTTGCACCTCACCGGTTGTCATTACAAATATTACGTGATATAATATGTTATAAACACTAAGGTTTACGGATAATCCTTTGTTATATCCATATATGGTTTGACATAAACAAATGATATGGATAAGATGCTTGTGTTTGACACATATAATAGTGACACATGTTAATTAAATAAACATTTGAACTAATCGCTCGGTTAAGTGAAAGGTCACCATCTTACGAATTCTATTAGGTGTTGCTTTGGGTGATATGTCATTGTGTGGAATGTGGAAGTGTAGAGAAATTTTTCATTGTGCTTCTTCCACACTCTACACAACCTTAATCAGTTAATTAGTGATAGAGACATAGACTATGCTTCGTTGCAACTATAAATCTTATTCTTGTAATAATCCCAAAAGTTAACTTGAATAGTGTGCCCATTGAACATCATATTGTTGGAAGTAATGGAGAAAGCTATACTTAGATGGTTGTTGTGATGAGGATAGGATTGAGACTCTAATCTTAGATCTCAAATCCTAATATCTAGGGACTAGTTGAAACCATCCCGTTAGTGTGAAAGCCTATATATTTGAGGCTCATCTAACTGAATAGTTAGTGCTTATATGAGTGTTTGTACACTCTCCAGGTATATCACCTAGAGAGCCATTTAGCTAATAGTTATTAGATTCAGTTTTTAACATGGTATCGGAGCTTCAGGTCACAGCTGAGAGGACCTGCACTGTCTGTAGAACCTAAGGATGTAAGGATCTAAGAGTTAGAGATTTCGCTATGGCGTTCTACATTCATGGCATGAAAATGTACCAAATCAGAGATCGTGCATGCTTGTGGAATCGTGCTAATGTTTGCCTTAGCGGAATACCAATCAACATGCAGGGCAGGATCCTCGATCGGAGAAGCTCGTGTGGTGAGCGTGAAGGCATGGGTCGTTGAAGGTTTGGTGGATGCATAGAAGAAGAGCTTGGAATTTATTTTTTACGTGGTCTGAGTGGATCGATTTGGTGCAGTGGAAGCGTCGTGGTTGAGATCGCTTATATGCAGAGAAGAGGAGCAGTGATTTCCTGGTCTCTGCTGCGGATTTACTGGTCTAGAAAAACGTTGATCAGGTTGTTGGGGATCTCCTGTGCTGGAGGTGTGTGTGATCACTGATCAACATAATCGGCGATTAGAGTGGCTCGGCGTGAAAAAAATAATCGACGTGAAGGCCGATCGGTGGCAGTTGCTGCAAGTTCGAGCTGTGGAGGTGATCAAATTTCATGCACATGCATGTACAGAGTAAGCGATCAGTAGTCAAGAGATCCGCAGTATTATAACTGATCGAGATCTTCTCCAATTTGCGGGACACCACGGGGTCATAAGGACCTACGAGGACACTATGTATAGCGGGTTTATGGTGTTTGCCCCAACGGACTCCACCATTAAAGGTCTAAATAACTTTCCACCAAGAACAAATAATTATTGCGGTTGTCGTGTTGTTCACTGCAGAGGCCGAGTTTTCTAAGCCTACGACTTTGTAAATGGAACAGTTTCTTAATTAACAGAAGGCTGATTTTTTTTCTTAGAGGCAAAACAAAACTATGCGGCAGAGAGCAACTCGAAATGCTGCATGAAGACTGAGCCTAAGATCATGGCAGATATTTGTGCCCGTGCCACCACCACCTGTTGGAAAAACACGGAGAAATTGCTACATTTCTCCAATCTATATGCGAAGGCCAATTCCTTAGTCTGGTTGGGTGGAAACGATTTATTAAAAAAATATTAATTGATTTGTTGCGTCTTATCAGAAATATGTGTCTTATTAGAAATTTCTAATTACATGCATCAAAATTGGATATTGATAGCATTGTTGGACGGATAAGTCATTCTTGCAGACAAGACAGACCTCCCAAGTGTCCTATGGATAGCTAGAAATAAACGGAAAATTAAATCTATCTTTCTCTAGATATATCATGATTCATAATTAAATGTTATGAAGGTTTTACGATCTTACCTTTGATCCAACGCTTGTTCGTAGTAGTCGTCCTTCAGTCGCCCGAAAGAGTTTCCTTCGAAGATCTGCAATCACAAACAAAAAAACATCAAATAGTACCTGTATAGGATATATTCATAAATCATATCTATTATGGTGATCAAGGAATCCATAAAATAAACCAATCAATTGACAGCTTATTGAGAAAAACAGATTTATTTATATTAACTTAAATAATAAGAGCCTTACAACCGTGTTCGCCTTCATGTTATACAGGCCTTCCTGGGGTCTGGAATAGGAGTTTCCTTTACTCTGACAAGTCTTGAACTCTTCCAACCGAGATACATACAGGTATGTAATCTTTCCCACATAAATTCTCAGCTAAAAGGGTCTAAGTTCCAACAACATTTCACTTCCAGCAATACTAAAGCTTAAGCTCATCCATCGTAACCCTTTGAGGCTGCCCTATGCCTCTTTTTATAGTGAAAGAGAGGAAGTTACAGCTCCAAACAAGAAGGGATAGAATCCTCCTTCAAAGGGATTAGTTCCTTACATCAAGGGGTTAGCTCCTTAATGGATGGGATGCATGAACTTGAAAAGAGTAGACTTTCCACCGCAGGAATGTTTCTAGAAGCTTCCAAAAATGACTCAAACTAAGCTTCTAGACTTTACTTGCGCCATTTTTCACCTTTTACATGGGTCCGCACCCTTAATAAACAGAAAGTGCGTTTAGCTCCACATGATTTAGAGCAATAAAGTGCGGCACCGCAGGCAATACTAAGAGAAAGTGTGGTACAAGTGTTTTAAGGACTTTTATGAGTTTTTATCTTATTTTCAAGGCTTGATATTAGGAACTGATGTGATTAGACTTGCAAGGGAGAAATGTATGAGTGATAATGAGCTCATACAGACAACAAAATGTCAAGGTGAAAATTTTTAGTGTAACAGATTGCCCCCTAAAGTGCGAAGTCTGTAATAGATGAAGAGTGAGTCTGTAATGTATGAAGAGTGAAGTACTTTATCATTTCAAGGATTATCCTGTGGACACCCCATTCGGAACCTGTAAAAACATTCAATGCAAAATGTATATATGTATATATATCATCGCTGAGGTAGGCATTCCCATACTCAGATCAAAAAATAACTAAACTTGTTCTGATACAGAAATGATTTTAATATTACATCAATATTGTAGACACAGCATGGACACAGTCGTCTGTAAAGAATAGTCTACTACATAATGAATAATAAAACTCCTCACAGCCTAGATGGTGGAAACTAGATCCAGGGTCTTGATTTCTACTTCTCGAACTAGTACGATTCTATCCATGCAATTAAATGTGTTGAAGTCGAACATGGTAGAACCCACTTGATTACCAGTCAATGATGTGAACTGTTAACAAGTGTGAGAGAAAACATCAATAATGACAATGGCTCTCAAAGTACTCATTACAATCCATAGGATGTGAATAAGTGATCTGAAGTCGAATATTTCATGGAATCGTTTGATCAAAGGTCAATGATGCAACTTGTCGTCGAAGGCGAGAAACCTGCCATTAAGGCATGCATATTTCAAGGTACTGACGGATTCTAGATCAACTTCCTAGATGATTAGTTGTTGTCGATAGAAAGTGATACATTGTAAGCAAGCTCACAACACGAAACCATAGATCATGTTTTGAAGAAAAAAATTTTGTTTGCAAGGACTGACTCAGGGATGGTCAACGCGAATGGAGACAAATTTTTGCGGATGAATGGTTTGTTTGACTATCCTCTTGAACACATAACTACACTGTAGATGGTTTGGTGACAGTTTCCCTAAGCTAATACCCAGAAACCGGCTGAAGACCTATAATGTGGTTTGATTAATTGATAGGAAAAGGATTTCCCAACCTAGGTAGAAGTGTAACAAAAAGTGTCGTGTCCAAGAGTGGTGTAATGCTTTTATAAATCAAAGTGTAACAAATGAATCTGTTTTCTCTCTTTTCCCCCACCATTTCTGGCAAGTACCTCTTTATTTTTTGACAAGCTTGAGGAGGATAACATTTGCTTGTTTATAAGCTCATCCTTCAGATGAGTCCAACATAGTTTAAAATCAAACCCTAAGAAGGAGCGGTCCGTTCATGTTTGTAATCGACAGGTCCTTTACTGTTAAATTTTAACGAGTCCAGTATAGGAGAAACTTGGTGTTTTTCATTTTTAGGGAGTCAGAAGAAAAAACTTAGGAAAACTCCATTGGTGTACTTTTTCATAATTTTAGTCTCTCAAGCCTGAAAAGGGATAAAATAATACATGAGAGAACTCTATTGACCATGATTAGTCAACGTATACCTTTTTCGTAAATATTCCATTTCATTCCGGAAAAGGGGTAAACTTATACTGAAGGGATGATTGTTCATTTCCTTTAACGAGTTCGAATAGTCAAGTACTTGGAAATCTGTTCATATTTACAGAGTCTGAAAAGGGCTAAAAAGAGGACTCCATGGTTTCACTTTTTCGTAAGTTTTAACGAGTTCGAAAAAGGGATAAAATGTACTCATAGTTTCGCTTTTTCTGTAAGTTTTAACAAGTTCGAAAAAGTGATAAAAATTGTACTCATATGGCCGACTTTCAATTTAATTAACGAGCAGGAAAAGACGGAAAGAACTCGGCATTTTCATGTGTTTTACGAGAACAAAAGATAGCAAAATAATCTCGGGATTTTCATGATTTTAACGAGTCTTGAAAATAATAACCGAAATGGACTCAAGATAGGTTTCATTTTTATAGAAGCTTGAAACAAAGAAAAACTATGCTTGAAAGTGGTTTCATTTTTACACAAGCTTGAAACATAGGAAAATTGTGCTTGAGATAGGTTTCATTTTTACACAAGCTTGAAACGTAGGAAAACTATGCTTGAGATAGTTTGAATTCCCCCCAAGATTAACTTGCTAGAGCGCATGCCCCCCAAGCTTCATTGCATTCAACTAAATAGACTACTGGTTACTAATAGATGGATGGAATGAAGGTTCATTTACGAGATCATATGAAAGTCTCGACCTAAAACTGTAAGAAAATTATGCAAAAAATGAAATAACTAACCTAAATATATGACTTAACATTTACAAGATCTAGTCAAAGACTCGACTCAATTAGGGGAGGATTTTTTTCATTTTTTAACGAGCTTGACACAGGAAAAGAACTATGCTCATGGCAACGTGTTTCATTTCTTAACGAGGTTGACACAGTAACGGGAACTAAACTCACCTACATGTTTCATTTTTTAACGAAGTTGACACAGTAAAAGAATTGTCCTCAAACCTACTCTTTACAATCTACCTACATAACCTACTGATTCATTTTTTAATGAGGTTGACACAGGAAAAGAACTATCCTCATGACCCACTGATTCATTTTTTAACGAGGTTGACACAGTAAAAGGAATTGTCCTCATGGCTCTGTTTCATTTTTTAACAAGGTTGACTCAGTAAAAGAACTATCCTCTAGGAACTTGTTTCATTTTTAAATGAGGTTGGCATAGGAAAAGGAACTATCCTCGCAATAATCTGTTTCATTTTTTAATGAGGTTGACACAGGAAAAGAACTTTCCTCTTGGAAGCTTGTTTCATTTTTTTAACGACCTTGACACAAGAAAAGGAACTATGCTCTCGACTAACTGATTCATTTTTTAATGAGGTTGACACAGTAAAAGGAACTATCCTCATAGTGACTTGATCATGGCTTCCAACTAGAAGAAGCACATGTCAGTGGGCACACCTTGATCATGGCTTCCAAGAGGTCTTCATTAGAAGGAAGAATAGTTCTCTGGAAGGAACACATGTCAAGGGACTCAAAAGGGATAGGAACATCACATTCAAATAATCCCATAGGGTTTTCCATGTCAATTACTGAATCTAAGTCAAAGGAAGTTGAGAAAACAGTGAGAGGCTCGCTTGCATCGGTAATTGAAAACATGGGATTGGTTGCCACATAATTAACCCGTGGCGGGGTAGATACCACTTTAGTAGAAGGAACTTTTGGGGGTGTCGGATTATTGGTAATCGAATCAAGACAAGGGAATGAAAGTTGGTCAACAGTCACAATGTTTCCATTGTGAGGGAAAGACATCACGCGAAAGAGTGTCAATACGACAGCTTTCATTGCATAAACATAGTCTCGCTCAAGGAGTAAATTGAAATCCAAGGGGCCTCGAACTACCATAAGATCAATATAGACAGTTATACCTTCCAAAGTAATAGAAAAATTAGGAAGGATCCCTAAAGGTTTACTAATGATTCTTTTAAAAGCTTTCAAATTCTGCGTAACAGGCACAAGCTGAGGGGAACCCAAATCTTTCCAAGCAGTTGAGGATAAAATACTAACAAAAGCACCTTCATCTACATGTGTGTGGCATATATTCTTATGACAAGCCTACACAATTATATGGAAAGGGATGGAAGAAGGAAGACGAGGTTTTTTTAGTCTATTCCAATCAAAGGAAAAGACCTCTGTACTTGGAGGGAGTTCCATAGAAATAGGTGAAATGCCCCCTGGCGTAGAAGGATCTGATGTAACAAGAAGAACCAGAGAAGTATGAAGTTCACTCTCTTCAGGGAGAGTGGGATCGACCGAATGTGAAATAGAATCGACCACTTGATCAAGTAATGGATCATCAACCTGAGTGATATGAGTTTCACTCTCCAATGGAAGAGTGGGATTGACCGTACTTGGAATTAGATCAATCACTCCATCAGTTGATGGTAGGTTGGGAGAAAGTTGACGGTAACCAGTTGGAAGTTCTTGCTGTGGAACAGTAAGGTTTTCCAACAATTTTGAGGCTTCATCCATGCGAGGGAAAATGTGAGTTTGATGACTCCCTTTGCATAACTTACAAGGAAACCTAAGTTTACCCTTTTTCCCAGGAACCTGACTATCACTGGTTGATGGATCAACGGTAAGTTGACAAGATTTTTCTGACCATACTTCCAAGACTTTGGAATACCAGGACAATTGATAAGGAAGTGGTCACCCTTACAAAGCTTGCAAGGGAATTTGGGTTTACGATGCATGTTGGAGGTTTCCTCAACATTACTAACACTTACAGCCATGGTTGACCGGTTGACTTCTTTCTTATTTGGCTTCTTCTTCTTCTTCTTCCCTTTCTTCTTCTTCTTAGCCACTTGGTTACTAGCGTCAAGGATTTTACCAAGCAAAGAGGAAGAAATGGAGGAAGAAATATTAGGCGACGAAGGTAAAGGGTCAACATGATGTTGGTGATGTTGAGATGGTGAACTCTGTTGAGGTGAAGAATCCAGTTGAGGTGGAACAATTGGAGTATTCAGGGCCAACGAAGTTGAAAATAACCATACCGGTAAACCTATTGTAAATCCAGGTAATGAAAATGTAGCCATATAAGGAGGACCAACATTTCCAAAGCAAGGAAAAGTACTAGGATTCTCATTAAGAGGGATTGCTTGGTTGGTAAATTCCAGAACAATTTCCACTATATTCAACTTCAGTGAATTTTATTAACAATTTTAAAACTAAAATTAACAATTCACAATTCACACCTAACAATTAAAATTCACAATTCACACCTATGGTCTCTAAGAGTAAAAACAAAAAAATGAACATGCACTATCAAATCTAGGAGTCAAACCACACACAGACAGTAGATTCCCGCATTAAAAACACTAGTTGGTGATGAAATCCAACATCGTAGAATTTTAATGCAGAAATGGCAGTTGGAACAGTTACCCCGACAACCTGCTTAATGAAACAGACTGGTGCAATTTTCTCCACTATGCCATCTCGAGTGAAGATAACCCTCCGGAGAGTCCAAGTAAGTCTAGCCGACGTCTGTTCTAGGTACAGTGGGATCTTCCCTCCACCGTCACCTTGGGAAAGAATCCTATAGATTATGGCCACTAAGGTCACCAACAGGAACAAATATACTTGGGGGAACAATCTACGATCCGATACACACGCAAGGGCAGAGTAACAAAGCTCAACCCCCTTCAAGGCTCCTTGACATAATCCATGGTTTACCGACAAGTGACCCCAGGCTCCTCGACAATGGTCAATCTGAGGTTTACCATTGTTAATACGTGTATATCTTCTATCTTTCCCAATGAGGAAGGATTGATTACCTCACTGGTTCGGATATGATCTCGTGCTTGACTCCTTTAAGAGGAGCTTCCCAGAGCATATATGCTACTATTGGAATTTTCCTACCGCAAGATCGACTACTTGTTTGTTTTAACTGTCTTGGAGAGTTAACTAAAACCTATTCCAAGACACTAGCCTGAGCTATGTTGGTGGAAAGAGCCCTAAAAATGTAAAAATTACTAGATGAATTTTATTAAGCGTTGTTTTATTTAGGCTTTTATTACTCAAAGGGTAGATGGATATGAAACCAATGGTGTTATGACCCGACCCAAAACTGAATGTAATCAAATATGATAATGTAATCTTTTCAATTCGATGAATCCTAACTAAAGTAGGGAGAGAGTTTCCATTCACTTTTAACAATGCAAAAAATTAATCAATAAGAGAAAATATAAAAAAAAAATCTCTAATGCCCTAATTTCATCAAGAAAAACTAATGCAAATCAATTCCAAAACAATTTTTTATTTTTCTGTTTTTAAAACAAGCATAAAAACATGTAAATTAAAATCAAAGAAAACTGATCTAAATCTACGATTGATTTTTCCATAATGTAAACTATGCAGTTGTAATCTATGCACAATTCACATGAAAACTATGCAAATGTAATCTATGCACATTTTTCATTCATATTCTGAAAATGAGAATTCTAATTATCCAAATGTGATCTATGCAAGAGAATTCTCAAACACAAGATGATTCTAATGTAATCTAAGAATCAATCAAGTGTACATAAAGAAAATTGGGTGACAGTTCCAAAGATCAAAAAATAAAAACACTCAAAGGCGATTAACACTCAGACACAATTTAGCCCCCCCGACGAATGAGGGGAAATTTTTTTTTGCAAAAAAAAAAAAAAAAAGATGCAAAATTTTTAAGAGTCTAATAAAAACCTCGAAGTAATGACCAAAGGAAATAAACTTAAGAATTTCTCCAAAAAAGAAACTCAAAACACCCAATTAACTTAACGGAGATTGATGAGATGAAAAATTTGCTGAAAGAAACTCATAAACAAGGCTTTTTGACAGAAAAATACAGATCTGGGTAGATGCTAAGAATCCTGCATTAAATCTAGACTAAGCCTGAAAAGGAAATTTTAAGTTTTCATGAAATTTTCCCAGGGTCCGCAGGCTCCAGAGTAAACAGGTGCGGTACCACACTGGTTACTCAAGAAAATTGTGGAGATGACCACACTGTATGTGAATGCAAAGTGCGGAGATCAGAAAACTTCAAGAAAACAAAAGTTTTCAAAAAAATTCAAAGTACAAAAAAATTAAACTAAGCCACCCAAACCAGTATACATCAATCAAGAACCAGAAAAATCATTTTCTCAAGTCAAAACAAAAGGAAAACAAAAAATCCAATCATTCCCCAGTGGAGTTGCCATTTTGTTGGACGGATAAGTCGTTGTTGCAGACAAGACAGACCTCCCAAGTGTCCTACGGACAGCTAGCAACAAACGGACAATTAAATCTATCTTTCTCTAGATATATCACGATTCATAATTAAATGTTATGAAGTTTTTACGATCTTACCTTTGTTCCAGTGCTTGTTTGTAGTAGTGTTGGCTAGATAAATTGATCTTGCAGACAAGACCGATCTCCCTAGTATTAGAAGATAGTCTAGCAACAAACAGACAAATAAACCTATCTTTCTCTAGACATATGCGATTTATAAATAAATGCTACAAGGGTGTTAAGATCCTACCTTAGATCCAGTTCTTGTTCGTAGTAGTCGTCCTCCCGTCACTAGAAAGAGTTATCTTTGAAGACCTGCAGTCACAAACAAGCAAACATTAAATAACACCTGTATATAAAATATTATAAATCATGCCTATCATGGTGATCAAGGAATCCATAAAATAAACAGTTAATTAACAGCTTATTGAGAAAAACAAATATATTTGTATTAACTTTGAATAGTAGAAGAACCTTACAACCTTTTCAGCCTTGATGTTGAATAAGTCCTTCCTGGGGTCTGAAGTAGGAATTTACTTTACTTTGATAAGTCTTACACTCCTCAAAACAAGATACATAGAGGTATGTAATCTCTCCTCATGAAATCTCAACTAAAGAAGTCTAAGTTCCAACAGCACTTTACCTCGAATAACACTAAAGCTTGAACTGCCTTTGAGGCTGCCCAATGCCTCTTTTTATAGTGCAAAGGAAGAGGTTAGAGTTCCATTTATGAAGGGAGAGAATCCTCCTTCAAAGGGATAAGCTCCTCACATCAAGGGGTTAGCTCCTTAAGGTATGGGATACATGAACCTCAAAAGAGCGAACTTGCCACCCCAAGATTCCTTCCAAAAGCTTCTAGAAATGACTAAAAGTGAGTTTTCTTAGTTTACTTTGTGCCCTTTTTTACTTTTACGGGGGTTTGCACCATTTACATTGAGAAAGTTCTTTCTCGAACACAAGTAAATTTACCATTAGGTGCGGGACCACACCTAAGACAAAGAGAAAGTGTGTTCTCAGAGTTTTTAGAGATTGTTAAGGGTTTTTCTCTAATTTTCAGGGCTTGACATGAGGAACTGATGTTTTAGACTTGCAAAGGAGGAAATTATGAGTGATATTGAGCTCATACACATAGAAGAATTTCAAGGTGACAATTTTCAGTGCAACGGATTGCCCCCTAAAGTGCGAAGTCTGTAATAAATGAAGATAGAGTCTATCATATATGAAGAGTGAAGTACTTAATCATTTCAAGGATCATACTGTGGACACCCCAGTCGGAACCTGTAAAAACATTCAATGCAAAATATATATATGTACATATCATCGCTAAGGTAGGCATTCCCATACTCAGTTCAAAACTAACTAGAAAACTGACTAAATTGTTCTGATACAAGAATGATTTTGTAATACATCAATACTATAGACATGTGTAGATAGCATGGACACAACCATCTTTTTATGAATAGTCCACTGTATAATGAATAACAAAATTCATCGCAGCCTGGATGGTAGAAACTAGATCCAAGGTCTTGATTTCTGCTTCCCGAACTAGTACGATTCTAACCATGTGAATAAATGTGTCGAAGTCGAACATGGTAGAAACCACTTGATTACCAGTCAATGATGTGAACTGTTAAAAAGTGTGAGAGTAACCAACAATAATGACAATGGCCCTCAAAGTACTTAGTACAATCCATGAAATGTGAATGAATGAGCTGAAGTTGAACATGTCACGGAAACATTCGATCGAAGGTCAATGATGCAACTTTTCATCGAAGATGAGAAACCTGCCATTGAGGCATGAAGATTTCAAGGTACTGACGATTTCTAGATCAACTTTCTAGATAATGAGTTGTCGTCGATAGAAAGTGATCCGTCGTAGGAAAGCCCACAACATGAAACCATAGATTAAGTTTTAAAGAAATATATTGGCAAGGACTGACTCAAGGATGGTCAAAATGGATGACAGATATTTTGCAGATGAATGGTTTGTTTGAACTGTCCTCTTGAACACATAATGACACTGCAGATGGCTTGGTAACAATTGACCCAAAGCTAATACCCAAAAACCGGCTTAAGACTTTCAATGTGGTTTGATTAACTGTTAGGCAAAGGATTTTCCCAACCCAGGTGAACAAAAGTGTCGTGTTCAAGAGTGGTTAACGTCTTTTTGAAAATCAAAGTGTAACAAATAGGTTCGTTTTTCTCTCTTTTCCCCCACCATTTCTGGCAAGTACCTCTTTATTTTTGACAAGCTTGAGGAGCATAACATTTTCTTTTTTATAAGCTCATCCTTCATATGAGTCCAACTTAGTTTAAAATTTGAATCGTAAGAAGGAGTGGTTCGTTCCTGTTTAGAAATTGAAAAGGTCCTTTACTGTTAAATTTTAACGAGTCCAGTATATGTGAAACTCGGTGTTTTTCAATTTTAGGGAGTCAAAAGAAAAAACTTAAGAATACTCCATGGGGGTACTTTTTCGTAAATTTAGTCTCTCGAGCCCGAAAAAGGATAAAATAATGCGAGAGATAACTCTATTGACCGTAATTAGTCAACGTATACCTTTTTCGTAAATAGTCCATTTTAGTCCGTAAAAGGAGTAAACTTATACTGAAGGGACGATCATTCATTTATTTTAACGAGTTCGAATAATCAAGTGCTCGACAATATTTTCAATTTTTGAGAGTCTGAAAAGGGCTTAAAAGAGGACTCCAAGATTTCACTTTTTCGTAAATTTTGAAAGAGTCTGAAAAAGTGATAAAAGTATGCTCTTCGTTGAAAAATGATCAATTCTCCCGAAAAATCCAATATTCTGCACAAAAACTCGAAACATTACACATACCTGTTTAAGATAAATAAAAATGTTTTCAAAAATTACCTTTTTAAAGTGAAAAATAAACAAATTAAAAATTCATTTATTTGAAAAAACTTATAAAAAGGGCTTTTCTAACTTCATTTTTACCATTTGAGTTCAGAGTGAAAAGTGAGAGCTTTTGGGTAAAAAAAGTTCCTGTGAAGATTCTGGAAAATCCATCCGTCGGAATCGAGAACTGTCAGCTCCAGGTAATCCACGTCCTCCTTATCTTGCATTCTATCCACTTAAATTTTGTTTTTAGGCTTTAAATTTCATTTTTGAAGGGAAATTATGTTCAAAACATCGCTTGCAGGGGTCCGCAAGCACAACACGCAAGCCCTGTGGACCCCGACTTTTTTCTATAAGCAAAAAATTCATGGGTCCACACCTAATGCTCAGCACCCGTGTGTACCTACGCACTGTATGTAAGCAGAGGGTGCAGACCCCGTGCAATGAATTTCAAAATACAAATTTCTCAATTTCTGCCCAAAACATTTCAAACAAGATTGTTCTAATATGTCTCTTTGTGCATTGTAGGACATTCAAAATGCTTAATTGGCGAGAATGCGAGCACGAGGATGTAGATGACGCCACAATGAATCATATTCCCACACTTCAGGCATTGGGAGCATGCGAATTGTATAAGTTCTGGGCCATACAAGGCATGAGGGCCCAAGTAGACCTCCTGACATGGCTGGTAAATAGATGGAACACACAGGACCAGTGCTTCGTAATTGGCAGCCACCGGCTCGAAATAGAGCTGGAGGATATATATTTTTTGACTAGTTTGTCCAATAGGGGTGAACAAATATCTCTTTTCAGGGCTAGGCCAGGTGGCCAGTCTGTCGCTAGTCTCCGAGCGGAGTTTTGCAATGATCGAGCAGACCCCAAGGAAAAACAGATTGATATTAAAACTATCATCCGTCCTAAGCTTAAAGTCATTGCATTCACTGTTACTAGACTGTGTGGAAGTGCAGCATTGCATGTGGCTACTAAGTCCCAAATGCTAGAATGGTTCGTTGGGTTGCTTTGATGGCCCGTCACACTGAGGGCATAGAGGTTGTTCGATTTCCGCCTGCATATTTTCGTTGGTTGAACAACAAAAATTTTGTGATTGAGGACTTTCCATATGATGGAATGGATTACCGCGGTGACCAAGACATGGTTCTTCCTCCAGGAGAGTAATGGGATGATTCAGATAAAAACCATTTTCAAAAATTTCTAAGTTCTAATTTTTTTTGTATTTTAAATCGTCCAAAACTAACAACCAAAAGTTTAAATGCAGACGTGGGTCCATGACGACCAGCCGCTCTCCAGCCTTATGAGAGGAGACACCCAGCTACAGTAGCACCAGCCCCACAGGGCGAATCAACAGAGATCCTAACCGACTTGGAGCATCATCTAGAGCGCTTGACACTAGATATCCCAGACACTGATATAGATGATATTCCACTTAGGTTAAAGAGATATGTGATTGGGGTCCCAAGACCTTTTAGGAGGTTCCTGTGTAGGGTGGCCCGAGCAGTAGTTTCCTATCGTGATCATCACCAGGGATAGGATGATCGATTTTGTAGACTCATGAAATTTTTGACTTTTTGTATTATCATTTTTTCCGATCATAAGGTGTTTTTCAACCTATGATCAAAGACAATGTATATTTTGAAACACACTTCTATGCTATGATATATCATTATTATTGGCTATCTTATTTAACATGTTATCGAATGTTGTTTAAATTTATTGTTTGGATTATTGCAAATGTCTATTTATCATACTAGAAGCAACTGCATCTGCTAATGTATTTAAATGTCTTGGAATATACTGATATTCAATGTAATCAAATTCACGTTCCGAGAGATGAACTCTCAAAAATAACCTTAATAACACTGAATTTCTAATGGCATACACCCTGTTAAGTTGTAATACAACGAGTTCAGAATCCTACCTAACAATCAAACTCTGAATCCCAAATGAGATGGATTTAGATAATAACTCAATCACTGCACTATACTCTGCATTGTTATTCATTGTTTGACCGAGGCTTACCCCATGCATAGATACTAACTCATCAGAGGGTGAATAGATAACCCAAGCTACAGAAGAAATGTTCTGTGTACTACGACAAGAACCATCAGCAAAACCAATGTATGTTTGAAGAGACGTTGACATCTGCAATATCAAGAGTAAAACCCAGATAAGCAGGAATAGTGATAAGAGCACACTCTAAACTAGGCATGTTTTTCTAATCTAAAACACACCAGCTGTAAAGAAACTAATCTAACAAAAAATCTCCACACAGAATTTAAGCATAATATCTGTTTAGATAAAGCCCATTTCTGGGTTTATCCAAAGGGACACCATCAAAATCTATCAATTCATAGGCCCCTTTTACCAGCTTTCGCTTAACAATGTAAGGACCATGCCACATAGGTACAAATTTTCCAGCACCTAGCTTATCGTTCACTTGATCGTATACTAAAACTAGGTCTCCTTCTAAAAATTGTGAGGTGTACCACTTCTATCGTACTGAGATTTCATTCGTTTCGCATGAGTTTCGTTTACTAACGCAGCAGTGCGTCGATTCTCATCTAGCTGAGCTAAGTACAAAAAACGTTTCTCCTCTTCAGAAGTAGTTGGGAGTAATTCTATGGCTAATTGTAATGACGGAATTTCGCATTCAATAGGTAGCACAACTTCCAAACCATAGACCAATTGGAAAGGAGTGAAACCAGTTGACGATTTTACTGAGGTCTGATATGACCAAAGTGTTGAAAATAGCATGGTATGCCAATTCGACTTATGAATACCAATTATTCGTTTGATCATAGTGACTAAAAATTTATTGATAGCTTCAACCAGACCATTAGCCTGCAGGTAATATGGAGTAGAACTATCGTGGCGCAGGCCAAGTTGATCTATCAGTTCAGTCATCATGATATTTCGAAAGTGACTTCCATGATCAGTAATAATAGCTTGAAGAACATCGAATCTAGCAATTATATGATTGAATACGAAAGTTGCAGCAGTCTTGTCGTCTACCAAAAATGTAGGCATTGCCTCGGCCCACTTAGTAAAATAATCTACTGCTAAGATAATATATGCATGCCCCCCGGCCAAGTGAGGGTTACATGTAATAAATTCAATACCCCACTTTGCAAAAGGACCGACAACAATTATAGGGTGAAGAGGAGCGGGTGGTGCACGCATTTTACGATCAAAAATCTGACAATTGTGGCATTTCCAGATTGCATAGATACAATTTTTAAATAAGGTGGAGTGTAAAAACTCTGGTAAAATTTATAAGTAAATATTATTATTGATAAAAGATGAAAGATAATTACAATGGGGAATCACCAAGGCTTTAAATATAGCCTCATGGTGTCCCTTGGTGAAGAGGCATGATCGTTGATCATGCCCTTCCACATTAATAAACCGAAGATAACTATATCTAACTAATAATTAATAAAATATACATAACATTGCCCCTCTCTTAAGATGCTTTGTCCTCAATGCATACGTAATGATGGACAACGTTGACGAAAGCCTCGGTTTCTCGAGCTTTGAGCTCTTGCTTCCCACATTTTAAAAATATCGTGGAGCATCTTCTCGAGTTCAATCTTTTGGTGACGTGGATAGCGACAAGATTTGATATTGACGAGGTTGGATCCTATTCCTGGTACTGTTGGTGATTCTTCGTTGTTCCTTTTTAGATTTAGAGTTAAGTTACCAACAATTATCGTCTGATGTAACTTCTCCTCATCATCCAACATTCCCTTCTTAACAACCATGTCTGCTTCATCATCGAAGGCCTCAACAGCTTCCAGCACTGTATCAGTGGATTCGGCTGTGTTTGTCTCTTCATATTTTTCTTTCAATTCTGGGGATGAAACATTTTGCTGTTTATAAATATCTGCATTTTCATGGTTTCTTTCATTTTCAATGACTATGGTTGTTGTTTCATCTGTGATAGTAGTCACGTTGAATTCTTTATGTGGCTCCTTCACCAACATTGTTTCTTTTTCTGCCATTGGATTTTCATTTATATAAAAGTTCTCAATAACTTCTATTGTTGCATTATTGGCTTTATCAGTGGACTGAATTGCATTTTCTTCTCTTGGTTTCTCAGCTCTATAACTTTCATGGTTGATTTTAGAGTCTTTGCTTCTAGGTATTTCAACACTATAGTTTTCATGTGAGTTGATTTTCAATTCAAGCTCATTCAATTGCTCTTTTTCAAACATGTTATATTCATGATTATGATGTGAATTTTCTGAATCATTTAAGTTGTTCTGTTGACTATGTTCCATATTGAGAAATATTGGGGGTTGTGTCTGACTTAACTTATCTATCTTATCATTTAGCTTATCGAAGAGTTCTGTCATTTTTTCTATGGCTTCGTGATGATTTAGCCACATTTGTCTTTCTATTCGATTTGTCATATCATGAACCTTTTTGATGTCGTTGGAGTGTCCTGCAACTGTACCTTCAAGATCGACTAATATTTTGTTGAATTCTTCGGAATTATTATTGATCTGTTTCTCGAGATCCACCAATTTCTTCTGGAATTCGGCCATCGACATTGATGATGACATTGAACGCGTATGTGGTGGTGAATATTTTTCTGCCAGTTTCTCTCTCTCTCTTTTTTAAATTAATTAATTAATTAAATTAATAATATTGTTTTTTTTTTATTTACATAATAATAATAATTATTATTATTATTATTTTATTATTTGAATTATATATATATATAATTATGGCGGAAAAGAATTTTGTTAAATTTGAAAAGTCACGTTGTTTTGAAAATTCACCTTGTTTTGAAAAGGGGAAATGGGTTTTAATACCATGGGCAATTACCATGGGCTCCAAAACCACGAGCTTGTAAACCACGAGCAATTACTCTTCCTTTTTAATTTTAATTTGTCTTCATATGTACGTACATGTACTTCTTTATATATATATATATATATATATATATAGATATAGATATATATCTCTTTTTCTTTTTCTTTTTCTTTTCTTTTGGAACTATTTTCTTTTAAATATTTTTTTTTCCTTTTAATTTATTTCCCCCTTTATGTTAACTTCCCTTCTCTCTTTTATTTTATTAATATATATATATTTCTTCCTTCTTCTTCTTCTTCTTTTTTTTAAACAAATGTTGTTGCCCACAAGCACTTGGTTTTTAAAAAAATATGAAATTCTAGAATTTTCTTGTAATTCCTTAATTCTGGGTGATCACACAGATCCCGAAGAGCGATGGCTCTGATACCAATGGAGTGTAAAAACTCTGGTAAACTTTATAAGTAAATATTATTATTGATAAAAATATGAAAGATGATTACAATGGGGAATCACCGAGGCTTTAAATATAGCCTCATGGTGTCCCTTGGTGAAGAGGCATGATCGTTGATCATGCCCTTCCACATTAATAAACCTAAGATAACTATATCTAACTAATAATTAATAAAATATACATAACATTGATACCAATGGAGTGTAAAAACTCTGATAAACTTTATAAGTAAATATTATTATTTATAAAATATGAAAGATGATTACAATGGGGAATCACCAAGGCTTTAAATATAGCCTCATGGTGTCCGTTGGTGAAGAGGCATGATCGTTGATCATGCCCTTCACATTAATAAACCTAAGATAACTATATCTAACTAATAATTAATAAAATATACATAACATAAGGACGGCCAGAAATAACCAGCACGCAATATCTTTTAGGCTGTGGCATACCCAGACATATGACCACCACATGCTCTAGAATTACAGTCATTCAGAACCTTCTCAACTTCTTCATGAGTAAGACAACGTTGGAAAACAAAATCCGCTCCACGACGATAGAGTGTATCACCAATAATATTTTGTTGTTGGGATTGGAAACATATTTTCCGTCGCTGAGATCGTGAGATGTCAGGCCGAAAAGATTGGGTTTGGAGATAAACAATAATATCCCCATACAAAGGATCAAGATTACTGATAAGAAACCAGGATTCATCCGCAATGGGCTGCTCTACCACAGTTTCAGTATCAGTAGACGGGAAATCACACATCAGTTCGGCAAAAACCAAAGACTTCTTTGCCTTGGATTTTTCAAATTCCAAGTCAAATTCCTACAGGATAACTATCCATTTGGAATACTGGCCCCCTAGCAATTGTTTAGTCAAGATATACATCATAGGGTTATAGTCAGAAATCACCGTGGTTTTGCGTAATAAGATGTAGTGACAAAATCTTTGGACAGCTTGAACAGTTGCCAAGGCGAATTTCTCCACATACGAATATTTGATCTCAGTTGGATGTAGATTTTGACTAAGATAGTAAATCACATGTTCATTGTTGAATTCATCTTCCTAAACTAAAACCATCCCAATGGTGGAATGAGAAGCGGCGAGATACAAAAAGTAATCCTGGTTGTAATTGGGAGGATGCAGTAACGGTGCATGGGTCAACGCCTGTTTGAGTGCATCAAAATATCGATTAGCAATCTCATCCCAAAAGAATGGAATGTTCTACTTTAACAACCTGGTAAAACCCTTTGTTAACTCGGCGTAGTTAGGAATGAAACGACGTAAAAAGTTCGCTTTCCCTTGCAAACTTTGGAGTTGGCGAAGAGTCGAAAGAGGAGGTAGATTGACGATAGCTTCAACCTTCGACGGATCGACACAAATGTTGGCCTTTGAAACAACAAATCCTAGTAAGCGACCCGACTCTACACAGAAAACACATTTGTGTGGATTCAGCCGAATTCGATAATGCTGACATCTCATAAAAATAGCTCGTAAATGAGTGAGATGATCAGCTCTACGCGATGAATGGGTAGGTAAATCATCAAGATAAGGCTGCACAATGTGCTTGATGTCATGAAATGCATAAGACATAGCCCTTTGAAAATTTGCCCCAATGTTCTTCAATCCAAAAGGTAGTTTGCAATAAGAAAATGTCCCCCATGGACAAATGAAAGTTGTTTTAGGTTGATCAACAGGGAGTATGTTTATTTGATTGTAACCATAAAAACCATCCATAAAGGAGAACATTTCATTGTCAGCACAATCATCGATAATTTGATCGATATAGGGGGTTGGATAATTGTCTTTAGGACAATCTCGATTAATATCCCTATAGTCGATACATACTCTTATTGTTCCTTGTTTTTTGTTGATAGGAACAATATTTGATACCCAATCAGTTAAAGGAATTGGATAAATGAAACCTGTGCGAAGTAATTTCTCAACTTCGGCTTTGATAGCAGCAGCTTTTCTCGAATGTATCTGACGTAAGCGTTGTCGGACAGGTTTAGCATCCGGGTAAGTTTTAATTTCATGGAAAACAATTGACGGATCGATTCCTAACATTTCTTCATATGACCAGGAAAACACGTCACGAAATTCTTGAAATAGGGCTTTATAAGTCTGGATTTCATTGTTCGTACAGGAAGCACCTATATGAATGTTTTTAATAATTCCTGGCTTAACTAAAATGTCAATAGGAACCGTTCGAGAGATATTTTCCAAATTTAACTCAGAATCATAATGTTGCAATGGATTCTGTGGTACTTTGACATAGTCAGTAGTGAAAATAGAAGAAAAATCATTTTCAAAATGATCAAGCTCAGGTAAAAACGAAGATCGGTGATGAAGATCGTCCCATGGTAAATCATCAACAGACAAAAGTTCATGAATTTGCTCATCAGTATGAACAAGATCAGAAATTTTTTTTGTTGATGAGCTAGATATTGAAAGTTATTCCTCATGGACCACATTCATTGGATCAGTTTTGGTTGAAGAAGGATCATAAAATGACTGTACAACCTGATATGCAATTTCAAAGGGACTCAAAGGCATCGCGCCATCAAATGAATCCACCTCATAATTGGAAGGTACGATCCAAGGATCATCAAAAGTAACAGTATTCGATGAAATCATATGAATATTTGAGATAGAAGGCGATACGTTAGGAGCAGGAAAGGAAAAATTTCCCAGTAAACCAGAATATTTAATCAAACCTACGCCGACATCCTTAGAAGGGATAGTCGTTTTACCGATGTGTTAGATAGTTTCTGTAGAGGCTGGATCGGATGAGAAATAAGTTAGCTGGTCTATCGTAACGATATTTCCGTTATGAGGAAACTTGATAAGCTGAAATACCGATGAAACAATAGCAGTCATAGCATAAAACCAACTACAACCCAGGAGAAGGTTGTAATCTAGAGGGGCATCAACCACTTCCACATCTATATTTACAGTTTTGCCTTCGAACCCTATAGGTAAATCCTACAAAATACCATATGGATGGAACCCTCGGCCATCAAAAGCCATTAGAATTGTCGGAGACTGATTGAGTGTGGGAGAACCAAGCGATTTCCAACACTGGATCGACATAATACACGTAGAAGCCCCTTCGTCAATCACAGTCCAAAAGACGGGTCTATTTTTGACTAATATTGAAATCTAGAAAGCCATTTGATGGGGTAGGCGGGGTGTACTATTCTCTAAATTGAATATTATTAGGTTCGAATCCTGAATATCGACAGCTCCTATGGCAGAAAATAGTAATTTACGCTTTTCTGGGCACGATTGCAGCACTTCCAAAGCCAACATTGCTGAAGGGGAAATAACTAAGTCCTCAACAATGTTGTAATTCTGAGCAGCTCTCGCATGTGGATTGAAAGCTGATTTATGAAGTACACCTTTTGCAGGCAGTTTGATTACTAAGTCTGAGTTGGGTTTCTCGATCTGTAGCGGATCAGAAATAAGAGGAGGTGTAGTTGATGTGTTTGAATTAGAAGATTTTGCTTCTTTACCACCAACGAGATTTTTACTACCATAATCTTGCGATCGCGTCGCAATCCTGACATGAGACATCATCATAATGGGTTGTTCTGAGGCATTCGAGATAGAACCAATCATCTTACTATCTTGAGTAGGAAAATGATCCTTCAAGACAGCAGGCTGTTGAGAACCTTTAACGAATTTCGAAACCTTTGCTCGATGTGGACATTCCTTGGTAAAATGATCCTCGTCACAAATGAAACAAGGATAGCGAGGTTTGTGTTTTTCATCAGTAGATTCATTTTTATCTATTTTATCTTTTGAATTTTGTTTGTTTTTATTCTTCCCCTTCTTTTTACCATCGGATTTTGATTTGGTCGTAGATGACTCTACGACATGGATGTTGGCAGAAACTTCAGCGGAAGAATCTCCTTTCGAGGAATCAGGTAATGTTATTATAGGAGAAGAATTCTTTGAAGATTTCTTCTTACTTTTAGTACTAACTGAACCAATCATACCATCAGCGGCATGAGACCCTGAAGGAGCTGCAGTTATTTGACTGTGTTTTGGAAGATCAGGGATTTTTTCATATAAAGTACCTAACTACGTATAAACGAGGTCAAGGTACTGAGCTTGAGAAATGACTTGCTCTTCAGTAACAACTCCTCCCTTAGCTACGTCTTCAGTGATTTTGGGTAAAAATTATTTAATGAACCATTCCGCCAAAATTTGATCCGGAATGAAAACTTTCACTAAACGCCTTCTATGTCGCCATTCGTGAATATGATCATAAATATATGTGGACGTAGACTGTTTCAGTGAAGTTAACAGTTCCGTTCCATTGTCGTATCTAACAGGAAAATGAAAATGAGTTAAGAAAGCAATGGCTAACTGATTGAAATTATTAAAAGAGCCTCGTGGTAACTCAATGTACCATTTGGCGGCAAGACCAATAAGAGTTCGTTGAAAAAGTCGCAATCGAATTGAATCATCAATTATTGAATTAGATGCACACCAGAGGTGATAAGTCATAACGTGATTTGACGAATCCTCTCCTGACTTACCCTCTAATTTCGGTATATCACTGGGCAACTTATTAGGCATTGGCGGCCAATACGGAAGATAGAAAATTGGATCGTTCGTAAGGCGCGACAAATCAGGTAAATCCAAAGTTGCAACAAATGGTAACTGAAGGTTAGGGTCACGAAAACCTTGAGTAGTGAGACCAGTTCCGGGAGGAGGATATCCAGGATAGCCTGGAATTGGATTTGCATTAGTAATGGTATAACCTCTCAGAAAACCAGGATTAACCGGACCAAACTAAGGTTGTTGAGGCTGTTGATAAGTATAGCCAAGATACGGTTGATACTGATAAACTGGGTTTTGTGTAGTAAGACCGAATTGATATTGTCCCTGATATGGTTGATATGTAAATTGCAGTTGACTTGTGGCAATTTTACTTGTACTAGCTTGTCCTGCAGGCATCTACATCGAAGTCTGAACTGTAGGTCCTGACTGAGGCACAGAGACTTGAGGAATTTTCACTGATGCAGGGATAGAAGAAGTCGAAGCTATAGATACTACAGAAAAAGGTGTTGTAGGTTGAACAGATGTTGCAGTAGTTGCAGCAGTTTGAGGCGGAGTCTGAGGTGTACTAGGCCCAGGCTGCGGAACTGAACCAGGTGCAGGGATTTGAACAGTAGGCTGGACAGGTTGCTGGGTTGCACCAGAAACCAAAGGTTATCCAAGTTTATTAGGTAACTTCACATTAGGTTGCATAGTCTGTTGAACTTGAGACAGATTCCACACCATGTTCATTCCTGGGTATTGACCCATAGAAGGTTGTGCATATGAAGGACCATAGCTTGGTTGAACGTAGAGCTGATAATTAAGTGGTACATTTCCAGCTCCTTGTAAAAATGATTGACCAGAAGGAGGTTGGAAACCTTGATTTGGGTACTGACCTTAAGGTTGATAACCCTGAGGCACATACTGAATCTGGGGTTGATAAGGACCCTGAGGAATATACTAAGTCTGGGGTTGACCTTGGGTTATGTACTGTCTTGAAGATTGATAACCTTGAGGTATGTATTGTACTTGAGGTTGTTCTCCAGGGAAGTAATACTGTCCTACCGTTGGTCCTGGCAAAAAATTACCTTGAGGTTGCCCCCCAGGCGGTAACTGACTACCTTGAGGTTGCCCCCCACACAGTAACTAACTACCTTGAGGTTGCCCCCCAGGCGGTAACTGACTACCTTGAGGTTGCCCCCCACACGGTAACTAACTACCTTGAAGTTGCCCCCCAGGCAGTAACTGACTACCTTGAGGTTGAGGATTTGGAATATTACCAGACATTATATAGATTTGCTCTGCGTTCAACGTTTGAGCTCCATTAATACCAGATGATAACACTTGTTCAATTGGTCGAGGAGTTGCTCCTGAGAAAGTACCTGTGAGTGACTGGTACCCCGAAGGAACAGAAGGACCACTGTATAAAAATGTTTCCAGTGATTGGGAAAACATAGATGACTCTCCTGACATAATTGATGAAGGATAATAACCTCTTGGTGTAGGATGAAAAGGAATTCGAGATGGTGAAAAACTAAGACTCGGATTTTCTAAAAAATTTGTCAATGATAAATACCAAGCATCAGTTCTAAAAGGACTGTAGAATATTGATTCACGCTCCCTAAGATTCAAAGTCCGTGGGTTTTCGGGAAGAGTTACGTTTTCGTCTGGACCAACAAGTTATTCAATAGATATGAGGCCAGAAGGAAGATTTTCAATAATTATATTTCTTACCCTAGGTGAACCAGGATCACTAGAAGTTGGAGTAACAAATCCTGAAGACGGTTCCAAAATAGTAGTTTCAGTGTCAGGCTCAAAAATTTCAGGTTCTTCAGCTAATTCACTGGAAGGAGAAATACTACCAGTAACTTTGGAAACTGAAATTGGCTCAGAGATATACACTGTTGTTGGTATTTGATAATCATGATGAACTACTATATATGACTCTCCGGCTTCTGTTGATCTAATTCTACTATCACTAGATGATACTAGAGATCTCAGCCCTTCAAGTTGGCTTGGCGTATACTCAGGGGGCTTCCCCTAAAGTCTACGGGACTGTCTCGGTAATTCTTCCATAATTAAATATTAATTATTCACACGCAAACAAAGAAAATTTCAATGAAAACACCTAAAGTCTCTAAAGAACCAAATAGCTGAATCACACGCCTAAAAATATAAGAGTTCAAACCACGCACAAACAGTAAATTCCCGTACTAAAAACACTAGATGGTGATGAAATCCAACCTAGTAGAAGTTTAATACAGAAAGGGAGGCTTGGAACAGTTACCCTGACAACCTGCTTAATGAAACAGACTGGCACAAGTTTCTTCACAAAACCATCTCAAGTGAAGAGAACCCCCCAGAGAGTCCAAGTGAGTATAGTCGACGTCTGCCCTAGGTACAGTGAGATCTTTCCTTCACCGTCACCTTAGGAAATAATCTTAAGTTTATGGATACTAAGGTTACCAACAACAAAAAATACAACTGGGGGAACTGTCTATGATCTGATTCTACGCACAAGGGCAGAGTAACAAAGCTCAATCCCCTTGAAGGCTCCTTGACATGGTCAATCTCAGGTTTACCAACAAGTGACCCCAGGCTCCTCGACAATGGTCAATCCGAGGTTTACCGTTTGTAATGCGCGCAGATCTTTTATCTTTCCCAATGAAACATAATGATTGTCTCAAAGGTTCGGACATGATCTCGTGATTAACTCCTTTAAGAGAAGCTTCCCAGAATGTATCAATTACAATTGGATTTATTTCCTACGCAAGATTTATCTACTTGTTTGTTTTAACTACCTTGGAGAGTTAATTACTCCCTACTCCAAGATACTAGCCTAAGCGATATTGGTGATACGAGCCCTAGAAATAGAAAATATTACTAGATCAATTTTAATTAAGCGTTGTTTTTATGGGCTGTTCTTTAAGTCAATATGTATGGAAATGAAACTTTGATGGTGTGAAGAATCGACTCCAAACACACTAAAAATGCACCTAAAATGATAAACAATTTGTTTTTCTTTCAATGAAATTCTAGCTAAAAGAAAGAGTTCGAGAATGCAATTTCTTAAGAGACAATTCTTTCTCTCAACATGAAAATGAAAAGAAAATCTTTTTTGTTTTTCAATAAGAACTCAAAACAAGACAAACAATCAATGCTCACAATAAATTCCTTTCACTTTTCAAAACTCGAAACTACAAGAAACACTTTCCTTCAAAAGAGATCTACAAGTTCTAGAAAAGCACTCAAAACTATGAAAAACTAATTTTGAGGTCTAAAAACTTAAAAAATATAATTGAATAAAAGCTTCAACTTTTTTTGAGAATGTTTTTCTTAATTGTTCAGTAAACTAAGGATTCATTTGCATAGAATAACAAACAAATCAAAAAACATCCAGATATGTTTTCTTTTGTAAAAATGAAATTCAAAACTTATAACAAAGTTTGTTCAAAGATTTGCAAAGAGAAAACTAAATCTCATTAAGAATGATTTTAGCCACTAAGCCAGACTCATCAAGAAGACAAAAGACACCAGAAACCAAAGGTATTTCAAGCTTCTAATCTTTAAGTCACTACAGAGACAAAGTGAAAACCACTCCAGGCATGCAAAAATTCTATAAAATCACTCAAAACACAAAATACTACCAGAACTCACTCACAAGAGATTTTTGACAGGAAAAATACAGACCTGGGTAGACACTAAGATTCCTAAATCAAATCTAAACCTAACTGTAAGAAGAAATCGTAAGTTTTTCAAAAAATTTGACAGGATTTGCAGGCTCTAGAGGCAACAGGTGCAATCCCGCACTGTAACTCAAGGAAGATGCAGATCTGCCCACACTTTCTGTGAAGACAGAGTGCGGTCCCCTGAAAACTTTTAATAAGGACTAAAAATACTTCAAAACTTTTGAAAGCAAAGTAAATCTAAGCTACCCAAGCCAGTATACATCAATCAAAAACCAGAAAAAACAATTTTCTTAAATCAAAAAAAAGGAAAACCAAAAATCAAATTCTTTCCCCAATGGAGTCGTCAATTTGTTGGTCGGATAAATCGATCTTGCGGACAAGACCGATCTCCCTAGTATCAAAAGATATTCTAGCAACAAACAGACAAATAAACCTATCTTTCTCTATACATATGCGATTTATAAATAAATGCTACAGGGATGTGAAGATCCTACCTTAGATCCAGTGCTTGTTCGTAGTAGTCGTCCTCCAGTCGCTTGAAAGAGTTATCTTTGAAGACCTACAGTCACAAACAAGAAAACATTAAATAGCACCTGTATAGAAAATATTATAAATCATGCCTATCATGGTGATCAAGGAATCCATAAAATAAACAGTTAATTAACAGCTTATTGAGAAAAACAAATATATTTGTATTAACTTTGAATAGTAGAAGAACCTTACAACCTTTTTAGCCTTGATGTTGAACAAGTCCTTCCTGGGGTCCGAAGCAGGAATTTCCTTTACTTTGATAAGTCTTGCACTCCACAAAACGAGATACATAGAGGTATGTAATCTCTCCTCATGAAATCTCAACTAAAGAAGTCTAAGTTCCAACAGCACTTTACCTCAAATAACACTAAAGCTTGAACTCCCTTTGAGGCTACCTAATGCCTCTTTTTATAGTGCAAAGGAGGAGGTTAGAGTTCCATTTATGAATGGATAGAATCCTCCTTCAAAGGGATAAGCTCCTCACATCAAGGGGTTAGCTCCTTAAGGTATGGGATACATGAACCTCAAAAGACCGAACTTGCCACCTCAAGATTCCTTCAAGAAGCTTCTAGAAATGACTGAAAGTGAGTTTTTCAGTTTACTTTGTGCCCTTTTTGACTTTTACAGGGGTTCGCACCCTTTACATTGAGAAAGTATGTTCTGGAACGCAAGTAACTTTACCATTAGGTGTGGGACCGCACCTAAGACAAAGAGAAAGTGCATTCTCAGAGTTTTTAGAGATTTTTAAGGGTTTTTCTCTGATTTTCAGGGCTTGACATGAGGAACTGATGTTTTAGACTTGAAAAGGAGGAAAGTATGGGTGATATTGAGCTCATACACATAGAAAAATGTCAAGGTGACAATTTTCAGTGCAACAAGTAGTCGTCCTTCAGTCGCCCGAAAGAGTTGTCTTCGAAGATCCGTAATCACAAACAAACAAACATCAAATAGCACCTGTATAGGATATATTCATAAATCATATCTATTATGGTGATCAAGGAATCCATAAAATAAACCAATAAATTGACAACTTATTGAGAAAAACAGACTTATTTGTATTAACTTAAATAAGAAGAGCCTTACAACCGTGTCCACCTTGATGTCGTACATGCCTTCCTAGGGTCTGGAACAGGTGTTTCCTTTACTTTGACAAGCCTTGAACTCTTCCAACCGAGATACATACAGATATGTAATCTTTCCCACATAAAATATCAGCTAAAAGGGTCTAAGTTCCAACAGCATTTCACTTCCAACAATACTAAAGCTTGAGCTCATTCATCGTAACCCTTTGAGGCTGCCCTATGCCTCTTTTTATAGTGAAAGAGAGGAAGTTACAGCTCTAAACAAAAAGGGATATAATCCTCTTTCAAAGGAATTAGTTCCTTACATCAAGGGGTTAGCTCCTTAATGGATGGGATGCATGAACTTGAAAAGAGCGGGCTTTCCACTGCAAAAATGTTTTTAGAAGCTTCCAAAAATGACTCAAACTGTGCTTCTAGAATTTACTTGCACCCTTTTTCACCTTTTACAGGGGTCCACACCCTTAATAAACAGAAAGTGCGTTTAGCTCCACATGATTTAGAACAATAAAGTGCGGCACCGCAGGCAATACTAAGAGAAAGTGTGGTACAAGTATTTTAAGGAATTTTATGAGCTTTTCTCTTATTTTCAAGGCTTGATATTAGGAACTGATGTGTTTAGACTTGCAAGGGAGAAATTTATGAGTGATAATGAGCTCATACGGACAACAAAATGTCAAGGTGACAGTTTTCAGTGTAATAATCATTTCCATCTTGTTGAGAGGTCGTTTTATTGCTCGTCGCAAGAGCTGAGGGCACTGAGACCTGCATAGCATAGAAGCCACAATCTACAAGGTTCTACAGTTGAAGAGCTGCCAAAAGAGAGAATTTTTCTGCATGCATGGTAACGGGGTTGTTGGAGCTTGTTAGAGGACCGAGTGGAGTCGAAATTTGTAAGCAAGATAAAATGAGAAAAGATGGACTTTCCCAACATGTCTATATTTTTAGATATTTTTTATTCTGATGATGATGATCTCTTTCTCATGTGGTCATTTGGAGGCGTTAGCATGGGTAGTATTTTTGAGTCTGAAGAAATTTCAGAAAAATAATGTGGTTTTGTTGATGACCACGAGAATCAAGAGGCACAATCTATTGTGCAAGATATTGAGATTGAAGAGTCACGAGTTGATTTTTAGGAAGGATGTAAAGAGGAACACAGTGTTGAAGATCAATTGGACAAGCCACATGAAGCTGATTGCAAAGACGTGGCAGAAGAAGACAAAGCTGGAGAGAATTTAAATTGTGATGATCTCATGAATATTTCTATGTGTGCAGACGTTAGCAACAACAAGGAAAAAGCAACGAAGTTTGAAGAAGAATTGAAGTTTCTTGAAGCATGGCTTGAAACACCATGTCTTTATGAAGTCAACACAGAAGTTTCATCAACAAATGATGAAGAGAACATCGTTGACGTTCAAATGATTGACACAGGAAATAGTGAGAGTAAAAATTCTCCTATCCAGCCTGCCATAATTTTGAGAAGAGTGAGAATAAAAGTTCAAGCTTTCCATCACTGGGGAAGAAATGGGGTGGAAATACATCACTACCTCACGGTGAGGAAAGTGAAGATGAAGCCTCACCTCAGAATGAACAAGTATGGAGTCACAATCATAAAGACCAAAATGAAAACCTCTGTTACCAAGTTTTATGTTTTTATGTAAGCCTAGCTGAGACTGAGACCAGCAGGCATATGTTATTGTTTAGTACCTTTTTTCCATTAATGGGGAGTGTTGGGAGTAATGGAGAAAGCTATACTTAGATGGTTGTTGTGATGAGGATAGGATTGAGACTCTAATCTTAGATCTCAAATCCTAATATATAGGGAGTGGTTGAAACCATTTAGTTAGTATGAAAGCCTATATATTTGAGGCTCATCTGACTCAATAGTTAGTGCTTGTATGAGTTTTTGTACACTCTCGAGGTATCTCACTTGGAGAGCCATTTAGCTAATAGTTAATAGATTCAGTTTTTAACACATATTGATTTGATGTGAGTCACCATACTTTAGAGATTTGGAGTGAGCTAACCATTGTGCTTTTAATCAAGGTCTCAAGCTCTAGGTTGAAAGTTACCTAACCAGTAAGGGAGATAGAGGAGCCCGGCCTCATGAGGAGACACATTTATCCCCCTATCTATGTAACGCTCCCTGCAGTAAATAAAAGTAAGTGTTTTATGGCATGTTCGATAAGGCATTTAGAGATTGCCATTGAAAGTGAATTCAATAATATTCCTAGCTCACAATCAGGGAAGATATGTATACTGTCGCTTGAAGGTGGGTCTTGCAGGTGAGTCTTGCTGAAGTATCTTACATCTATCAAATTCCCAAGAGGGATAATTTGCTTGGCCCATTAATATGGAAATAGGAAACACTTTCAAATTGGCAAGACGATCGATTGATTCTTCTGATTAAAGATCTTAAATGTTTCGTGTTAAGAAGATTTTTGTTTTCCGTAAAAAAGCTCTGTTGTGTGCTTTAATTAGAAACAACGAATACGCTAAACGATGAGAGCAAGAATGTGAATAATCCAACTTGATATCCAAATAAATCAAACAATGTTATTTTTTCTCAAAAAATTATAAATAATATTTACTTATCATCCCATATAAAATAAGATATATCTGTATATTAAATTTTTTAATTTAATCTTACTTATAAAATTAGGATAAACCATTTAAACCCCTCAACTTTATTTCTTTTTAGTCCTAACCTTTCTTGGAAAAAGAATAATCATTTATCATCATCGCACAATCAACCTAGTCACTTCCACATTTTAATTTGAAACGCTTTTTAATTTAATAGTTTTCACAAAAGTACTCAACCAAATCGGTGTAGTTTAACTAGATTGTTTTTTTGCTTTGAAAATCATGGAAATTTAGGTAAGATTTTAAGAAAATCTGGTAGTGATTTTTGTAAATTTTCTTAAAATTTAGGTTATAGTTATTAAACTTAAATATTTTAGGTGCTCTAAGATTTTTAATGGCGCTGAATCCATTTCCACTTTGTCCAAATTCCAACCACTTCTGATCATTCAAACAATTCCTTTCCTCCGCCTCAATAAACAACTCCAAACAAATCTCCTCATAAACCTCCATATAAGTGGAATTGAGTCAAATGGTTCATAGATACTTGAGACTCGTATTTCAACACTGAGTCAAACAAAATCTATTACGAGTTCCCATGAAGAGAGGCCCCTGCCACCGCAAACTATCAAAATCGAATATTTGTCACCCAATTACTTGCTTTCCGCTTTCACTCCCTGCAATTCGACTCCCTGATATGGATTCCACGAGCACCATGGCCTACGACCCATTAACAGTGTGGATGCAGTTGTTTAAGAAAAAGGAGTTTTTGTTTTTTATTTTAAAGGTTTTTTTAATAAATTCTGTTTAAATTTATTAATGAATTTTGTGAGTATTTTTTTACGGTTTTTTAATAATTTTTGTTTAAATTTATTAATGAATTTTGTTTAAATTTAATTAGAAATTAGAAAAATTACAATTTTAAGTTGTTAAATGTGATAATGAAAATATTTTTATATTTAAAAATATGATTTAAATAATAATTAAATAATAAATTAAATTGTGTAATTATTTAAAAATAAGTAGTTTTGTGGCTTTTTGAAAGGGATTTTTAGATTTAATTTGTCTAAAATTTGATAGAAATTTATTGAAATCACAATTTTGGTAAGTTAACTCTTTATAATCAAAAAGTAATAGCAGTTTTTAAAGGTATTAAATCTATATTAAACCAAAAAATTAAATTAAATAATACAAATCAAAATTTGACCATAATTTTTTTCCAAACCATCTAAAACTCTCCGAAAATATTTGAGAAGTCCAAAAATCACACTTTTAAAAAACAAAAAACAGCTCCTTAAAAAAACAAAAATCATCCCTTCAGCATGCAATAAGTTTTCCAAACATGATTTTCTGGTGCCGGCGCTTCTCATTCCGCGTAAGAAAAGAAATAAGAAAAAAACAATTTATGGCCAATATTGGGCCAGATGTGAGCCTCATTTGGCGGCGCAAGGTTGTAGGTGATGATCGCATGCCTTTTTTATTTGGTCACTCCAACGCATTAAAATGTTGTCTCCATCATAGTTACGGAATTTGGCAGAATTGAGCATAAAAAAATGGAATTGTCTATTTAGCCAGAGGAATTGTTTGGAAGGCTAAAATTGGTCGGAATCTGTGTAATTTTTTTTTAAGAAATCTTGCCATAGGAGTGTGAGTGTTTGAATCATGGTTTTGATGGTGGAAATGGATTCAGCACCATCTAAAACTTCTAGAACACATAAAATATTGAAATTTGATAGCTATAATCTGGATTTACAAAAATCCTTACCAGATTTTCTTAAAATCTTACCTGAATTTCAATAATTTTCAGGCAAATAGACAGTCTACATAGACTACTGCATAAAAAATTGGAAAATTTGGGGACACAATTCTATTAGGTAGATAATACCTTAAAATTTGGTTCGGTACAGCATTTGCAATTTTAGGCGGTATCCTAAATTACACCCCAGCTCATCTTCCATTTTTCTTGGGATTTGAAAACTGCTTATATTTTTCACACAATTTGAAAATTACAAGTGCATGTGTTTGGTGAAATTAGAGTTGTTTTTAGTGCTATTTTTTGGAGATATTTTTGGTGGATTTTTCCAATCAAATTTCTTTAAAATCTGGCAGGAATTTATTGAAATCACAAGTTTGATGTATAACTCTTGCACAATAGAAGTGCCCTATGGTTTTTTAAAGGAGCTGAATCTATATATACAATCAAAAAACCATTTTAGATAACACAAATCAAGATTTCACGTCAAAATTTTATGCCTAATTCCGGCACCGCAAAATTCCAAAAAACCTCACCAAAGACGATTCCCGTGAAATTTCCTCTTTCACCTTTGTTTAATTGATTAAAATAAAATGGAAAGCACTGATAACTATAATAACCTTTGACTTTTTTGGTAAAAGCTTTTAAGTATAGCATTAAATATTAATTTTTTTTTTTTGAGCTAAATTATATCTAACCGTTCATTGGTAATAAAATTGGTAATAATATTGGCTAAAATCCAATCTTTTTCCTTTTTGCTATTTTTTTGGGAAAGAGATAATATAGTTTTTAGGTATTTGAGTTGGTCATTTTTTTCTTGTTTATGTCAAAGGAATTGGTTGTTTCTATTTTATATCATTTATTTCCATTGAAAATGAATTCTTTTCTAATAACTCAATATCTATTTTCAACTTCCATAATATGATTGGAAACAATATTTGAGTGTTTGAATATCAAAATTATTAATTTAGATTTTTAAAAAATTACTAATAAAATCTTATTAGATATTCCCTATTTTTTCTCCTATTGAATTTTATATTGTCAATTTTTTTGTATGGTATCCAATAGTATCCAATCCAAATCCTAATTCAAACTTGGTAATTATGGTCTCCATTATTTAATAATATATAAAATGTTGTCTCCATTATTTAATAATTACGTCAGAGGCGTTATCTTTGCTAGAATGGGGTGAGAAAACACTATTCATCCCACCCAATCAAAATGATTTTTCATCGCCCTCTGTCCAGTAAAAAATTGACAAATGTAAACTGCAAGCTTCGTCCTATGATAATGTAACCTCCCCTGTACTTCTCCGGATCTGCCCTTAACCGATCACCATGAACATCTCGAAGGTTGGCTCATAGGCAGGTGTCGGTCGGTCACTTGATTCACAAGTGGCTATTTCTTGTCCATTGATCTTTGGTGTCTAACCCGGAGTCAATCATTGTCTGCCCGATGCCCGTGTGGTCTGGCAAGAACACAAACTTGGGATGGGGAGAATGTTGTTAACAACCTTAATGCCCTCTAATTTTCAGGCTGTATGCCGCTCTGTCGAAATAAGGTAGCCGAAGTTGTATTGTATACAAAGACGTGTAATTCAAATATTTGGCAATAAGAGAATTTCCAAAGAAGAGGACGGCTGGAGAATTCGCATAAAGGAAACGATCGACGATACAGTATGAGAATTTGGGTGGAATATTGAGGGTTTGCAGTTGAGAAACGAAGGATAAAGCCCCACGGTTGAGACCCATCAAACACGAAATTCCAGTCAGCGCGAAGAATGTGCAACCGAGCACCATGCTAGGAATTCAGAGAGGCGTCGTCGTGGGTTTGAGTCATTGTTTCCGGGTTTTGCTTCGGTTGGTAACGCACAAGGAGGTTTTGGGCTTGACGACACACAGAGGTTGGGCAAAGTTTTAAATTGGGGTTTCCCTGTGAATCGGAAGGGTTTCAATTTTAGGGTCTTTCAAATTATGCGAATACTCCTATTGAGACCAGTGAGAGAAAGGTGGGACGAGATGGTGGGTTTGCACGGACAACACTAAGGTAAAATGAAAATATGAACCTAAGGATTTAGCATTAGGAGAAGTCATGGAGACACCTGAGCAGGTAGTAGTAGGTCGAGCTCATGGTACGAAATTTTCTGTAGAAAGGCTGCGTGAATATATTGGGCAGAATGGGGGAAGGAGCTTAAATAAATGTCCGTGGTAAAGATCCTCACTCGAGGATGGTTTATGCTAAAATTCAACAATGTAGAAGATGTCAATTGGGTGTTAGGAAAAACATGGAGCATTGGTTCGACTCCGGTATTAATGAAGAGGTGGAATCCCCCTTTTTGACCCTAGCAGAGAAAAGCTGACTTATGGTCCAGTTTGGGTGAGGCTTCCAGGATTGCCCCTCGAATTTTGGTCAGACGACATCTTCAGACTCATCAGTGATAAGTTGGGATCTTTCGTGGATACCGATAGATCCTATGAAGTTAGTGGAAGACTGATTGTTGTCAGAATCATGGTAAATTTGGATTCAAGTAAAGGTTTGAGTGTTGAGCTGAATATGGTCTATGTGGATTACTCTCACATACAGATCCTGGATTACGAGGGGCTCCCTTTCAAGTGCCACAACTGTCACAATGTTGGTCATGTTCGAAGGGATTATCCACTCTTTCTCATGAGGAGTGTAGGCCGTAAGACACAAAGAGAGAAGACTATCGGAAGGAATAAGGAGAAAACAGCTAAAGGATCGGTGTGAAGGAATCAGGAGAAAATCCCTGAAGGATTGGTGCGAAAAAATTCTTCTTTGGATAACCAGCAGGATGTGCCCTAGACCCATGCCCATGGAAGAAGACAGGAGGCTGAGGATCGATGGGAAGCATGCACCTAAAGCAGAGGCTTTTGTTTTCCAGGTGTTTGTCTTTGCTGATTTTGTAAAATAGTTCATTGTAACATCATCTTTTATTTCATCCTTCTAGTAGCAGGGCTCAAAGCATTATTAGTTTTGAGACTGATTTAGTTTATCCTATCTACATTTTTAACTATATGGTTGTTTGTATGAACCCTAGGGCTTGATGGAGGAGTTCATCGAATAATAGAATTGTTGTTGCTAAAAGTAGCATATATCATACCATTTAATCTAAATAGGCAATGGGAACGCATTTAAACCACAGTTCTTTTAACTACTATAAAGATATGTGCTTCCCACCATCAAGCACAAGAATTATGAGAGTAGTTGAGAACTTATTGAATGAAGAATTTGTGGAATGATAGAGTATTTGTTGCTACAAATTAGCATATATTATTCTCTTTAATCAAGAAGTAATGGGAACAGATTTAAGTCACATTTTTTGTAACCACTATAAAAAGCTTTCCTTTACACTCGGAGGCTCTGGAATGTTGGGAACAGTTGAGAACTTGACTAATGGAGGAGTTCATGGAATGATAGAATGTTTGTTGCTACACGTTAGTGGATATCATACCATTTAATGGAAGTAATGGGAACATGTTTAATCACATTGCTTGTAACTAATATAAAGATTTATTCTTCCTAAAGTGAAGCACAGGAATGCTGAGAACAGTTGAGAACTTGATTGTATATCAAAGCTAATTGGAAAGCAGTTTCTTGGTGGAGCACTATTGAAATTTGGTTGGAATTTAACTTTAATGTCCACTCAGGACCAAATTGATTTTGTCAAGTTGATCTATCCAAAGAGGCTTTTTCATTTGATGTGTTGTATTTGAAGTTTCAAGAATTAGAAGCTACATCCAAATCATGTATGGATCATTTTGTTATTTAAAAGGACATATTATATATTTTATGTACAACTAAAATTATTTTTTCGACTACTTCCTTATTGTTGAGCATAGAATGTTGTTTCCATTGTTTCAAATGGTTTTTACCCAACTACCATATGTGAATCAGGATGCTTTGTGTTGTAAAATCCCTTTTTTTAAATAATTCTATAAGAAAATTCTGGAAATTAAAACAATTTTGGTTATTCATTTCCCTTTCTTTGAAATCTGATGAATTTGATGTCTAATCCATCCTAATAAAGGTGATTTCTACAAGTAGAGCGTGTCTGCAATATATAATAACATATGTTGTTTATCATTTCAAATGAGAACGAAATGTCTACTGAAGGCTTTCTGATATTATTCTGAAGTTCATTATCTAATCATCTCAAGTACTTTTATTTTTAATGTTTCATTTTTTTACTTCTACAGTTTCAAAATGATGTTTTTTAACCCTCTCTCTAATCTGAGAAGTGCCTGAGAAGCATCCCTCATCTTTTAGGTTCTCATTGGAACATACTCTCTTCTGATAATTGTTGGAAAGACGATTGGAACTTACTTTTAAGTTCTCTATTATAAGGTTCTATATATGTATAGAATATATCTATAGAATATCTTAGTAGAAGTAGTTTTCCTTCTTTGTTATATTACACAGTTCTATAGAATATCTCACTAGAAGGATCTGGAAGGCAAAAAACATTGATTTTTACAGTTTTTTGACATTGCTACTACACACAATGTAAATTATTTCGGTGCAAAGATGTTATTATCATTTACCTATTTTTCATGAAAGTTCGATTTTAGTGATAGTTTCATTTATGTTTTTTTTTCTCTACAATTTTGGAGCCATAACCTTTTCAAGTCCGCAACTTTGGGGTTACAAGCCTTCACATTTTACAGTATCTAACTTCATGTATTTTACGATCTGTTAGGTCTATACTTTTGTAGTCAGTATTCATATCTTTGCAGATTTTACTTTTATGAACTCCCTTTATTACAGCATCACAACACTTTCTAATCCGCCATATATACAATCTGAAACAATAATTGCAACATGTGAAATTATAGCATCTGCATAGCATTTTTCCCATACAACCTCGGGATTAGGAGTTTTAGGTGGTGTCTATACTCTTCAGGGTTGGCCACTCTTGGCCTAATAGTCTTAATTAAAGAAGTTGGCTTCTAATCCATTTCTATATATTTGATCACTCAAGAGGGTTTGTAAAGAGTGTTGAAAGTAGCGGGCATTTGATATTGGACTATTTGGTTAATGCATAGCTTGGGGAGAGTGCTCAAGTCCCAAGTCAACTAAATTACACCCAATAACTGAGTAAAATCTCTTGTGGAATGCTCTAGCTTGGGGATTCAGACTATTGGGGGAGCCTTACAAATTGATCGAGTAGCAACCAATTGATCATATTGTGCCTAGTATCCTCACATGCTTCAACATTAGTTTCCGTGTTTTCTGCAACTTGCTCTTCTAGGGTTTTACAATGTTTTTCTTGGCAAATTTCTTGGTTTGCAACATTTGTACATTTTTTTTACATTTTCAATACCCAACATTGGCTTGCTCTATTATACCTTGATCTTTGAGAGCTCCAACTCTTCTTCATTTTGTATATTTCAACTTCCTTTACAGTGCCACTTCTTACATCACAACTATGTTTTTTTTCTTTTGTATTGAAACATTCTCTACAGTGCAACATCCTACATTTTTAGACTAGAACTCGTTGAATCTCCCATTCCTACAATCATGGCACCCTTGTTAGTTTGTTTGTGTGCATATTTTTTTGCTAAAGGAAACATAGAGGAAGAGACTGGTAAATGAACCCAAATGACAGAACATGACTTGAGAACCTTGACCTTATTATTAAAGGATCTCGTATACCACCATGTGCAATTAATGTGGAAAAGAATTGGTGAAGAGGAAACCCATAGAAACTTCTCTTAATTGAAAGGTAGATCTCATATGGTCAAGCAGGAGCTCCATAACTTCATAGCAGTGTGACTAGAAAGATTCCTTCATTCGACTTGTAGTCCAGACTCCATAGCTGTAGAGGTCATCATCTGTTGTTTTTGTGCAACAAAATTGTGATCAATCAATTTGTGATACAATTTCAGATTAGTTTTTGTTCTTGACACAATTGTTTGTGTTAATTCTTTATATAGTTTTTGCACAAAGTTTTTGATCGATATCTCTTTAGACTTTGTAGTATCATCTTTTCAATTATTTTCATCCTATTTCATTGTAGATCATAAATATCATAAAGTAACAGTTAATACCTTCTTGAAATGAGTGAACCGTTGCCCCTTAATTTGGATCGAGTTGCACAACAACATTATTTTATAAATTAATTTAATTTCAATATGACCAAGCTTAATATCAGACTGTGGCACCATAGACGTTCAAATCAGTGTAAGTTCCAACACATGTTTCAGTTTTATCTTTTTACTTGATCTCATGGTTGATTACATCATTATAATGCTTAGACGGGTATACTTGTAATAATTTGATTACATTATTATAATGCTTAGACGGGTATACTTGTAATAATTCAATAAAGACTAGCTTTTGGTTATTTAGGAATCTTTATTAGCAGTCTATTCTAATGTCAAGGATAAAGCTCATTCCTAGCATCTTTGAAGCTACTTGGGTTTTATTACTTACCTCTTGGCTATATGTGGATAGAGTGCACTTGTCTACAACCACTATGTTTCATAATGCTAGCATATGACATACATTATAGTTGTAACACTCGCTATAGGTTTTTGGGTACAATTATGTGGATAGAGTGCACTTGTCCACAACCACTATGTTTCATAAAGCTAGCATATGACATACATCCCTATGTTTCATAAAGCTGGCACATGACATGCATTCCAGTTGTAACACTCGTTACAGGTTTTTGGGTACAATGTTAATGTGTCATATGACATACATTCCAGTTGTAACACTTGTTATAGGTTTTTGGGTACACTGTCAATGTGATGTACAACTCTTGTCATTCACCTCTGCCGAAACTGTGCGCTACTCAAGTGCACTATGATATTTATCCTCACCACTAATCCACTTAATTGAGTTAGAATTTTAATTAAATTTTGATTTAGTTTTATTTGAAGGTATTCTACTTAGTGCACTATGATAATTATGCTCACCACTAATCTCCTTAATTGAGTTAGAATTTTAATTTAATTTTGATTTAATTTTATTTGAAAGTATTTTTTCATTTCTAGTGTAGTTTAGCCATAAATATGTCATTTGTAATAATATTTTATAAACAATTTTTAATATATTTAAAATTCAGATGTTCTGCACTTGTTAATTTATTTTTTCTTGTTTAAATATAATTTTTAATTTGAAACTAATTTCAGTAATAATATTTTATAAACAATTTTTAATATATTTAAAGTTCAAATGTTGTGCACTTGTTAATTTATTTTTTCTTGTTTAAATATAATTTTTAATATACATCTTACCATTGTGAAATTCAATTTAAATATAATTTTTTATATACATCTTACTATTGTGAAATTCAATTGATAAATCTGAAATTATACCTTAGCTAGTATACCAGTGAACTGAACCACTTCTTTTAGTTGGTGTTATGAGTTTCACATGCTCAATAATTGTTTTAAAATGTTGTGTTCTATGCAGGGTTTCCTTTCCTTCATTTTCTCTCTTTGATTCTTATCCCACTTTGGTACTTTCTCCACTTCTCAAATGTTATATAGTAAAGCATAGGATGAGAACGGAGCACCAAGAAGAGGCATACCATCATTACTATGCCATTACTTGGTACAATTATGTTACTGTTACTTTATGGTATGCCATTACTCTTAGACAATTATGTTAATGCTACTTTATGTTAGTGTAACTTTCTTTTTAAATTTAACCTCCTATTACATTCTTTAAAAGATATATAGAAACTAAAATTTCCATATATTTTAATTAATTATTGTTTTCCACATTTCCAAACACATTCCCCACTCCCCAGCCTTACTTTACACCTCTGGATGTCTAGATGCAAATGTAGTATATAATCCTTTCAGATGACACATGGTGCGTTGTCTGCCGGTTGTCCTCTGAAGTCTTAATATTATTGCTACCACTGAATAGTTAAAAAACTAGTCATAGATGCTGCCAGATACCCCTAGTGCTTTTGCTAAATCTGCAGACCACATATTTTGATTTCGGTTATTTCGGAATAGATTAGCACGATTTTTCCAGATCAACCAGGAGCAATATCTCATGAAAATATAACAGTTCTACAGCTTTTAAACAGCAGAACTATATTATTAGACGGCCAAATTTTGGAAGGAGTTGATTACAATACAAGTGTCACGTAATCTCCAAACACTAAACAACAACATTATTCTACAATATTTGGAACCTTCAAGCAGATACCTCATAGATTGGAACACTAAAATCGACCTAAGCAATGAAGAGCGGGCAGGAGGAGAGATCTCTAGACTCAGACGCAACTCATATGATAAAGCAGTAGAAAATAAAATCAATACCACTCATAGAGTGTGATATTCACCCGGAGACGGAAATAAACATCTCCCTCATAAGCATCGGTAGAGATGGTGGCAATTCCTCTTGCCATCAAAAAATATCCAGTGCCTCCAACCACAGATATATCTCTGTATTTAGAAAGTATTGGGTCTGCTCCAGCAAATGTGATGGTGCCCTTGTAGTCCGTTGAATTTAGCACGAAAGTGAATCCAAGCCAGGCACTGAACGTATTCTTCATGTCATAGAAATAGAATCCCTGAGCTCTTCCCACAGGGGGGGAGTGAAAATTGTTGTCGAGAGTGATTGGATCGTCGAACACCGCCAGGTCTCCAAAGTGGTTGTCTTTTCCAGTGAGAAGAGTGAGGTTAGCCCCGTGGGGAGCACCCACGAGAGTAGATGTTGCGTTCTTGGCGTTGGTGCCATCATATATTACATCGTGGAAATACAACACCAGATTCCTACTGGGCCTTCGAAATGGGTACTTGTTCCAGCCATGCCCATCACTACTTTGCAGCAATGCAGTGGACACTAGAAGCCATAAAAAGCTCATGTACACACCTCTATTAATGATAGCCATTGCCAATCTTATAAAGTAAATATAGAAGAAGATATGGTATAGGGAAAACAGTACAAGGATAAATAGAATAGCAAGACAAAGTTTCACTGAAACTCATGAGTGTAATGGTGATACAACTGATCTTTATATAGAAACTTAATCTGTGCACTAGTGGCTTTGAATTTAAAAAAAGCGTAGTTTTCTCTATCAGTGTGGGTATTTGTTAGGGTCGGTTAGTAATGAATGGGAAGCTTATGGTCTAACTCTGATACGAACTTTTGTCTCCACATTCTTATGGTGACTTCAGGGTTGGTTTAGCGTCCAATATCCATGGGTAGCCAGCCAGAATAAAACTTATTTTATATAGTTGTAGTCTTAAAAAAGCAACAGAATAGTCTAGAATTTAGTAAAGATTTTGAAAAAAATTGGCAAAGATTTATCAGAATTTTGTTATATTAAACTTCAGTATTTTGGGTGCCCTAAGGGTTTTTGAGAGTGCTAAATCCATTTCTACTATCAAAAATACAATTCAAACACTCCAACTACCTGATTTTTTGAATTTTTTTTTACCTGATTCCTAAAAAAAACTACGGTCCAGACTATTCCATATGCTGAATAGACAACTTCACACGAACAGAGAAGCTACAGTCCATCTCTCGTTCGCTGTCCGCATAATTTTATGTTATACACTATCATTGATGTAGACTCTTCTGAAATTATTCTTATAAGTTTACTGATTTTCTTAAGGTGCATGTATTGAAACCTAAAACGTCGGTTGCCCGCTTGGCATTCAACAGGCCAATAATGACAAATTCTTCTACATGGTTGGTGGAAGAGTCGAAAGCGAACAAGTGATTGCTTTCCACCCATTAAACGACACACAACTATCGTCATGTCATGCTTGTGAGAGAAAGTGGGGATGGGTGGAGGGTGGATTATTCTCTATAAAATGTTGTGCCAAGGGTCTGAAAAGTTTGTGTATGATCTCAGAGAAAATGAAGGACCGGAAAGCCAAATGCATACGTTTGACTTGGCACTGATAGGCCAGTTGTTATTATCGGCCCTTTGTGGGTAGGTTTTGGGTTGGTAGGCGTCATGTCATTTTAAATTATTAACATTTAAGGCTGCAGAAAATTACACAAAGCAAACCGAAATTCAAGTCAAATCTATTACCTTAAACGGAGGGTGGAGCCTGTTCGATCTAACCTAATCGGTGAAACCATCACATCTTCAACTTTTACAAATATATTTCTGTTGCGTTATAAAGTTTGAAAAATGCTTTAGAGGAATAGGTTGTCACTAGTAATTCCCTCATCTTTAAAGACCTTGTCCCTTGTTTCATTCTCGTTCTTTCGGTTGAATTTCCTTTCCTAAATGAATAGAAATGAATTAATATGCTGATGTTTCTTTGGTTTGTGGAGACCATTTTTTTGTTGGTGTATTTTTTTTTTTTAAATATTATCATTATGTTAAATTTAAATGCTACTTTTCAAGTGGAAGCATTTTTACATATCATAACTTGGATGTTTTGTTCTTGTACCTTTTTTAGTTGTGTTATTCTGATGATGGACACACTACTTTTGACTTTTTATTTCTACATTTGAGGTTTTTAAGACAACAAGATTTCCAAGAGCTTGAAATTGATTAGTGTTTGAGGAGATGGTTTTGAAAGTGCATTAGTTTATTTGATGGGAAAATAGTGTTTTCCTTCTTTTGACCATCTTGAGTGTATTGTTTAATTTCCCTTTAATGGGTAAAAGAGCATTGTTGTGTGTTTGTCTATGAACGAAGGAAGGATGGATTGTATATAATGTCATGCAAAAGTTTCAGACACATGACACAAGTTTTATACTAAGGGGATTTATTCATAATCTAGATCCTTACATAATTTTATGTCCGCATTCTAGAGAAGTAAGGCCCTTGGGAGACATTTCTCTGTGCTATTTTAATGAAAATGTGACCACAAGTGTACTAGTCCAGACCTATGACACACATTTAATTTTAAGGGGATTTATTTATAATCTAAGTCCTTACAAAATCCCGTGTCCCCCTACTCAAGAAATAAGGCCCTTGGGAATCATTTCTCTAGTGCTATTGTAATGCGAATGCGACCACAAGCGTACTAGTAACCATTTCATTATGTGGATTCAATGAACTCGTTGAAGCTATCCATGATGTCTTGAAGGGTAGATTTGTCTAACAAAATTTACAACAAGTAAGGTGATGATCTTGGAATAAGAATTGAGAAAATTTCTTCAAATGGGTTAAATTCTAGTGTCAAATGATTGATGTATAATCACACTAATCAATGAAATGTGGTTTAGATACAAATATCATATCATATATTCTCTGAACTAGAGCATAAAAACAAAAACTCTATTGGACAAAAAAAAGAATAAGGGATATCCCTTCAGCGCAAAAGACCAGGACACGAAAATCCACTTATCAATATAAAATCCACTTATCAATATAAAGAAGACTGACTATGCCATAATGCAGTGAAATTTTCAAATAAATATTGATCTAAGAGTGTGGATATATTTTATAAGGTTCCATGGTTGAGATAGGTAGAGTGGGAGTTCTTTCTAATTTACAAATTGATTTGTTGGGAATGACCTCAATTTGAGAGATGTTGCAACTAGTTATATTGTTGGTGGAGATCATATAACACTAAGAGATAAAGACATGAATGATGAGTGAGGCTAAAAATTAGAGGACAATATTTCTATACTATAATAATGAGGAAGATCTATGAGTGATGAATCCATCAATAATGACTTTCAAATCAACCACAACAAAGTGAAAATAAAACTCTTCTTCATAATAATAATGAAAATGAAAATTACATAATCATTAAAATTTTCAAATTAAATTCAACTAAATAATTACTCTAATAAATATGCCTAAGACTTTTGTAATTTTAATTTTATTTTCAGTAGTTATGCCCATTTTATCCTTTTAATTAAGTTGACTAATAAAAAAATAATGTCATAGGAACACCCATTAAATTGACTGATGAAATAATAATGAAATATGAACAGGTGTGATAAGAAATTAGTTATGGTTTTTTGGGCATGTGCTATTGACAGTGCATGGTTTTAGCCCATGATATTGCAACAAAATTTATTTTTATGATTTTTTAATATTAAGAATATATAATGTATCATGGAGTGAATTTTTATCCTTCTCATAGATTGAATCCTATTGACATTTATCATTCATTTAATTTATATGACTATGCTAATTATATTCAATTTTAAACATAGCCACATCCAAACAAATTTGTTTATTAAAAATGATTTCACTTTTAAATTTATAAAATATTTTACCATATATATATATATATATATATATATATATATCTATATATATTTCAACACTCCTTATTGGATAATTGCTTTCCATTTTAAACAAATTAAGCATTATGTTATCAAGGTTCATCTTGAGATGATATATGTTATTAATGTAATTTTTTTTTAATTTTGGAAAAATTATATCTTCATTATGTCCACTATATCACTAGATTTGGGCTGGGATACATGAATTCACATCAAGGAGTGCCTTAACAAAGCACTCAATCACCGTTTATCCAAAACCCTGTGAAGATATATATATATATATATATTAAATTTTTTTAATATTTGATTGAATTATTTTTTTATGATTATTTAAATTAAATAAAACTGATTTATATTTATTAATTAAAAAATTATTATTATTTTTAATCTTAATTTTAAATTCAATTTTCACTAATAACATAATATTGTATATTAAATATATAATTAATATGTGATTATAATCATTCCAAATATTATTATTAAAAAAAAATCATACCTTTCAAAATGATATTCATTGTTACTTGTTAACTTTTCCAATCCCATGAAATCTTGTTATATCATTTGAATATGAGAAAGGATATTTCCAACATTAATTCAATTCATGATTCTTTTGTGGACCTTCATTTGTGTTTTGACATTTTATCTATCGTTGTTCAATATGATGATGATGATGAGGGTTAACATTCACTGAGACTAAACTTTGGCCTATCGGACCTAAAGAAACAAATTACTTAGTTTGCTTTAAAATTGTACTCCTATGCTCAAAGAGCTCGGAGAGAAGTGTCCTGAGCTCGCTATAATTTTGACATGTTAAAAGGCTAGGAAGGTCGGTATTGAAACAAATATTATGAAACTGAGATCTAATTTGGGTGTACGCAGAGCACTCTAAGAGGAAGTGATTTTCATCTTCAATGTTCATATTCTCGCAGAGATGGTAGATCCTTTCCACCCATGGTGTTTTAGAAACTTCCCAATGACATGTTTCACTATGGAGCTCATGAGAGTTCATTCTTATCTTGGTTATATTAATTTTTTTCTTTGAGCTAGTTAGAACAAAGAGATACTTTTGATCTTCTAGAGTAGGGTTGATGACCTCCTTATAATATCTTAATTTTCTTTTAGACTCTAAATCTTTCTCACACCACATTTTCTATTTAAACTTAGAAGTAACAATATTTTTTAGTGTTATTAATATTTTTCAATGAAAAAATTTCGTCGATCTCCCAATGGTTTAACCAGGCCCTGATATCTTTATACCAAGCTCATTTGAGCCTTAGGTGGTTTTGGCTGGAATTTAAAGCTAGCTTAGGAAGTCTATGGTCTCACATGTTATTGATTTTGTGCTTATACAACAGGAGCCTAGTCATAGCTAGGCTCCCGATAGGGGAAAGACCCACTTCTATAAGGATAATATGATAGGGTGTATTGCTTTTAATTTTGAGGTTATACGTTATGAAACGCTTCTGGATTTGCTCAATATTTCTCTAGGATTATCTAGAGATGTTGCAACCCCAAACCTCGCATCCATACAAGATAACATGAGTGACTAAACTTTCAAAGAGGAGCTTGCTTTTATCCCACATCACAAGGTTTACTGCTTTACATTTATTTTCAAGACCAAAATAAGCTTTTCACCCTCTATTAATCCTTTTCTCAATGCTATAGTTCTAGTTGAGCTTGTGATGAATATGAATTCCAAGGTACTTGTAAGAAGACACTTCCTCCAAGTTGCTATTGTCATACACAAAATTAGCATAAGTGTCCTTCTTGGATTTGATAATCATAACTTTTTTTTTTGTCATTGTTAACATTCATACCCATCTTAGAGTAGAAATCCTTAAGAAGTCGTAGTTGCTATCAAGATCAGATGGGCACCTTTCCAGAAGAACAATATCACTGGCATAGAGAAGAAGGATGATGACTATTCCAACTATGATCGTGCCAGCACAACCTGCTTCCTCTAAACATCCTTCTAGCTTGTCGATATAAATGCCAAATAGGGTAGAGGAGAGGGGCAAACCTTGTTTAACTTCGATATTACACTTAATATCTTTCGACCACCCCTCATTCCTCTTAAACTTGGCAATTACATTCTCGTATAACCTTATAGCGGCAGCTATCAACTCGAAAGGAACATTTAGCTCTTCTAATCTATATAACCACATCATACGATGACTTATTGATACATAAATACGAACAATAATAACATAAACCAAAATTCTAAGTAAATTTACTGATGTTGGAAAAGATACTAAATCACTATGTTAACTCATAAATATACTATAAACCGACTCTATAAAAAAACACCAATTTTAATATGGGAAAAATAAGTCTATTAATAAGTATCAATTTATTGAATGTAGAAAATATAACAAAGATTAATATAGGAAAAACAAATTCTATTAATAAGTATCAATTTTATGAATCTAGAAAATATAACAAAGATGATTTATTTTAAGTATGTTTTTTTCAAAGAAACCTACATTAGTTTTTTTTTTTTCTTAAACTAGTTACTAAGATAGAAATTTTACATATTTGAATTTTTTTGGAGGTTTGAAATGAGTATGAAGGCTTCCTCCAAACTTTTAAGCAAGTTTTCCATGACACAAAAATTTTAGACTCTTTCAACTAAAAATTCTCCAAAAAAACTCTCAATATTTAGATACATCTACATTCTATTATTCACTACTTTTGTTTTGGCTTAGTTTGACTTCTTGTTTTCCTTGGTGAAATTCCTTTTCCTATCTTCCTAACTTGAGTCTAACCCATGTTTTCTTTTATTTCCGGTGAATCATTCTTCGACACGTGAAATTTGGATTCTTCCTCACTTTTCTTGATATACCCAAGAAGATGCTTTTCCACCAAGAGCCCTTTTGGATTAAGGAGGGGATCCATTTTACACAAGGGTTTGTTGCTTTTCCACTTTCACTGAATCCGCAGATCCTCATTAAAATGCGTTTTTTCCTACTTGGTTTCTGTTGTCACTCGCGCATTTTATTTGGTCATATCTACTTCATTCTTGTATTATAGTTCAAGGCTTTTTTGTTTGTATACCGTATAGTGGTCACCATGAGCTCCTTCTTACCGTTTAGGCCTTTGGCTTTGCTTTTTGGTCTTTTTTGTTTTGTAAAAGCTTGTGGAAAATTTAAAAAAATAATAATTATGTGTTATGTTTCATAGCATGTTACACTAGATTGAAATGTTCTCATAGTTGAGTTTTTGGACCCAAACATATTTTGGAGTCGTTAGATTAATCTCCGCGGGAAAACCCTTGTTGAAGTGCATCTCTGCACATATTCAGGCATAATTAGTCTTATAAAATTTTGCAGTTTTAGGAAAATGGAAATAAGATTTTCCCAACACATTCCCAATAGAGGATAGCGGTGGAAGATTCCAAAAATGTAAGGGAAGATTCAAAATCCCTACTGAAATCAGAGTCGTAGAGATTAATGTTATTATTAAAAGTGGGAGTCCAGGGATGCATGAAGAGATTGAAACTACCCCAAAACCACAACCCAACTTCGCTAATGGCCTTCTCGTCATTTATATTATCAAAACCCACGATGAAAAAACCCTCTTACATAGCTTACATATTCATTTGATCACTCAAAATGGGATTCTATGTCTTAAAGATCCATTTGTGTAAATCATCATCAACGACCAGTGCCCATTAAACTTGGAAACCAAACCTTGCTTCAAAAAATAATTTTACAACTAAAAGATTCCTCATCCACAAGAACATTGAGGGAAGGAATTTATTGAACCACTGGAAGACTAGATCCAAATTTCAACAAAGAACTGTACAAAACCGAAGAAGATATTGCTTGACCAAAAACCATACCTACAAAAGAAACAATGTTTTCCACTGAATCATTGAGATTCACCATTGAACAAATTACAAAATAGATCTACAAAATATTCATGCAAACTAACAATTACTCACTCCAAAAGTTTCTACAAGTTCGCCCATCTCCTTTAAAAAAAAAGGTGAATAGCTTTTTTAGTATAATTATTATATATATATATATATATATATATATATATATATATATATATATATATATATATTAAAAAATATTTTATAGGAATTTATTTATAATTGAATATGCAATGCGTGCAAAATTTTAGTACTCCATATAATTTATCTTGAAATTAGAATCAAATTTATTTAAGATCCAAACATTTTTTAACATACAAAAGTTTAAAAAAAATATATATACATATCTAAAAATGTAATTCCTCTTAACTTATAACAATTCTAAAATTAAAATAAATTGAAAAAATATTTAAATATAATTAATTAGATAAAAATATATTATCTCTAATTACGAATTAATCTATAAATACAGATAATAAAAGAATACTAACAAATAAAAGTCTAGAATATTACACTTAATACCATCCAAAAACACAATATAAACGATAAAGAAACTTGAACTTAAGCACTATCCTAATTGAACACTATGTGTGTATGTATATTATTTTGGAATACGGGTAAATCAATGTTTTAATTTTGAATTCGTAAAGGTAAAAGTAATATGAAAGGGATAAAGTTGGAATATAAGGTTAAAATAATTTAAATAAATTAATGAATTTGTTTGGTGCGAGATCAAATCAAACTAAAAGTTATTTTGATTTATGGTATCTGTAATTTATGGTATCGTTCTATAGTATTGGGTTTATGTTATGTTGTTGTAATAAAATCTAATTCTATAAAGGCATGAGTAAGTAAAAATGAGTGAGTGAAATGTAACTTTTTTATTATTAGTTGAGTGAGTGAAATGTAATATTTTTATTGTTATTTGAGTGAGTGAAATGTAAATTTTTTATTGTTATCTTTTTTAGGTTTCAGAGGACTATATTTTCATGGCAACTTCATATAAAGAAGTGTCTTAATAGAGAACCTGATCACCGTTTATCCGAGACTCTATGGACAATATTTTTATTATTATTGTAATAATAAAGAAAAAAAAATTATCCCTTTCCTTGTGGTTTTTCTTTGAATGGGGTTTTCCACGTAAATATTACGTCTAGTGTACGAGTGGGTTTTTCTTCTTCTTCTTCATCTCTTTTTATAGTTTATTTTTCTGTTGTCTTTTATTAACAACTAGTATTATAGTTATAGGTTCATATTGTTAATGGTGTCACGTAAGAGACTGGTTAGTAGGAGACTAATACAATAAGTGTATTTCACCTTATGGAAATAAAAAATGGAGGACATACTAATTCTGAAGGATCAATTTTTTCCAATTGAAGTATTGCCAAAGAAACCCCCAACAATGACATATGAATCTTGGATGTTGTTGGACAGGAAAGCCATTAGTAAACTTAAATAGTACCTACCATAGAATGTCTACTTTACTATAGCTAGTGATAAGAAAATAAAAGGTCTATGGAAGAATTTGCATGATTTGCATGAGAAAAATATAGAATCAAATAAAGTCTTCTCAATGAAGAAGCTATATAACCTTAAGATAAATGAGGGTGCTTCAGTTACAAATAATTTGAACAAATTTAATATAATTAACTAAAAATTTTCCTTTGTCAAAATTGTTTTGGATGATGAAATAAAATCCATCCTACTTATGTGTTCCATGCTATAAATCTAGGAGAATTTTATACTAGCTAGGCACTTCAGCATCTGTTAGGGCCCTAAATTTTTATGATGTCAACAACATTTTAATGAATGGCTAACCACAACACTAATCAATTGTGGAAAAATAGGAAGGAGAAGCTCTAGCCTGAGTTGATCGTTGAAGGAAAATTAAACATAGTAGACCAGGGAATTCAAAATCAAGAGGTAGATCGAAATCAAGAAAAAGAAGAATTTCTTGTTTTCATTGTGGAAAATAAGTACATAAGAAAAATTATTGCTAGTTTTGGAAGAACGAACAGAAGGGAAAAAAATCAATTAACACAAATAAAAAATCGAGCAACATAAATGAAGGTGAGACCACCATTGTAGCTTCTAAAAGTGATGTCTTATTTATTATTTCAGTATAAGAATCTTGTTTATATACTTCTAACAGTAACATTGTTTTTTTTTACTTTGGGGCATCTCACCTTGTGGCCCCATGCAAAAATAATTTTATTACATATGAAGTGAGTGATCATGGTAGAGTACATTTAGGAAAAAAAAATTGTAATACTTTTGGAGTGGGAGATGTCTGAATCAAGACAAAGGATAGGAAATGAATGTTTGGGGTCGTAATGTTAAGTCTTTAGGTGGAGCCTCATATTTTTCCACATTCATATATGATGTATCCAGGAAGGTTTGAGCCTACTCTATGAAAATTAAAGATAAGGTGTTTGAGATATTTCAAAATTTTCATGTTGGTTTTGACAGGGAGACTAATAAATTTCTCTTGTTTGACCATAGATAACAATGGAGAGTATTTCTCTAATGTATTCAAATATTAATGTAATAATTTTTTCATTAAACATGAAAAGATTGTCCCTAGTGCTCGCTAAAAAAATGGCACTGCAGAAAGGATGAATTTCACTATCATGGAGATGATGAGTATGTGGTCAAATTATAGATTAGAAAAACATTTCTGGGAAGAATTAGTAAGGAAAACTTTTTATTTCACAAATCACCCACCTTCTACAATCTTAGACGGTGGTATTTATGAAGCACTCTGGGTTGTTAAAAAGGTAAATTATTCTCACTTGAAATATTTTGGATGTGAAGCATTTATGCACATTCCTAAATAACATAGAACCAAAATTAATGATAAATAAAGGAAATGTATTTTTCTAGGATATTCAGAAGGTCATTTTGATTACCATCTACCGAATCCAATTAATAAAAAATTTGTTAGAAGAAATAATGTAATAATTAATGAATTAGAGATGTATAAAGAGAATGTAGGTGATATGGATGGCAGGAATTTTTTTGACAAGTTGACATAAGAATAATAAAATATCCCAGCATTGCAAGAATTACGGAAGCAAGTTCAAGAATGGGATGGAGAGAAAGTGGAAAATGATGGACAACGATAAGAAGAAAACTTGTCACATCCATTACAAGAGATTCAATCATAAAATACACCACCATAGTTGGTTCGAAGGTATACTAGCCTCATAACCCCTCATAATGGTATATACTCAAATTAAAATTTTCTAATTGATGAAAATGAAACTCATTGTTTTTAGGAAGCTTGTGAAGTGGAAACTAACAAAAAGTGGAAGAAAATAGTGGAGGAAGAAATGGACTCTTTGATGGAAACAAAACTTAGGAGTTAGTTAAGCTTTCAAAAGGAATAAATTCCCCCAAAAAAATGGGTATATGGGATTAAACGTGAGGGTGAAGTGAAGAAGGAAATATACAAAGAAAGATTGGTGGTAAAGGGATTTTCCCAAAAAGAAGGTATTAACTTTACAAAAAAATATCATTTGTTACTAAAATGTCATCCATAAGTGTTATCCATGGTCATTCTACTAATTTAAACTTGAAATGTGAACAATTAGATGTGAAGACAACTTTCCTTCATGGGGAAACAAAGGAGAAAATTTGTATGGAAAAACTGGCAGGTTTCAAGGTAAATGGTAAATAAAACCTTGTATGTAGGTTGAAGAGGAGCCTTTATGGGTTGAAACAGGAACCACACCACTGGTACATGAAATTTTACTCATTTATGATGGTTCTTGGCTTCAAAATACTATAGGTTGAGCATTGTGTCTTATTGGCTTGAGGGGTCATGACCCAGGTTCGGAGTTGAGGTTAACCAACAAAACCCTCTTACTACTAGCCCTTTCGGTAGTGACCTACTTACGCAAGTCAAAGTCTCACCCGAAGTAGTATGGGGGGGTGATGGAACCAGGTTTCCACACCCTGAGAGAGGTTTGAATGATATGGGTGCCTTAAGATCCAAAATAACCATAAACAGACCTTTGCAACAAATTAAGCCCTAACCAAGAAACCCTTTCAGACATATTTAGGTCAATTATGCAGAATACCTCACGCAAGTTAACACAACATCTATAATCAAAGTAATAACCCTTAACACATAATATCATACCTTTATACCATTAGATCCATCCAATAATCATTCATATAAACCAAACACAATTGCGCAAGAGATCCAAATGCAAACAATACAGAAATCGGAAATAAGATGCAGAATCATTCATAACGTAAACAACAAATGCATTTTAGACTCAGATATCCATAACAACATTCCTTTATTAATATAAGTTCATATCCTTCATACAAAACCCTTCAACAACCCGCGCACACAGCTAGCGGGGTTTGCACACAGCAGGACTAAGGTCTCCGTGCACACAGCCAGCAGCAGCCTGCTACCCAAACAAACCCACACAAAATATCACAAAGTATCTAGATCTATAATTCAAATTCAGACTTATCCAAGAAGCTGACTTCTTAGACTGGATCTACACTTCTATTTATACAATTAGCCTGCACTACTCTATGGTCCACAAATCATGGTTTACGGCCCCTTGATCTACCATTTTAACCCATTACAACTCATGAGGGGCTTTGACCCATGCCAAAGACCCTGCACACGACTAATCTATTAAAAAATATATCAAATTTGGTCCTTTGGACTTAGGGGACCTCGCTCCAACAGGGCCCCAACACAATCTTGTGACTCGTCCCTAGTCACACTCGCACTAGATTCTTCATTTTGTTCTGTAGCTCCCAGATAGCAGATAAAAATGGTTCCAATACACCCTCTCTTTGGTCAATTGCGCTCTACACGATCTCCACCAGCTTTTCTGAAGTCAGCCCTTTAGTGGCCAAAGTGACGCCCTGCAACGTCTAATTCAAGTTTCGGACTGCAATATCAACGTCTTGAGAGAGTTTCATGGCCTTGTCCGCCCATGATTTCATGTGATTGCTAACAATTTGCTTCTTGTGGCGGAGCTCCTCAACCTCATCTCGCAACGCCTAGCTGGTCTGAAGGCGTGCCATTCATTGTGCAGGGATGAATGTAGGAAAAGCCTCTTGCAAGTCTTCGAACTCTTGCTCCTTAGCGGGAAACTCCTGAGTGATTTTCTTGACTAAAGGATATGTCTGCACAGAGGTCCACAGTCCTATAGTTGTCTCCAGAAGCTTTAATCCCTTATCTACATTGGTGGAGATGCTGGTGAATGTTGTCTTTACTAAAGAGGCACATTGTGTACACACCTCTGGAGGGGTCTTAGGCTACAGCTTCGCCTGCAATGCAACAATTTGCTACTCAAAATCTGCTTTGACCGACTAGATCTCTGACCTCGAAGCTTTGAGTGTGGTGACTAGGATCTCATTCTTTTCTTGCGGAGCGGCGAAGGGCAGGATGGCTATGTTAGGGATTTTTCCACATAATCAATCAATGAAGCTCTCCAACTCTGCACGTTGAGCTAAGGTTTCGTGTTGCACTGTTTTAGCCTAGATAGACTATGTTGTCTTTGTTGCTGAAATCTGCTCGGCTTCGTTGAGCTGCTGTTGTGTGCACGCCTCTCTGCTTTGTAGTTCTTCTAATATGAATATGTGGAGAGAGTGTAGCTTCCCACTTGGGAGCTTCGCAAGGTCGATGCCAACCTCGGGGCAGGTTTGAAACTACGCACACAACTCTGCTTGTTCCATGGACATCACTGCACCCAGGAAGGCGCAGATGTTTCTATTTATAGTCGCGACGATTGAAGTAGATGGCAGGCTCACTTGCACCGACCTCACTTGATCTACGCTTGCTTGCAATGTATCTGTCTTCAACTGTAGAGTCTGCAGACTTGACTACAAGGATTCCACCATGGCCTTGTACTGTGTCTCCATAGAGTTCCCTCAATCCTCTAACGCTGAAGCAACTAGGTCAACAATCTTGTCGAGGTCCTCTTCTATCATAGTAACCTATTCCTCTCCTCCCGAATTAGACCCGTCCCACTTCTTGCATGGCCCTTTATATGTTTCAGCACCTCGCTTAGTGTTGCGTGGGGATTTGACACCATCGCCATTAAGCCTGTCCAAACCACCAAGATCCACCTCCTCCTGTTCACCTCCCAACTCTTGATCCTTATATTTTTTTGCGTCTAGCTCCTTTTCTGCTTTGGCTCCAGTATCTTTCCCACCGGTCTTCTCAGCTTCTGTCTCCGGACGTGACCCTATTTTGTCTTTTGGAGCCGTCTCTTTTGGAGTTGCATATTTTCTTGAAGTGGACGACGTAATGGGTTGGGTGGAGCCAAGCCTGATCTTCAATGCATTTGGTCATGTCACCACGACCTGATCAACTTCTGCCTCGGTGACCATATAGGGCAAGGTGTACCAGTTTGAGTCTTTGAGTGCTTTAATCTGCATGTTGTGCATGGTCACCTGAAATTCTATGACGCATTTGTACTTCTCATGTACTAACAACGAGAGTGTTGTTCTAAAAGGGATGGCTTGAGCCAGCACGACTTCAAAAAGTACCCAAAAAAAATTATTTTCTTCAACTTTCCGAGGGTTGGATGAGTCCCATAAGTTCGCATACCATGCCCCTTCGCATACGCTTGGCTCAATCTCAGGGAGGAATGCATCAGCTAGGGTCTCCCATGCCACCAGTTCAATTAATAATCGCAGCCACGAGTAACAAAACTACTTCCCCAGTTCCTACGCCTCGTGCACATTTTCCAAAAACTCTTCACACAAAAATTGCAACCAATTATACAACATCCCCTTTTCACATTGCCCTGCCAAGGCCATGATGTGCACGAGGATTTTTTTTGGTCAGCACTTCCTCATAAGCTTGCATCTGAGGACGAGGGAGCCTAGACACACCGCCGAGTCAGCGATGGTCTGGACCAGAAAGACCCTCTTATCTCGTCCCACCTTGAATTTTTTCTTCACATCTATCGCCACTTTCAACTCTTTTCTCTTCCTGAATTCCTTCATCGAACGGGGCCCCTTCTTGGGTAGGCTAATGATCTGATGGATTAGCGTGCCATCGATAGGAATTTTCACATGAATCCAGAGGGAACCCTCGTGGACTAAGGCCAACAGTTGGCACACACAAATGCTGGCGATCAGGTACCTTCAGAAATCTGGAATCCTCGGCAGATTGAGGACTCCCGCGTTGTGCAGCCTGCACGCCCAAGGCATTAGTTCCACCTTTGGCACATCATCATACATGACCCATTCCAAGTAATTCTTCGGCACAAGCTCCGAGAAGGTTGCTTCATTTGCTAAATCATAATCATAAAACTTAATTTTGGGAATATTTCCAAACATTTCTCCAACCAGAGGGACATCCCGAGGGATCAAGGGCATCTGCAGGTATTCCTGAACAACGTCGATGTTCAGTGGCTTGCACGCAGAGGTCTTCCATGGCTTAACATATGGCGGTCACCATGAGATCAACTCAACAAACATAGCTTCTTGTCTAGCACTCATCTGGCGCTTCGATGGATCGCCAATGGGAGATCACTCCTTGGTGGCTTGTCGCGGGGACATTACATTCCCCGGAAAGGTGCGCGACTTAGAAGTATCCCACTTGGAAATTTTCCCCTTTCCTTTCTCTTTCACTGACGTGGACACAACTTCTTATACTTTCGGGACTACTTCTCTGACCTCATCTGATACCATCTCCGTAGAAGCAGTGAGGGGTGCCGAATGCTCCTCTGCAAGGTTGATGGTCATCATTCTTGGGCGGAATATGAATTCAGGATTACTAATGTCAGATGGAGATTCGCGGCCAGACATAGAGAACTCACAGACAACAGGAGAACAGATATTACAGACAATTAGAGGGTGCCAAAATTTTGAACAATAAAGGAACCAATTGAGACCTATGCCCACCTTTTTATAAGCCATTCATGGTAAAAATGGTCGGATTATCATTAACTTCCATTTACCTTCAAGAAAATGGTAAAAATCCTCCAATATCACCTCATTAAATGTCATAAATCTGCTCCATCCAACGGTAATTTCACTTTTTCACCAAGTTTCACTGTTCCAACGGCTAGTTTTATTTTTTGCGCGTCGCCCCTGATATTCTTCCGCACCTACCTACGCCCTCCCTCTATGCTGCACATATACCCTTTGATTTTTACTCTAGCCATATAGTCATTTGGTCGACAACAGATTTTCTCTATATGGCTTTAGACAGCTTCCTTTGAAGTACTTAGGAAGGTTTTCTCCATGTAGCATGGCCAAGTGCACCACACCACAATCAGTGATATATTTCACAATATATGGCCCTAACCAATGCTTTCTGAACTTCCCTGGGTGGCACGCAAACTAACTATAATATAGCAAGTCTTCCTCCTTGAACACCTTCTACCTGATGTGCCCATCATGCTAGGCTTTTTTGTGTGCCTTCTGCATTTGCTGGTGGAAGTTAGCAATGAAATGATCTTCTTCTCAGGCAACGAGTTGTGCCAATCATTCCTCCATAATTTCAGGCTCGGCCATATTATTGAAAGTTGTAATGCACATACTTGGGACAATATACTCCATTGGAATGATGCCTTCCTTCCCATAGACCATCCTTAAAGGTGTTTTTCTTGTCAAATTTTTGCATGTTGTCTTATAAGTCCATATCATAGAAGGGATGTGCGCGTTCCAATCATCTCAATTGGCATTACATATCTTTGTGAGCGTGTTCTCCAATATCTTGTTGCATTAGGGGAATTTTGAGGTATAAAATGGGCCTCCTAAGGAAAATGTACAATAAAAATTCACTTTATGAAAAACAATCACATTTTACCGGATGACAACATCCCTAATGGTTGAGGTGGCATTGATTGAGTTAAAGGTACTTGTCACATTTTTAGTGGTGGATAAAAAATCATGGTTAACCTTGGTAGTGCTCTAAGTACTTTTAAATTTATAAAGTAAAGTACTCATAATAAATGTCATTTCACAATTTTTGAATAAAATATTATTATTGTCATTTCATATTTCTTGAAAGAAACAATGCATATCCCTACACAATCTTCATGTCTTTACACACTTTTCAATAAATATTATATTTGTATATTTCCATATATTTATTTTTAAATTATATATTCATCTCATTTTGTTGAGATTCAACAAGATGATGAGCTTAGTGAAAAGTAAGCACCTTCACTAAGTGGGGCCCGCAGGCTATTTTTAGATGTATGTCTATTTTAGACATGGTGAGCATATTCTATAAGTTTCAGGATGCTATTTGTAGATGGTTGGTCAAATGTGTAAAAAAGATGAAATTCTATTTTTAGAATATTGGGCGAAGTGTATTTATAGATCGTCGATCTAAAAATAGGTGCATGTCAATTATTATTAGCTCTTAATAATAATCCGACAATAAACATCAACTTATTCTCTTGGAGCACTTTATTTCAGTGAACATATTTGGAAAATCAGTGGGCTGAAGGAATTACGCAATTCCTAGGGTTATTGTTGTGTAACCAGCTCCAAAAATAGAAGAAAAGAGATATCAACACCTTAGAAATAAGCCACTTCGAGGGGGCAACCTCCAATACATAACATAAATGAAAAATTCTTGGATGATACAATTTACAAAACCTCCTTTCTATATATAGGAGTCCATGCGGCCATAATGTAATCCTAGTGGGCCACAATGTAATCCTAGCCGACCTAACAATAATAATTTAAGGGCACAATAATAACAAAATGGGGGTTACAGGGGTACAATAATAACAATAAGGGGGTTACACTAACAACAATAAGGGACTATACTAGTAATATAGGGACCTAACATGCCCCTCTCCTTCAAAAAAGTGTTGTCCTCAACGCTTGAGTAGCTCTGGGTGCTTCTGTATAAAATTCTCATCCTCCCATGTAGAATCTTCGGTGGGTAAGTTCTTCCACTTGATGAGATACTCTGAAATTGATCGATTCCGTAGTTGTCGAGTTCTTGTTTCCATGACCGCTTCTGGTTCCAATATGATTTTTCCTTCATCATCAAGTTCTGGCAATATTGTTTGAACTGGAAGATTTTCACCTATAACCTTCTTTAAGCATGAAACATGGAAAACTGGATGTACTCGCGAAGAAGCGGGAAGCTCCAATTTGTATGCCATAGTACCAATCTTTTGCAACACCTTGTAAGGACCATAGTACTTTGGCGATAATTTATTATCCTTCTTAGCTTGCTTGAGGGGCATTTGTTTGTATGGTTGTAGCCGTAAAAATACCCAATCTCCTACATCAAAACTTCTCTCGCTGCGATGTTGATCTGCCTGTTGTTTCATTCGATTTTGTGCCAAATTCAGGTTATCCTTTAAGAGTTGGAGAACTTCTTGTTGATGCTCGATGTGATTTTCCACTGCTTGAACCTTCGAATTTTCTCTTAAATATGATGTGATGGATGGTGGATGATATCCATAAAGTGCCATAAATGGGGTCATTTTTGCTGCAGTATGGAAGGAAGTGTTATACCACCATTCAGCAAGAGGTAACCACTTGACCCATTGTGTTTGTTTATCGGATACAAAACAACGAAGATATCCTTCCAAACATTTATTTACTATCTCAGTTTGACCATCAGATTGAGGATGATAAGATGAGCTATGAGCTAATTGAGTACCCAAACAAGAAAATAACTCCATCCAAAAATTTCCATTAAAAATGGGATCTCTGTCGCTCACAATAACCCTTGGGCTTCCATGTAGCTTTTGAATTCTGTCCATAAATGTAGTAGCAACTGTACTTGCTTTAAATGGATGAGATAATGCACAAAAGTGTGCATACTTGGTAAGTCCATCAACTACCACCATGATGACACTCTTTCCTTCAGACTTAGGTAAACTTGTGATAAAATCCATTGAAATCTCCTCCCAATGTTGACTTGGAATTGATAAAGGTTGTAGAAGTCTCGGGGTCTTAATTGTCTCAACTTTATTCTATTGGAAAACCAAACATTCCACCACAAACTTTTGAATATCAGATTTAAGGCCATCCCAAAAAAATTATTTCTTCACACTGTGGTAAGTTTTTAAAAATCCTGAGTGTCCTCCTAAAGGAGAAGTGTGCAATTCCAGAAGAATCATTTGTTTTAGTTGGGAATTCTTACAAAGATATAAGCGATCTTTGTACCATAAGGAATCATTTTTCCAACTAAATGTATCAGATGTACTAGGATCTTGCTGCAACTTTTGAATGAATGTCCATACATCTTTGTCCTTCTTCCATTCATCTCTTGCTTTAGTTATCCAATCTGGTTGGATAATAGAAATGGCACAAAGCAATGCTTCAACCTCTTCATTATTTCTTGAGAGTGCATCTGCAACAACATTAAGCTTTCCTTTTTTGTAGATTATTTCAAAGTCATAACCCAACATCTTTTTGACCCATTTTTGTTTCTCTTCTGAAGATAGTCTTTGTTCCAAAAAGTGTTTAAGACTATCATGATCAGTTTTTACCTTGAAGTGTCTTCCCATTAGGTAAGTTCTCCATTTCTTTAGTGCATGCAGTATTGCTAACATTTCCTTCTCATAAATAGGTTTCTGCAAATACTTTCCTTTGATTGGACGACTTTCAAAAGCAATGGGTCTTCCTTCCTGCATTAAAACCGCACCAATTCCATTTCCTGAGGCATCACATTCCACAATAAAGGTTTTTGTGAAGTCTGGCGTAGCTAAGACCGGTGCTAGGCACATTGTCTCTTTAAGATGTTCAAAGGCCTTAGTTGCTTCAGGAGTCCATGAAAATGCATCTTTCTTCAATAATGTTGTTAGAGGTGCTGCTATTCTCCCATAACTCTTAACAAACTTGCGATAATACCCTGTTAACCCGAGAAATCCTCGCAACTGCTTTATGGTTGTGGGGACTTTCCATTCCTTAATGGCTTTAATTTTGTTAGGGTCTACTTTAACACCCTCGTGAGACACAATATGACCCAGATATTCCACCTCTTGTACTCCAAAGAAACATTTGGATGTTTTTGCATATAATTGTTTCTCCTGCAATAGTTTGAGCACCCTGTCAACATGTTGAACATGATCCTTCCAAGACCTGTTGTAGATTAGTATATCATCAAAAAATACTAGCACAAGTTTTCTAAGGAAGGGTTTGAAAATGGAATTCATCAGCCCTTGAAATGTAGAAGGTGCATTGGTAAGGCCAAAAGGCATGACCAAAAATTCATAATGACCCTCATGAGTTCGAAATGCTATTTTCAGAATATCTTTAGTCTTCATTTTAATTTGATGATATCCTGAACGAAGATCCAACTTGGTAAAATAAATTGCTCCATGTAATTCATCCAATAATTCATCAATCACAGGAATGGGAAATTTATCTTTAATGGTGAGCTTATTGAGCTCCCTATAATCAGGACACATTCGCCATGATCCATCCTTCTTGTGTACCAATACTATAGGAGCAGAGAAAGAACTTTGACTAGGTTGAATTATACCCGCCTCTAACATTTCTGCAATCATACGTTCAATTTCGCTCTTTTGGACATAATGATATCTATAAGGCCTGATGTTTGGAGGAACACTTCCTGGAATCAAATGAATAGCATGATCATGATCATGAATAGGTGGGAGTCCTTTGGGAGTTTCAAACACCTTGGAATGATTGTCCAAGACTTGTTGGAGATCAGCAGAAATAGATGATTTTGATGTTGGAACTTCTAGTGAGCATAATTTTATAATTACACCTCGTTGTTCTTTCTTTAGAAGCTTTTTCATGACATTAGATCTTATTATCTTTCCCGGCTTCCCTGCAATACCCCGTAATTTGACTTCTTTTCCTTTTGAAAAAAATTTCAAGAAAAGTTCTTGAAAATTAAAAGCTACCGTCCCCAAAGATTGTAACCATTGTACTCCTAGTACAACATCAGCACCTCCCATAGGAATGGAAAGCATTGGACTATTCAATACATATTCCCCATGGTTAGCTTGATATTATGGCATTTTCCAGAGCAATTTATAGTTCCTCCATTTGCAACCATCACTTGACATTCTGGTGCTGGGTATAGGAAACAATTTAATTCCTTGGCTACCTTACAATGAATAAAATTATGGGTGCTACCTGAATCAATCAACACTATTACCTTCTTCTTCTTGATATGTCCTTCTATCTTGAGAGTTTGAGGAGTGGTAATTCCTGCTAGTGCATTACACGATATGGTCGGATTCATTTCTTCCTCTTCTAGGGCTGGTTCCTGGTGTATATCCTTTTCTTTTTCATTTTCTTCTTCCTCTTCACAATCTATGTAAAATAATTTCTTCTCAGCACACTTATGACCTTTAGTGTATTTGTTATCACAAATGTAGAAAAGCCATTTTGCTCTTTTTTCTTCCAATTGTTGTGGTATCAACCTTGTAGGTTGTGGAAATCTAGGTGTAGAAACACTTCCTTCTTTATAGAAGTGAGTGGTAGGCTTCCTTGTTGCCATAATTTTACATTCAATTTTTCTTGCCAACCTGATTGCCTTCTCCAATGAATCAGGTTCCAACACGCGAAATTCATGTTGGATGTTATCCTTTAAAGTGCCTATGAAGAGATCAATCCTGTGATCCTATGGAATATCAGTTACCCTTATATTCAATTTTTGGAAGTCCTCAATGTGCTCCCCCACTAAACCCTTTTGTTTAAGATTTATCAATTGGCTAAAGAAGGTGTTGCTCTTTGTATCCTCATAATGTGCTATCATTTCCTCCGTAAAAATTGACCAAGTGACAATTTTTTTACGGGAGCAAAGCCATCGATACCATACAAATGTACTTTGTTCTAAATGTAAAGTTGCAATGCGTACCTTTTGTGTGTTTTGCACATTATGGAGATCAAAATATTGCTCCATCTGTAGTATCCATGTTACAGGATCCTTTCCATCAAAATTCCTCATATCCATTTTGGAATATGGTGGTTCTTCCCGCCAACATTAGAGTTTATGAAATCACGATTAACATTTATTTTGTTCTCATCATGAGTTTCCTCTACTATCTTTTCACCATTAGGAAACATTTCTTGTATCAACTTTGTCAAACCTTCCATGTATTCTTTTAGATCATTCTTCATGTTTTCCATTTTAGCTTCCATGTCATCCATCTTATATTCCATGCCAGCTTCCATGCCATCTATCTTAGATTCCATGCCTTTCTTCAAAACTTCCATTTCATTTTTTGCTGCTCTTTGCGAGAGCGAAATTTGGTGCTCTTGCTCTTGTAATTTTGATAGATCATGTTGCAATTCTTCATCTTCATGAGTCATAGTAGAGCCTTCTGAAGGCTTAATGGGTGTTGAATTATTTTTACGGGGCATTTTTTAGAACCCAATACTGATATCTATTCTACCATATGCCCTTGCAATCAATTCAAATTGATTCTTCAAACAAGACTTATGCAATTCGGAAAAAAAATACACACCTTTTTCTTTCTTTTGAGGAGCTCGATATTGAAATTGTATTATCTCTATGATTGTGGCTCTTAAATATCTGAAATTTAGTACTGAAATAGCCCTCTGAATTCTCTTTTGAATTCCATAGGTCTGACCCGATTTTGATTCTCCAAGACAAAGTTGTGTCCAATCTCCCACAATGACCTAATTCTGGACTGGTTCAGTAGAGCGAACTTGTACGACTTGCCACGTGTCACTGTTTTGTCCTTTGTCTCTGAAATTGATAGCGAAGAAACTACAGACCGTGTACTTGCGACCACTTTTGATGGCACTCCAATCCAATCTTCAGAGAGATAGTTATTGAACTTTTCCCACGATCACCTCTTTGCGATGAAATTCGGGAGCCTGAAAAATCACTACCTTCCACAGATCATATCTCCAAAAATATTGCGAACCAAGCTCTGAAATTTTTCGACGAATTTCCTTAGGCATTCAGCTTCGCACCCTAAACATTTCAGATTCTGAACCTTCATGGACAAAAATTTATAGCGAAAATTCCACGATGACCTATTTAGGAGCCTTAAAAAAGACCTAACTTCCACAGATCATATCTCTGAAAATATTATGAACCAAGCTCTAAAATTTTTAGAAGATATTCCTTAGGATTTCAGCTTTGCACCATAAAAATTTCAGCTTTTGAAACTTTGTAGAAACAAATTTATAGCGAAAATTCCACAATGACCTGTTTGGAGCAGCGAAACCCTAGAATCCAAACCTCTGATACCAAATGTTGATTAACCAGCTCCAAAAATAGAAGAAAAGAGATATCAATGCCTTAGAAATAAGCCACTTCGAGGGGGCAACCTCTGATACCAAATTTTGTGTAACCAGCTCCAAAAATAGAAGAAAAGAGATATCAATGCCTTAGAAATAAGCCACTTCGAGGGAAAGCCTCTCCATTTTCAATGTGGAAGGCTTTGACAGATCTTTTCCAAAGCAGCAGCGACCAGAGGAAGTTTGCGCTGAAAGATAAGCTAAAAAAAAATAAAACTGGAGAAGGGCGACAGTATCCCAAAATATCTCATGAAGTTTGTCCATTGTATGGATGAACTGGGAAGTGTGGGGATTACAGTTGATGATGATGACTCTGTGAGCTTAGCTCTCCTTGGGGTTTTGAAGAGTTGGCATAGCTATGAAGACTCTGTCGATGAAGCGGGGAGAAGCTATGAGGTTACGCGACTTTGGTCGGATCTTGTGCGAGGAGATAAGGAAAAGTACAGTTGGCTCTTCATCGAAGAATGATGATGAAGAGAACCCTACTTTAGCTCAAAGCAAGGAAAGGGAAGAGATAAATCCCATCCAAAATTTGAGGCTAAAGACAGAGAAAATTTGGATTTGTCCAAGTTAAGTGTTTTCAACATCCCCGACATCGGCATCTCGCCACTAAATGCCCAAAGATGAACCAGAAGGTTGTTGGTGACCTTGAAGAGGCCTTAGCCTCGCAATTTGAACTTGATTTCTCTTTGATCGCGTGCTTGGTTTCAAGTGCAATGGGATCAATGTGGTATCTTGATAGTGGTGCTTCCTTCCATATGACGGGAGATAAGGAGTTGTTTAGTGACTTGGAGGAGAAGGATCTCCAAATGCATATAGAGATGGGCGACGATGGTAGATACAGTGCGACCGACATTGGAACCATTACCTTTGAGAGGGAGTCAGGTAAACCATTTATGTTGAAAGATGTTATGCATGTTCCAGGTCTGAAGAAGAACTTGGTCTCGGTCGCAATGTTGGAAGACAGAGGTTATGACGTTGTTTTCAGCGAGGGAAAAGCTTTCCTGCGACATAAAAAAACATGTCAAACCAAGAGGATATGGATTCGAGTTAAGAATCTCTACAAGCTGGAGGTAGATGTATGCGCTGCAATGATGGGCAAAGCAGAAGAAGTGGTGAGCCGGGATGAGGGCGAATTATGGCACAAGAGATTGGGCCATATTGACCATGGCACCTTGAAGATTTTGCAGCAGATTTCTACTGGACTTCCCAAGGGTACTCTTGTGCAGTCAGATCAGTGCAAGGGATGTACTATGGGTAAGTTTGTGAATACCACCTTTTATGAGAAGGAGAACCGTGCTTCGGTGATCCTGGAGAGAATTCACACAGACGTGTGTGGACCTTTCTCGGTTGCCTCAACAGAAAAACACAGGTATTATGTTATATTTGTTGATGAATATTATTGTATATGTTGGATATTCTGCATGCAGAAGAAGAGCGAAACATTCTAAAAGTTCTGTGAGTTTAAAGCATTGGTGGAGAAGGAGTCGGGGAAGAAAGTGAAGGCTCTATGGAGTGATAATGGTGGTGAATATATCTCGAACGAATTCAAAGACTTCTATAGCAAAGAAGCAATTCGAAGAGAACTCATAGTGCCTCATAACCCACAACATAATGGGGTTGCAGAGAGGAAGAACAAGACGATCGTGGGTGTTGCACGACTTATGTTGTATGACCAGGGGCTACCAATGCACTTGTGGGCGAAATCATGCAACGCTGCGGTTTATGTGCAAAATCGTTGTCCTCATAGAGTACTTGGCATGAGTACAATTGAAGAATCTTTTACCGGTAAGAAGCTTTATATTTCTCATTTGAATATTTTTAGCTCGTCTGTTTACATTCATGTGACAAAGGACACTATGAAGAAGCTGGAGCCGACTACAAAAGTTGGGATATTTGTGGGGTACACAGAAACACCCCATAATTATCGTGTGTATTTTCCAAACAGTCGAACGACTATGATGTGACGGGATATAAAATTCAATGAGGTGAAAGCCATGAATTTGTCGCTTGAGAGGGAGCTACACTTGCATGCAGAGGAGGAACTTCGTGTTCCCAAAGATGAGCCTCTAGATGTGGATTAGCCACAGAAGGAGATTCATGGAGTGGATGAGTCCACTCATGCATAACCAAACATCAAAACAGGAAGAAAGCGTACCACAGAAGCTGAGAGACAGAAGCTTGATGTGGCAGAGAATGTAGGAGTCCCTACATCACAGTGCAGACAGAGACAGTCACCTGACCAATTTACTGGATACATGGCTCTTATGAGCAAGTGTGTCATGACAGAGCCATCTTATTTTGAAGAAGCAGCGCAGGAGCCCACATGGGTAGATTCCATGGTGGAGGAGTATGACTCCATTGTCAGAAACAGTTCTTGGGAGATTGTTCCAAGGCCGGTGGGTAAATCAATGGTAGATTCGAAATCGATCTACAAGGTAAATCAAGTTGTTGATGGGAGTGTCGAGAAGTATAAGGCAAGACTTGTTTCCCGGGGCTTCTCACAGATCGAGGAGATTGATTATGAAGAAACCTTTGCACCTGTCGCACGGTATTCTTCCATAAGGACCATCCTTTCTCTCTCAGCATAGATGGGTTGGCACATTCATGGGATGGATGTGAAGACTACGTTCCTTAATGGGATCATTGAGGAAGAGGTGTACATTAAGTAGCCTGAAGGATTTTAGATCTTCAGTATCGAGTCACATGTGTGCAAACTCAAAAGAGCGTTGTATGGGATGAAGCAAGCACCACGTGCTTGGTACACACGGATTGCCAGCTATTTCACTGGACTTGGCTTCACCAAGAGTGAGGCGGATGAAAACCTATACGAAATTGTGGTGGAGGGTAAGATTTTAATAATTGTTCTTTATGTTGATGATTTAATACTAACAGGTGATGAGCAGTTGATACACTCATGCAAGGTAGATCTTTCAAAGGAGTTCGAGATGAAGGATTTGGGCCTCCTTCATTATTTCCTTGGATTGGAAATATAGCAGCGAGAAGGTGAAATGTTTGTGTCTCAAGGAAAGTATGCTTGGGAGATACTTGGTAAGTTTCACATAGAGTACTGCAAGCCCATGGATACTCCTCTTCCAAGAAATTGGAGGAAATAGGATGCTACATCGGCAGAGGTAGTGGATGCCACTGCTTATCGACAGTTGGTGGGTTCGCTCATGTATTTAGTTAATACAAGACCGAACATATGGTATGCGGTGAACTAGCTTTCATAAGCGATGTTTATGCCTACCAAGCTCTTTTGGAAGGTAGCCAAGCATGTCCTGAGGTATCTCAGGGGCACATCTGAGTATGGCTTATGGTACAAATAGAAAGATGAGGCGAAGTTGCATGGCTTCACAGATGTAGATTAGGCAGGCAGCCCAACGGACAGAAAGATCACATCAGGAGGGGTTTTCAGTATTGGATCTACAACAGTTTATTCGTACAGTAGGAAACAAAGATCTATGGCACTCAGTTCAGCATAGGCAAAATACATGGCATCAAGTCAAGATACATGTGAGGCTATCTGGATGAGGAAGATCCTAGTCGGTTTGTTCGGTTCACATTTAGATCCAATGATACATTGTGATAATAAGAGTTGCATTAAACTCTCGATTAATCCCGTGTTTCATGATAGATCTAAACATATTGATATCTAGTATCATCATATTAGAGATTGTGTGCAGCGGAAGATCATGTTGCTTCAATACATTCCTACGGAAGATCAGGATGCAGATATTCTGACGAAGGTGCTCGACAGGAGAAAATTTGAATACCATAGAGGCAGGATCGGGGTGAAGGATAATCCCTATCTTTTTGAGAGGTAGTGTTGAGATTCAACAAGATGATGAGCTTAGTGAAAAGTAAGCACCTTCACTAAGTGGGGCCCGCAGGCTATTTTAGGTGTATGTCTATTTTTAGACATGGTGAGCATATTCTATAAGTTGTAAGATGCTATTTGTAGATGGTTGTTCAAATGTGGAAAATAGATGAAATTCTATTTTTAGAATATTGGGCGAAGTCTATTTATATATCGTCAATCTAAAAATAGGTGCATGTCGATTATTATTAGCTCTTAATAATAATTCGACAATAAACATCAACTTATTCTCTTGGAGCACTTTATTTCAGTGAATATATTTGGCAAATCGATGGGCTGAAGGAATTACGCAATTCCTAGGGTTATTAGTGGCTCATGCATGAAGGAATCAGTTAGAACTGAAGTGGAAAAGTTATGACAGAGTTGGAAGAGTAGTTTATAGAGTTGTTATTTAGTTTAAATCAGTTAAGTGAGTTAAACTCAGTTGAGCTAGTTGTATCTAGTCTAACTGAAAGATACACTAGTGAGAGTTAAGTGAATTAATTAGTTAATTAATTCACAACTAATAACTCACTAACAACTAAACAGAAACAACAGTTAACTACAGTGCATGTCAGTTCCAATGGAGACCCAGTGGAGAGATAGGCGAAAGGGTGAGATGGAGTTTCCGTTGTGACTATAGTGATGCATTCAATGCATATGACACACATTGGAGTTTCCAATGAGGATTGTGCAGTCAAGGCAAGGCCAATTCGAATTCATTCAGGGGTTTTCTTCAGTATGGATTGCGCAGTGGAGGCAGGTTGTCAGGAGGCAAGAAATTGGTGCATAGATATGAAAATTTGTGCATGACAGTGTGTAATGAATCTACATTGTACTGAGAGCTTGATGTACTAATCTTTGTATGAGATTATTACATGATTTCATTGATACACATAATATATGATTGTTGGGGCTTTTAGCTTTAAGCTTTCCCGTTAAACAACTGTGTTATGTGCAATTGAATTTATTCACATGTGTTTGCAATTGAGTTTTAAATTTCTGCAAGTTTAACAGTGGAAGGATTGTGTATTTAGCAAGAAGATAAATATTGTTAGATTAGGAGAATCCAGTAACACATCAGTATTAATAAATTTCTACACATTTTATTTAATATTACAATTTCAAATTAATTATAAGTTAATATCTATACATATATATTATACACATGAAATCAAAACAAATAAAAATGCAACCTTGTAATTTTAGGATAAATCAAATGTATAACTAATATTATTATAATATTAATAACAGTACAAAAATATTAAAATTAAAGAAAAAAAAAGCATTTTAGTTTTTATGATGAAAAATGATATATTAGTTTAGTATGTTGAAAAAATTTATATTAGGTTCACCATAGTTTAGGGCAAAAAAAACATAAATTTCAATGTATATAAATCTTATATACTTGTAAATATAAATTAAATATATTTCAATACTTTTTTTCTTTAATTTTAGCTGCAACTCAATTAATTTCATTATGATTATATTAATATTATATATTATGATATATAATATATGAAAAATAATTTAAATGTTATAGAATATATATTATATTCTTTTTCATATTATATATTATTTTGCCTTATGTTATAAATCAAATAAATTTAATATGTAATATAAAATCCATACATAAAATAATATATTACATTTATTATATTATATTATATTATTTTTCTATAGTATATTAATTACATGTTATTATATAATTTAAATAATTTAAATTTTAATTAATAGCATATAATTTTAATTAAGGATTTATGAATTTATATTTATATTTTATTTTAATTTATTTAAGTACAAAGGATGAATGCATTAGTTGTTTAATAATAAATTTTTATTAATTTTATTAATTTCTTTATTAATTTTATTTTGGTACAACTTTTGAATTGAATTTAACTATGGTTACATGGATTGTGGTGCAAAAAGTGAATTGCAATTCATAAATATTATTTTATTGTTTTAGCTATTATTTTATTATTTCCTTTGGAGGCCCATTTTAGACCTTAAAACTCCCCTAATGAAAGCTTCTACTGCGCCATTTTCTTGTGGGTGATAATGGGTTCTCTTCTTGTGATGGATCTGGAATTCCTCTATCAAAGCTTCAATTGTTTCATTAACAAAGTGCATACCTCTATCACTCATCAAAATATTCGGGCACCCAAACCAGGTCAAAATGTGCTCAAAGATGAAGTGCGTAGCAGTATCTACAGTACATTCCTTAACTGCCTTTGCCTCTTCCCATCTGGTTACATAATCAGTTACAGTAATGATATAACCCGCTCTAGTCTTCTTTCCAGGAGGGTTGATTGGTCCAACAAAATCTATAGCCCATTTATCAAATGCCTACAAGGCCATCTGTGGGTGCATGACAATTTTATCTCTGCGTGAAGGCTTCCCCGTTCTATGACATGTATCATAGGCCCAACAGTATGCTTGTGCATCACTGTGTAGCATTGGCCACCATAACCCTGCACACAACACCTTATGCATAGTGGCTTTCCCATCATAGTGGTCTCCTGCCACTCGTCCATGAGCCTGAGCCAAGATATCCTGTCTTTCACGTTCCAACACATATCTCCTTAATACTTCATTTGCTCCTAATTTATACAACTGACCTACAATCAAGGTAAAATCAATTGCCTACACAACTAACTCCTTTTGTTGAACTAAATATTCTGCAAGCGTTGTTCCCATGGTCAGAAGATGAATAATATCAACAAAATGCTCATCAACAACCATAATAGCGAAGAGTTGCACGTCTGGTAACCCCTCCTCCAAACTGGTTGGTTCTTCCCCATTCTCAATTTGTGACAGATGATCAGGTCCTACATTCAATATTCCAGGCTTCACAATAATCTCAAAGTCATAATCCTGAAAAAGCAACAACCATCGGCAGATCTTCCCTTCCAACACAAGCTTATTGATCAAGTATTTCAAATCAGAATGATCAGTGAACATTTTGAAATGCCCTCATAACAGATAGTGTTTGTATTTTTTCAGCACATATACCATGGCCAATCCTTCCCTTTTGGTAGCTGAGTAGTTGCGCTCTATGTTGGAGATCTTCCGACGGGAAAAATAGACTGGGTGATCAATGTCTCATTCTCCTGGCTGCGCTAAAATAGCCCCAAGTGCTATACCAGATGCATCGACATGCACATGAAAAACCTTAGACCAGTCTGGAAATATCAAGATAGGTGCAGTGACCATTTTCTCCTTTAGCATCTCAAAGCTCTTATGAAATTCGTCATCCCAGAAAAATGCTACATCCTTCTTTAGAAACTTCTCCATTGGCGCAGTGATCAAAGCATATCCTTTTATAAACTTCCTGTAATAAACAATGTGTCCTAGGATGGAGCACAACTATTTCTCATTAGTAGGAATTTCTAAGTTGATGATAACCACGATCTTGGCTGGGTCTACCATCTGTTAGGGTCCTATAAATATAGGATTCATAATTTTGAATTGACTTTGATAGTCTTGTAAATATTTACATACCTTTCTTTCTGCAAGTTGTTTTCCCATATTTGAAAAAATGAATGTTGTGAAACCAGCTCCAAAAATAGAAGAAAAGAGATATCAATGTCTTAGAAATAAGCCACTTCGAGGGGGCAACCTCCAATACATTTCATGAATGAACAATTCTTGGATGATACAAATGAAAAAACCTCCTTTCTATATATATGAGTCCATGGGGCCAGAATGTAATCCTAGTGGGGCCACAATGTAATCCTAGCTAACCTAACAATAATAATTTAAGGGCACAGTAATAACAATATGGGGGTTACAGGGGTACAAAAATAACAATAAGGGGGGCTACACTAACATAATAAGGGACTACACTATTAATATAGGGCCTTAACATGCCCCTCTCCTTCAAACAAGTGTTGTCCTCAACGCTTGATTATTTCTTGATGCTTCTGTATAAAATTCTCATCCTCCCATGTGGAATCTTCTACAGGAAAGTTCTTCCACTTGCTGAGATACTCTGAAATTTATCATACTTGTCGAGTTCCTGTTTTTTTGACTGCTTCAGAACTTCTTTCGATGTGATGTTGATCTTCCTGTTGTTTCGTTAGATTTTTCACCAAAGTTAGGTTATCCTTTGAGAGTTGGAGAACTTGTTGTTGATGCTCAACATGATATTCCACTAATTTATCATCCATATTAGCTATTATTTGATCCTTCAAACCATCCAACTTAGCCTCCATTTCTGCTTTTAAACCATCTATGTCATCGTCAGTTGCTCTTCGTAAGATCGAAATTTGTTGCACTTGGTACCATAATTTTGATATCTCATATTGCAATTCTTCCTCTTCATGCATCATAGTATATATTTTTTAGGGCTTAATGGGTATGAAATTATTTTTTGGAGGCATTATAGAACCCAATACTAATAAAAATTATAAAATATGCCCTTGGAATCACTTCAAACTACTTTTTCAAACAAACATTATGCAATTTTTAAAACCACATACACACCTTTTTCTTTCTTTTGGGAAGCTCGATACTGAAACTGAATTATCTCTGTGATTTAGGATCTTCAATATCTGAAATTTGGTACTGATGTAACCCTCTAAATTCTCTTTCGAATTCCACAGGTCTCACCTGATTTGGATTCTTTACAACAAAGTTGTGTCTAATCTCCTATGATGACCTAATTATGGATTGGTTTAGTAGAGCGACCTTGTACGGAATGCCACGTGTCACTGTTGGCTCCTTTTGCTCTAAAATTTATAGAAAAGAAACTATAGCTCGTGTAATTCTAGTCACTTTTTACAGAATTCCAATCCGATGCTCAAAGAGAGAGAGAGTTATGAATATTTTCCCACAATCACTTCTTTGAGATGAAATTCGGGAGCCTGAAAACGACCTAACTTCCACAGATCCTATCTCTGAAAATATTGAGAACCAAGATCTAAAAATTTTCTACGATGTTCCTCAAGATTTCTTATTCGTGATCTAAAAATTTCAGCTTCTGAACCTTCGTATAAAACATGTTATAGCGAAAATTCTGCGATGACCTGTTTAGGTTAAATTCAGGAGCCTACAAAAAGACCTAAATTCCACATATCATATCTCCGCCAATATTGTGAATCAATCTCTAAAACTTTTTGACGATGTTCCTCAGGATTTCAGCTTTGCGCCCTAAATATTTCAAATTTTGAGCCTTCGTAGAAAAAAAATTATAGCGAAAATTCCACGATGACCTATTTGAAGCAGCGAAACCCTAGAATCCAAAGCTCTGATACCAAATGTTGTGAAACCAGCTCCAAAAATAGAAGAAAAGAGATATCAACGCCTTATAAATAAGCCACTTTGAGGGGGAAACCTCAAATACATTACATGAATGAACAATTCTTGGATGATACAAATGACAAAACCTCCTTTCTATATATAGGAGTCCATGGGGCCACAATGTAATCCTAGTGGGGCCACAATGTAATCCTAACTGACCTAACAATAATAATTTAAGGGCACAATAATAACAATATGGGGGTTACAGGGGTACAAAAATAACAATAAGGGGGGCTACACTAACGTAATAAGGGACTACTTTATTGATATAGGGACTTAACAATGAAAAAATAATAAAAAGTCAAAAAGAGGGTAAAAAAAGTCCTAAAAGAAATATTAAAGGACTTAGAAAAACATATACCCCAAAAGAAAAAGAAAAATAAGACCTGAAAGTGAGAAAATCCAAATGCCACTACTTTTACTTTACTGCAAGAATAATGATTATGTGCAGAGTGTCAATAAATGCCATAATCCATTATTAGTTAAACATCTTAATCTTAACTCTTCATGCTTTCAATTTCATGTTTTAGATAGTGAATAAAGATTTGTGAAACAGTTTAAACTTGACAAATCAGTAAATAGGTAGAGAATAATGAGGAGCTCAACAGTTTAACCTGAGCCCTCGGATGAAATAAGGTAGATCTAGATAGTTTTATGCTTTGAAAGAAAATGTTTTAAGGTTGCAAGCCTAAATGCACCTACAAAATGAAGAAAAAATATTAGAAATAAAGTTGGGTAGGTAGAAAGCGGTGGAGAAATCATGTAAATAAGACATCATTGGGCAGAATCACTAATTTCCCCTCCCCTATAAGTATTCAGTATTCTAAGCTATCATTCAAACAGGCTTAGAGCATTTCTCTGACTTTTGTTGGGACTAGACCCAAGGCTCGATGAGTAGTTAGTTAAAAATATTGAGTTCTTATGTTAAACTCACATTTATCATCATTTACCCTTCATTCATACATTAAAACCCCTTTTTCCTAAGAAAATACACATTCTTACTTAGTAAAATTGTAACCCTAAAATAATTAACTTCATCCCTTCAAAAGCATTCATAAAACCCAAAAAATACACTTTGTCCTAAGTTAAAGTGTAAAATATTAAAAAAGACAACACTACTTTGCTTTGTCTATCATATACACTTTGCTTGGGGATAAAATGTGTTCTATTTAAATTTCACTACCTTTTCATATTAACTTTTAACATATTTTTATTAAAACCCTAGCTTTACCTTCCCGTAGATATTAATTTTCTTATATTTAAACTACCCCAAAAACCCACTATTATAACGTTTGGACCAAATTTTATTATTCCCACATGCTAAATATAAAAACCCCGCTCTATATAAGCCCTTTGGTCTAAAACTTATCATTATTCGAAAAATCCCACCGCTATAGTTTCAAAACCATTCAAATGGTTAAAAACTATATAATATAATAAATTGCGCCCACATATGTTTTATTGAAACATTTTTATAAATGTTTTAAATAGAAAAACATTACATTACTCCCCCACCTACATTTTTTATAACCTAAGGTTTTTGAATTAAATTACTATATATTGATAAAATTCAAAACCCGTTCGCACATAATACACCCTAGTCCCACATCCCATTTCAGTGCAACTCTCAAATTAGTCTCAGTCGTTCGCATTCTACTCTCAAATCCGACGGTTGAGATCCCAAATCGCGCATAATAGGTGCGCGACCACCCAAACGCCAAACCCATGCAAAATGGGTGGTTTTGCCCATTCCTCTCTCCTCCACGTGCCTTTCAACCATTGGATTGCGTGGGTTTAGTTTAAAACCACTTACCATCCAAAACCTACGTGATAACCAACCCAATTTCCGTCCATTGAAAATTCAAAACCACCCTCCCCCCTGATGCTACTTGCATTCAATGCTAGTTTAATGCGACCAATATGTCAATAAAACCTTTGAAAAAACATTTATCCATTATTCTTGCATGTTTTAAACCTACTGTTGTGCCTCCCCGACTATAAAGAAACTTGGTTAAAGCTTTTTTCTTCCATTTTTCTGCCCGAAACTTGCAAACCCTTTCCATGAAACCTCTGAACACTATTGAGGAGTTGTGCATTTCTCCGAGCAAATTACTGAAGTCATCAATTCACCTAAGAACCTCAGAAACCCTTCCAAAGCTGATACCTACATCATACCAGGTATTTTTCTTGAAATTGAACCTAAAATCAAGTTGGAAAACCATTTTTAAAGAAAGAGAAACATTTTAAGTTAAGGAATTGATTAATTAAATTGCCCAAAAGTCCCAGAAACCCTGTTTGTATGCTATGCACTATTTCAAGGAAATTTATCAAAATTTTCATAGTTTATTAGTCTATTACAAGCCCTGAAATAAGCCAGAAAACCTCTACAAGTACCCTAAACCTCTGTGATCCTTTTCAAAGAGTTTTTCACCCTATTTCTCAGTCAGAAACTCATGAAAACCTTGTTTTTTGTTTTAAACCAGTTATAAAGCCTCAAAACCTCTTTGACAGACCTAATTGGAAAGAAATCCCTAAGAAAAGACTATAATTCACTTGTTTATCCAAGAAGCCTCTACTAAAAGTGAAAATTTCTTCTGCAAACTGTCTAAACTTGCAGAAGTAGCCAAAATGCCAAAAAAGCAGAGTTCTAGCAATCCTGAAGGTTCCAAAGTGCCAAAATCAAATCTAGTACTGTGACCACATAAAGCCATTATCACCTCTCTGCAGCCAGGGTTTCATTAAAAATTATTTTGTTTTGCAGGTCATTAGCAAAAGGAGAATTGGATAAAACAATCTAAATAATAGTTAAAGATCTGTTTTACTCCAAAAATTCACAAAGAAAAGAATTTTAAATGATATTCCTTAACAAAAGATTCCAGATAGCAGAACAGAAAGAAGACATTTATGCAGAGAGAGATAAATAGCACAGTGAATGGTAAAATTAAAGTAAGAATTCACAGTGACAGTGAAAATAGAACAGTCAAAGAGCATCAAAGTTAAAGTGTATCAGATGAAAGTCATCGTAAAGGTTAAAACAAAGTTACAGAGTAGTCAAGGTAAAACAGTAAAAGTAAATACAGAGGTAGTAAATGGTAAATAATGATGAAAATAATTTCAAAAACAATGAAATTTATCCAAAGTGAAAGTGAAAACAGTTAAAAGAACAAAAAAGTTAGAAGATGAAAACAGAGAAAAAAGGGACATTTTTGCAGAAATTTCCTGTTTAATTCATTGTTTTGCAGAAACTATTGTGACCAATCCAAGATGAATTTTGAAAAAATGAAGGAGGTTTATGTTCCTAATATGTCCAGCTACAAAAACCTCTCTCACGTTTCTAACATCCATTATGGATCTGGAAATATTAAACAATATTTGAAAGTAATTATTTCACAAAATTCTTGTTAAGTCATAAGTTTGAAGAGAATATTGTGGCCCATCCGAAATACATCTTACAAAACTGAAGGAGGTTTTTGTTCCTAAGAGACCCATATACAAAAAACTATCTCACTATTTTCACAGGTATTACAGAAGGATAGATAAATGCACGTATTTACGGCCTATTTTTCAGACTGTGGAAAAATCAGTTTTACACATATTTTGGCAGAGCCTATGGTGAACAGCTAGAGAGGAATTTTAGGGAATGGAGAGAGGTTTATCTCAAAAACATATTTATCTACATTAAAATATTTCACTTTTTACATATCTATTTCGGATTGAGAAATACAAAGGTATCATTGGACCCCAAGTTTGAAGAATTGTTTTAGCAGAATGCACAAAGAAAGGAGATAGTTAGTGACTTTGATGATCATCAACTAAGAGTTGAGATCAAATTCGAATTCTCCTCTTTGTCATCACCTATCCATAAAAAATAGTGCCCAATAGACGCATTATTTTTTAGTGTCCTTTACTTAAGTTCTATTTATGTAAAACAGTTGGAGATATTTGTAAACCAATCTTGATATTTTTTCAAGATATTCTAGTTTAGAATTTGTATAAATACTTCACTCTTTGAAGTATTTTGGTGGAATAAAATCATTGGAGATTACTATAGATATTTTTTTGACTTGAAGGCTTTGGATTTCGAATTTGAGTAGCAGACTAGATCAAGTATTTGGCATCATACTTCAGGATCCTTGTGATAAGCTATCTGGAGTGAAGTACTCTCTAAAACTTGTCATTGTTATTCTTCTTTGTTACATGCATACAAATGTGTTTTAATTCTAAATATGAATGTATAACTAGGAGTATTACTACAGGTCATGTTAATATCACTCTCTTTTTAACTAGTTATCATTTCTTTGTTTTCTTCTGATTTCTGGTGTAGGGAACCCTTAATTACTCCCTCTCCTGTTTGACCTCTATCTACTATTTCCCTTTTCCGGATCAAAGGATCCTTAAGTGGCCTTTATCCTGATCATACCACCTCAAAAAACCAATTTTCCAAGATCTCCAAGGGTTATCTATCTTGCCCTGAAGACATTTGACCTTTTAGGCCTTGATCCTGGTTCTGTTATCTTTACTTAGACTCCATAGCCCAATGGACAAGTAGATTTCCCTCTATCTACCCTCCAAGTGAAATTTTCCCACCAAATCCAACAAAACCAAACCAAAATTGTACTTTCATAACTAGCCTAATATTCACAAATTAAAATGAAGTTAAACTTTAAAGAGAGAGCCCTCTTTGAACCCTAGGAAGGCTAGATCCTAGATTTTGAAGTAGGTTTGTGGTTACCTCTAGTATTCTTTGACTAAAAACCAAAATCCCACAACTTAAGAATTTATTGGAGTGATAACACCATCAATCCTTGCTAACATACTATATGCCCAAGAAAAATCCCAAAAGGAATGTAGAATATGCACTTCTTTAGGTTGAGATAAATATGGTGCTTCCTACAGGTGTTAATCATTATGCACAGGTTTGACACATGTTTCTTTACCAATCCAAACACTGTCCAGTCATCAAAATATACCTCCACGATTTTATGCATGAATTCCTTGAACACAACTAATACCACGCGCAAGAATATTGCAGGTGCATTTTTCAATCCGAATGGAATGAAATTATATTGGAAAGAACCCCATTCAGTGGAAAAGGTGGTATTGTTGCGGTCTTACGATGCAATTCTGATATGATTATACCCCGAAAATCCATCAGTAAACGAATACGCTTCTTTTCCTCCTACATTATCCAGAATTTCATTAGAAAATGGTGGAGGGAAGGGGTCATGCACACAAGCATCATTCAACTTGCGTAGATCTACACAAATCCTTATTTCTCCTTTGGTCTTTTTCTTTTGAACTGCCATTGGGCTTACCCAATCAAACTGTTCGACCGGTTCAATGATGCCCACAACCACCATATTTTCTAACTCCTCCTTTACTTTATGCTTATATTTGGGGTTCAATTGATATGAGTGCTGCTTGACAGGGCATGCATCTAGTTTCAACGTGATCTTTATAACACCCAATTCCCCTACAATTCCCTTCATCTTAGAGAACTTTGTAGGAAACATATCCTAATACTCTGTCAACAGATTTGCAATATTTCCTACTTTATAATCATCCTAGTATTCCATGATCTTGGCTGACTTGGGCTGATCTTCTGTCTTAATGTTGACTTCCTTCAATTTCAGAGGTTTAGTAACATCCATTATCCCTATTTCGGGCCTTGCAACTGAGCGCTCTCCTTCAGACTCTAGATGTTAATATTCTTTGGGTCATCTTCATTATCCTCGATTGATAGCTTTCTACAATTAACGATGTCTTGCATCTGTGCATCCCAGGCCAACGCAGCACACTCCTTTCGGGGTCGGGATTCATCCAAGACTAGAGCATCTATGTCCTGTAGGGCTTCATCCAATTTCTCTGAGCCACCCACAGAGCTAAACGTTGCCATGAAATATTCAGTCATTGTAAAATAGTCTCGAGTACCTCGGTGTAGCTCAACCTCTAGATACCAGGTGGTGGGTACTGGTCCCATTGAGTGGAAAAACCTATGAACCCACTCATTCCATGTATTTTCATCCCATACCTCCACCCACATGGCTAGGTGCTTGCGTGGATCCCCCCTACCATAGAAGAGCTCGATTGGTGGGGTGGCTGGATGTTCAAAGCATAGTGTCATAATTTTTCTACATTCCTCTAAGTCTTGGAAAGCTCCCTTGTGTGTCTCCCACCAACGCGCTGGAGTTGTGCACATAGCCAAATCAATTGTCTAGAACCTTCATTCCTCTGGGACAATTTTTTCCAATGCTTCCAAAAAAAAAAATGACAATACCAGAACCGTCGAATTGGGGTAGTTCTCTTACCTCTGAGGAGATGCATCAGAAGTTCTTAGTGATCTTGAGGCAGTGCAACGCAGAGACATTGTGCAACCAGTTCTACCAGTTCTCCATCTCGCCATCGGAATCAGAAAAAAACGAGTTATTCTTTTCCCAATTAAACATGCCATCGGCTGTACTGTTGATCCAATCTTCATTCTGCGCAATCATCTTGTATATATGGTTGACATCATCCCCCTCAAGAATTGGTTCCATGTATCATTCTCCTTCTGCTGGATCCAGTGGGACTATCACCCGTGTACCATTATTCTCAAAAATCATACTTCTACACTTTAGACTGATGATGCCTCCCATATCAATGGCCCAATCCAATCCTAACAATGCAAGGTAGGGGTCTGCATCATTCACTATTTTTATAACCTCAAAATCAGCGCATACCTTTACTCCAACGATGTCTACCACAACTTGCGAAGGCCTGCCAACTGGAATGATCTTTTTCTTATTAGCCATGCGTAGCTGAATGGCGAAACATTCTAAATTTGGATCTCTCATCTTCTGCCAGGTTTTCTTATGTAAGACATTTGCATTAGACCCCAGATCCAAGATGACATGATCCATCTCATAGTCTCCAATTTGCACAGTCATGCGCATCTCCCTACTTAATGAGGAGATCATGAATTTTGCTCAAAATTAAAAGTGCTCTAAATTGTACCGAACCTGAGTGACCGGGTAGATCTCATCCTTCTGATTCCAGCGCCGTGAATGGTTCGAAATACCGATGTCATATGAGGGAGATATCGCATTCTGATCGATTTCCCAAACAATTGAAATTTTGTGACAGGGGTGACTAGGATGCTGAGTGAGCATGCAGGTACAGTTAGCAAAAAGGGAATATTCTCAAAATATTCTAATTTCTCTAAGCCTCTGAGGTTTTTCCAAGTGGCATATTCTGGCTCGTTGATTTGGTTGTACAAGTTTTTTTGTGGTTCATTGGATGGGTAACATGTGGCGAGCCCGGAGGCTGCCATGTGTCCCTTGTACGGTTGATTAAAATTTTGGTTGGGTGTGGGGGGTTCGACCCCGTGACCTATGGCGTGCCCGCACAAACCTTCCACCAAATTTTCTATCATATTTTTCTTACCATATGAGTTCACTGTATACATTTATGTTGTATTGAAATGGTAGTTCGGGGGGGGACCATTGGCGGCCCCAAATGGAGTGGTCACATGTTATGTCGACAATCGTTACATGTTACAATGAAACAAAAATTACTGAACAGTAACAACCGTTCACATGCTAACACTTCCATGAGCCGACAGTTAGTTTAACCATTCGAAACTCCTTGTACTCTGGGTTCCGCTCCAAGTTTTATGCAGAGTTTTAACTAGACCACGGGGTTTAAGGGGGGTCGACATGTGGCCACCCCGCCCCTTAACCATTTAAATTTAATGTAAATGGTTAGCATGGAAAAGGTTTAGTGTGCCACTAAAATTAAGCAGGTTTTTGTATTTTAATTGTAGTTAAACTACAGTTCTTCACATTTAGTGGAGCATTTGTAGCTGTCATTGGGAAAATGGCTAGGGAGGTCAATTTTCAACCAATTTAGATGAAACAAGAGTCTACCTAGACTAATTTGAGCATTCTGAAGCCATTGGTGCAGAGAAAACAACCATTGGAGGCATTTAAATGCATGCATTTTCATTTTTTAGCATAATGACAAAGAGGGACATGCCATTGGGAGCTGGACCAGCAGATGTAGCCCAGGAGGGGTGAACTGATTCATCATCTCTGCTATGAAAATCTTATGTTTGATGTTATTTCTCTATTATAAACTATTTTTCAGTGTTATTTAGGCTTATTTACATGCTTAAAACTCATAATTTCATCTATGTTTCATGGTTAGATTCCTCAATCCTTAAGCAAACAAACAAAGACAAATTTGTACATGTTTTATAACTGAAAAGACACTTATCACAACAAACTAATACAATCCTTTCAGATAAGGTTGGTATCAAAGCTACAGTTTATTCTTTGGTGTTTTTGTGTGCAAAGATTTGTTTAACTTTTTGCAAGTGTTCACATGCTTAATAGGCTCAAGCTTAAGAGAGGAGAAGGAAAATCGGTGGAAGAAAGAGGGTCTCAAAGTGAGCCACAACAAAGGAGGGAAAAATTGCCACATTCTCCACCACCTAGTTCACCTCCAAAAGAAGCAGAAGCAGCATTAAGCATGCCTCCAGGGGAAGAAGAAATCCATGAAGAGGTGGATCCAAAAGAAGAAGAAAGAGTGTTCAAGAAAGCATTCCTTAACATGACTGAGATAGTGAAAGTCCTTTATCAAGAAAGGAATGAGATAATAGAAGGAAAAGGATCGAAACTTCACAAGGAAGGACAAGGATCATCAGGAGGTCAAAATGATGAAGATAAATCAAGGAAGGGTAATGGAGGAAATGGAGGCAGTGGAAAGTCACCATCCTCACCCTCATTGTCATCATCCTCTACTTCATCTTCAGTACATCAGCCCCACAAGTCAAAGAACACTGGTAAAATTCCTTTTATAAAACTTGATGTTAAGTTTTAATTGTCAATGTTTAATGGTGAATCAATGCAGAAAAGCTTGATAATTGGATTAGGTAATTGGAGGTCTATTTGAGAATTCAAAACCTTCATGATGATGATGACCAAAATCCAACTAGCTTCATTGAGAATGGAAGGTGCATCACTTGTTTGTTGGGAAGCCAAGACAAAGGAGGAGATAAAGAAGCATGGTAAGATTATCCTATCATGGACTGATTTCATTACTGCAATAAAACAACATTTTTATCCCTTATATCATATGCATAAATTCATAACGAACTGGAAAAATTTTAGACAATTGAAAGGACAAAATGTGTAAGAATACACCCAAGAATTTAGGAGAAGAGCTCTCTTATTAGGGGTAGATTTGTAGAGCCAAGATACTTTGCTCAAGTACATAGGAGGCTTACATAGCTACCTAATAAATACTATTCTCATGTTTAACCCTACAAGTCTAGATGAATTTTTTGTTTAGGCCACACATCTAGAAGTTAGAGGGAAAAACATTACTGATGAGGGTAGAAAGAAACCTTTTAAGGGGAAAAACAAAGAAAAGAACTCAAAAGGTAAGGGCTAAAAGAATGCATCTATCAAGAAAGAGGGAGAAAAATTGGTCTATAAACATTGTTCAAGACAAGGCCATGATGAGAATATTCTTGGAAATTACATCCTAAAAAGAGGTTCAAACATCACAACAACAAAGGAAAGCAGAAAATTGCAGCTAAAACTCAACATGATTTAGGAGAGGATTCAGATGATGAATCTAAAATTATAGCCATGGGATTGAAGAACACGAAGGGGACAGAAATTGAAACAAAACCTAATACTAGTACATCAAACTGTGTCATACAAGCTCCAAATGAAGAAGAGAGCATTGAACTGTTTCATGTGAGGGCCATATTCAAACATACCAAGATTGACACACTATTTGACAGTGGGTCACAAGAAAACTTAATCTCTGAAGACTTGGTCAAGAGAATTAATCTTAAGACCATTCCACATCCAAAGCCATATCCACTTGGATGGATTTTTAAGGATGAAAATTTACAGGTTTCAAAGAAGTGCATATTGCAGTTTGCAATAACTGCACATTTTGTTGAGACAATTGAACTAGATGTGGTTCTACTTGATATTATAAGTATTGTGTTGGGTAGTCCTTACTTGTATGACAGGAAAACAATCTTCCATTGACATGAGAACAAATACCATTTATTCAAATATGGCAAGGAGTACATTGTTAGAGCACATCGCAAGAAGTCAAATATTGCGATGGTAAATGTTGGATAGGTAAAGAGGCTGGTGAATTCAAGTAAGAATTTTGTTCTTCTAATGATTAATCCTAATGCTGATGTTAATCATGAATCATTTGAGTATTGTGATCCTAAGTTGAAATCAGATTTATATGATGTAGGTGATGCACATCATGAAATGTTTCAGGAGCCAACAGGGTTTCCTCCAAAAAGAGAGATTCAACATGAGATTCAGTTGCAGCAAGATTGTCCTCTTTCAAACATTGGCATGTATCACATGTCGATAGTGGAGAATGCTGAAATCAAGGACATGTTGGACAAGGGATTCATAATGCCAAGCACTTTTCCATGTGGTTCACCCATAGTCTTGATTCCGAAGAAAGATGGGACTTGGTGCATGTGTGTAGACTTCAAAGCTTTGAACAAGATAATGGTAAAGTATCGATACCCACTCCCAAGGATAGATGATTTGCTTGATAAGCTGAAAGAAGAAAAGTTTTTCACTAAGTTAGATTTACGAAGTGGATATCATCTAGTAAGAATTGTAGGAAGTGATATATGGAAGACTGCATTCAAAACCAAACAAGGACTCTTTGAGTGGTTGGTTATGGTATTTGGTTTGTGTAATGCACTGACAACTTTCTTGTGTGTTATGGATAATGTTTTGTGTCCATTTCTTGATGAATTTGTGATTGTGTATTTATATGATATACTAATTTTCAGCAAAACAGGAGAAGAACATGTCTTGCATGTGAAAAGGGTGCTTGATTTTTTGAAGAAAGAGAAATTATTTCTTAAGATGTCAAAGTGTCAGTTCAGAAAGAATTCTCTTGTTTATTTGGGACACATTGTAGGAGGAGGCAAGTTGAGAATTGATCCTAATAAAGTGGAAGCCATTGTGAATTGGCCCACTCCCAAAATAGTAACTGAGGTAACATGTTTCTTAGCCGCAACTCAGTATTGGAGAAACATTATTGCTAACTTTTCTGCCATAGCAGCTCCTATGCATGCAGTGACAAGTGTGAAGAAAGGCTTCCAATGGGGAGGTAAATAGTAGCAAGATTTTGAAGCTTTAAAATACAATATCAGTTCAGCTCCGGTCCTTTCATTACCGAATTTGAGACAACCATTCAAGATACAAACCGATGCTAGTGATTATGCCATGGGCGCAATAATTTTGCAGCATGGTAAGCCTATCGCTATTCATTCTAAAACATTCAATGGTGTTGTAACTAACTATCCTACATATGACAAAGAGTTTTATGTGTTGGTCAAAGAGTCAAGAATTGGAAACACTACTTGATGGGTAAAGAGACGATTATACATATCGATCACCAACCATTACAATACTTGCAGTCACAAACAAAATTGTAGCAATCACGAAATTTTAGGTGGATGGGATTTCCTCAACAGTTTCACTTGGTTATAAGGTACAAGAAAGATGTTTTCAATAAAGTTGTTGATATTCTTTCAAAGCCAATCATAAGTGCTTCTACTTTACTTGAAAATGATTCTATTGTACATGAGAGTTACATAGAACAATATGCACATGATGCTGATTTTCAAGATGTGTATGCTAGTTTGAGTGAAGGGAATCAAGTTGAGGAAAATGATTATCACATGCATAACAATTTGATGTTTCATTTGATAAAGTTGTGTATACCACAAGGAGAGAGGCTTAGTGTCATGAGGGAGGCCCATTCGTCTCTTATTGCTAGACACTTTGGGGTAATAAAAATAGTGGCGCATTTATAGAGGTATTTCTATTGGCCTCGCATGATAGATAGTGTGTCACGTTTTATAAGAGGTTATTCTATGTGTGCAACAAGCAAGCCATGTCTCTTATTGCTAGACACTTTGGGGTAATAAAAATAGTGGCGCATTTATAGAGGTATTTCTATTGGCCTCGCATGATAGATAGTGTGTCACGTTTTATAAGAGGTTATTCTATGTGTGCAACAAGCAAGCCTAGCAATAGGAAGCTTGTGTTTTACACACCATTACTGATACCATCAAGGCCATGGGAGAGTGTCTCCATGGAAATTTTTGGAGGTATACCTATGTCAAGAAAACAAAATGATTATCTTTATGTAGTTGTGGATAGATTTAGTAAAATGTGTATACTTATGCCATGTAAGAAAACTATTACTGCTGAAAAAACTATTGAAATTTATTTTCAACATGTTTGTGGGTTCATTATGGATTGCCAACTTCTATTGTTAATGATAGGGATTCCAGGTTCATTGGGAATTTTCGGTCCAATCTTTGGAAGATGATGGATATGAAGTTGAAAATGAGTACTTCTTTTCATTTGCAAACTAATGGTCAAATCGAGGTGTTGAACAGAACCGTTGTGCATCTATTGAGAGGATATTTCAGCAAACATACCAAGTTGTGGGATGAATAGCTGCATTAAATTCAACACGCTTACAACCGAGCAAAGCACTCTTTTACAAATACTTCACCTTTTGAAGCATGCTTTGGGTATTTGCTGAAATCGCCATTAGAATTCATCTTTGAGAAGGATGTTGCAATTGATGGGCATAATGATATTGACAAGGCTCGAAATTTCATTGAGAACATTCAGATTATTCATCAAAAAGTTCAAGAACAGCTTGAGAAGAGTCAAAGCAAATACAAGGAGAGGCATGACAAACATAGATTTGATCACAAGTTTCAAGAAGGACATTAGGTATGGTTGCACATAAGCAAAGAAAGGATGCAAGGAGAAGGTAAAAAGCTCAAGCCCATCCACTATGGTCCATTCAATATCATCAAGCAAGATGGTAACAATGCATTTCAACTTGACTTGCCTTCATATATGCAAATGTATTCGGTTGTTAATGTTGAAAATTTACGTTTGTATGAGCCACCTTTGATCAATGATCAAGGGAGTGATGTTCAACTACCTTCTATTGAAGATTTCTCACCAAAATTTCTGGATGAGATCAACGAGGATACCATCCTTGACAGGAGGAAAAGAGCATCTAAGAGGGGAAGTGTCGACTACCTTCGAGTTGGGCTCAAGGGAAGTAAGCCAAGCAAGGCAAAGTGGATGGAAGTTGGAAAGGTGAGGGAGTTGAACCCTCATCTACTGAACTAGTAATCAAAGTATTTTGGGGTCCAAAAGCTTCCCAATGGGGAGGTGTGATCAGGAGATCATGATTTTTTCTCAAAATTGAAAGTGCTTGAAACTGTATCAAACCTGAGCGACTGGGTAGATATCGTCATTTTGATTCCGGCACCGCGAACAGTTCGAAAACCCGATGTTGTATGAGGGAGATATCATGTTTTGATAGATTTCCCAAATAGCTAAAATTTTGTGACAGGGGTGACTGGGATGCCCAGTCAGCATGTAGGTACAGTTAGCAAAAAGGGAATATTCTCAAAATATTTTGATCTCTCTAAGCCTATGAGGTTTTTTAAAGTGGCATATTCTGGGTCGTTGATTTGGTTGTATGAGTTGTTTTGTGGGCCATTGGATGGGTGACATGTGGCTAGCCCAGAGGTTGTCACGTGTCCCCTATACGGTTGATTAAAATTTTGGTTGGGTCCCGGGGGTTGGACCTCGTGACCGCTGGAATTCTCAACCCGCCGGCGGCCCCGAATGGAGTGGTCGCATGTTATGTCAATAACTGTTCCATGTTACAATGAACCAACAGTCACCGAACCGTAACAAGCGGCGGCCTTAAACTTTAAATCGTTCACATGCTAACACTTACACAAGTCGACAGTTAGTTTAACCGTTCAGAACTCTGTTGTACTACGGGTTCTGCTCCAAGTTTTATGCGGAGTTTTAACTAGACTGCGGGGTTTAAGGGGGGTCGACATGTGGCCAACCCACCCCTTAACCATTTAAATTTAATGTAAACGGTTAGCATGGTGGAGGTTTAGCATGCCATTAAAATTCAATGGGTTTTTCTATTTTAACTGCAGTTCTTCACATTTAGTGGAGCATTTGTAGTTGTCATTGGGAAAATTGCTAGGGAGGTCAATTCTCGACCAATTTGGGTGAAACAAGAGTCTACCTAGACTAATTTGAGCATTATGGAGCCATTGGTGTAGAGAAAACAATCATTGGAGGCTTTTAAACACATATATTTTTAATTTTGATCATAATGAAAAAGAGGGACATGCCATTGGGAGCTGGACCAGCAGATGTAGCCTAGGAGGGGTGAACTGCTTCATCATGCCTACTTTGTAAATATTATGTGTGATGTTATTTCTCTGTTATACACTATTGTTCAGTGTTATTTAGGCTTATTTACATGCTTAAAACTCATAATTTCATCTATGTTTCATGGTTAAATTCCTCAATCCTTAAGCAAACAAATGGAGACAAATTTGTACATGTTTTATAACTGAAAAGACACTTAGCACAACAAAATAATACAATCGTTTCATATCACTACCAGTTCTCTTCTTTTGCTTATAAACCTTGTTCACGGCCTTGGTTTCTGTCCGAGGTACCTCTTTTTCCACGTAGGTGTCTATCAAGGCCTGGAGATTATCTACTACCTTCTCATTGCGCAGTAGCTTATTGTAGGCTTGTAGGATTGGTTTAACTTCATCATCAACTTTTGATTCCATGGGAGTTCTTGATGTGGATGCTCCTGCATCAACAAAATACTTTATGGCCTCAATGAAAATCTCCTTCTCTTTTTGCAGGTTGAGGCCTTCCTTCTTGTCAGATGCCTTTCTGATCAGTGGCTCTGTGATAGCCTTTTCCTCATTTCCTTCGATGGAAACACCACTACGTGTAATTACATTTACACTTGCGCCATCATCACGTGGTTCAGCTTTAACCATATGTATATTCTGCATCGGTATCTGCTGATTTGCCTATATTTTAGCTATTAACACAGGACAATCTTCAATTACATGATCAAATTTCCTACAGTATTCGCAAGATTTTCACACAGGGTTCGGGTAGTCACATGCATAGTGTCCGGCTTCTCCACAGTTGTAGCAAATTAGTTTCCCTCTCCCTCAACATCTGCCTCCACCTCTCCCCCCTCCTCGTCCTCTCACTGGGGATCCTCCTCATCCATAGGGAGATGTTGGCAATGAAGGGTCGACTTGCACCCTATAAAGGTTCGCTCTGTCTATCATCGGGTCATATGTTCGATAGTGGTTCTCATCGTGACAACTAAAGAGCAGAATTTGCACCATTGTTGCTTCAATTATGGTACATAGGCTCCTAACCATGGGTAGTGGTCTGTGTCATGTTTCCTAGCCACCTGACAATCAGCACACAACAGTGTGGGGGTACTAGGCCTAGCAACATCTCTGGGGCACAGTGGACTTGGTCCCCCAGCTTGCATATAATCTGACAGCAGAGGGCACTGATCTTTGTTGTGGTCATCTCCCTTGCAGTGGATGCACCAAATTTCTGCGTCAACTTCTTTGCCCTGGTCTCTTCGTAAATTTTGAATTTCTAAATGCATTGCATCTAATTGGATCTCAATTTGTATCACTACAAATTTAGCATCGTCCCTCGACACAGCTTCTAATTTCATAGAAATTTCCAGAGATTCTTCCTAAGAATCAATGTTCTTCTGACCCATAGGTTCACTCACATGTGGAAATAGCATGGACATGAAACATTCCTTATGCTACTTATCATCATAATAAAATCCTCAGTCGCTGATGATTTTCTTCAGTCGTTGGTCAGCTTCCCAAACTGATTCCATAGGCCCTTTCTTAATATCTTTAAGTTCTATTACACATTGAGAATAGGATTTCAGCTTTTGGAACTACTGCTTCAGGGCATCCTTGATCTCCTAAACTATGGGATCCACATGTTGAGAAAGGTATCCCATGAACCAAACTAAAGCATGACCTTCAAAGGCCATAGCCAATTGCGCTCTCTTGAAAGGATCAGTATTGACATTCTGCATAGTCCCCACCGCATTCGCCACAAACCAAAATCGGTCCATATCCTCATCCCCCACACCCTTAAATGTGGGTAACTTCATATGTGCGACCATATATTCTGCAGGTGGAGGTGGTGGTGGGGTAGGAGGATTATTAACCCTGCACGAATTTGATGGTGGCGTAGCAGGAAGGCTATTTTCAGCGTGCGTAGCCTCGCTTCTATTTATATTGGGGGAGATTACCAGAGGACTGTATATAGATATAACCCCTCTCTGACTGACCCAATAATATTTACTATTGCGCGTAGTGATTTCTCTCTGATTAGGGGTCATTCACTCGGTGTGGCTGCACAAAATACCCTTTTCACACAATAGCATCTTAATCAACAGAGGAAAAATTTGTAAGAACTTACTTCTCAATCCCTTGAAAAATATTCTTTCAGCTTCCAAGTACGACACAAACTGATCGATTGCAAACCCTACTACAAACCCACCAAATATGCTGTCAACCCAGTGATCTACAGTTCGGGTAATGGAATTATCAGTCTTATCCAACTGTTGTATCAATTCAGGGGTCCACTACGTGACCTTATCGTCCTTCCAACAGGTTTGGAATTCTGCTAACCTTGCCAACCACTCCTGCAATTCATGTGCAAAGGTTACGAAAAATATCTCTTGCAACCTAGTGAAAATATACTTATTCTTCCACTATATAGCGGATAGCTTCTTACTTATTTTTTCTTTTAGGGAAAATTCCTGAATCTGTTTTTCAAACCAGTCCTCAATTTTAGGATTTACTGACTGCCAATGACCTCTCGACATCACCCAACCTCTCTCAAAATGTTCCTATACCTAAAAACGGAACCATTTGTTGTCTTAAGGGGTCCTGACCCATGTTTGGAGTTGAGGTTAACCAACCAAATCCTCTTACTACTAGCCCTTTCGGCAGTGACCTACTTGCGCAAGTCAAATTCTCACCCGAAGCAGTATGGGGGAGTGCTGGAACTAGTTTTCCACACCTTGAGAGAGGTTTGAATGATGTGGGTGCCTTAAGATCCAAAAATAACCATAAACAGACCTTCGCAACAGAAGCCCTAACCAGAAAACCTTTCAGACAGATTTAGGTCAATTATGCAGACTACCTCGCCCAAGTTAACATAGCATCTATAATCAAAGTAATAACCCTTAACACATAATATCAGACCTTTATACAAGGTCATTAGTGGCGGTAGAGTGGTAAAGTCAGCCTCGTTACGAAGGACTAGTCTCGTGTTCGATCTTGAGCAAGGTCATGGGTCCCCAAGTGAGTAGTTATACTAAACCAGGCCAAATACCACTACCTTTAGCCCACGTTGTGTAGAGCAGTTAGTGATGGGGTGCGCTATTAAGGCACTTCGTATGCAAGGTCATTGGTTCGAAACTCGTGGGTGGAATGGGAGGAGGAAAAAAATGGAAAGATTAGGATTAGTCTAAAAAACCAAATATATATATATATATATATATATATATATGTATATGTATATATATATCATACATTTATACCATCAGATCCATTCATTCTTATAAACAAAACACATTTGTGCAAGAGATCCAATTAAAGACAATACAGAAATCGGAAATAAGATGCAAAATCATTCATAACGTAAACAACAGATGCATTTTAGACTCAGATATCCATAACACCATTCCTTTATAAATATCAGTTTAGATCCTTCATACAGAACCCTTCAACAACCCGCACACACAACCAGCAGGGTACGCACACAACCGGAATAAGGTCTTCGTGCACACATTCAGCACGAGCCTTCTACCCATAAAAATCCACGCATAATATCACAAAGTATCCAGATCCATCATTCACTTTCAAGATTATCCAAAAAGTTGACTTCTTGGACTCGATCTAGACTTCTATTTATACTATTATCTTGCGCTACTCTATGGTCCGCAAATCGTGGTTTGCGGCCCCTTGATCTACCATTTTTACCCATTGCAACTCATGAGGGGATTTGACCCGCCCCAAATCCCCTACGAACGACTAATATATTACAAAATATATCAAAATTGGTCCTTCGTATTTAGGGGACCCCGCTCCAACATGTCTACATCAAGAGGTATGACTAAGAAAGGTATATTATGCTACCGTTGCATGTGGATGATATTTTAATTGTTGGACATGATAAGAACATGACCAATAGGTTGAAGAAATATTTGAGTAGTAAATTTGCAATGAAATATTTAGGTCAAACACAAAAAAAATATTAGGCATGAGGATTATGCATGAAAAAAAGAACATAAGTTGTGTATGTCACAAGAAAAATATATTGAGAAGGTGTTAGACTGGTTCAATATGAAGGATGTCAAACCAATTGGTACACCACTAGCATCAAACTTCAATATTAGGGTTGATTTGGTGCCCTTGTGATGATCATAAGAAGTAAATGATTAAAATAATTTATGGTTCAGTTGTTGGTAACTTGATGTATGACATTGTATGTACCTATCTAGATATTACACATTTAGTGGGAGTAGTGAGCACGCTCCTTGAAAATCTACATAGACAACATTAGCAAGTGATAAAGTTGATTTTGAGGTATATCAAGTGATGCAATTGGCATACCTCTATAGAAATCACAACGCCTACATATCTTGAATCGTCATTACAGAGTGCACAACCTAGGCCACTTGGTTTCTTGGCTACTATATAATTTAATTCAATGACTAAATCACATAGCACAAATAAAGAGTAATTCAAGTATGCTCCAAAGAACATGAAAATGATTCAAATACTTTTTATTTATTCAAAATAATTTTTTATATACAAGAATACAAATTTTAGAGTGAAGTCATAAGAGTGCTTGAAATTTGTATGTTGTTAACCACAACACCATGCACAACAACCAAACACCCTTGACAACTCCTACAACATCCAATTGTGCTCTCTGAAAATCATGCAGTAGTCAAAACAAATGCCAACAACCCAAGAGTTAGGAGAACGAAACAAACCAACAAAATCCAATATGCCAAAAAACCCAAAAAGAACATTTCCTTTCATGTTCCTGTAATTTATCCTTACACTACTAACCTCTTCCTATTCCACTGAAACAAATTTATTCCCATGTTGTTGACTTCTTCGACTTCCAAAACTGAGTTGATTCTCTTCCTCTCAGTATGTGGACAAACCAAATTTGTAACCTCCATCTGATTTTCACAGCGCATCTAGTAGTGGTTTTCAATGTAGTAGCACAACTAAACAACTATTGATTTTGGATGTGTCCACGACTCCACGTAGTAGAAGTATCAACACAAAATCGTAAGAGTGTCAAACACTTGAAATAAGTTTTCACTTTAATAAAATGTAGTTACAAGAGTAGAAACAACTACTAGCTAGGTGTATAAAAAACTAACATAATAGGTGTATCAACAACTTAAAACACATGGGAGTCATAAGACTTATTACTAACTCAACATAAACTATTTTTTAGTTGATGAGGATTGTCGAAGGCCAAGGACACTCTTGCATTAGACATCCTTGGTAAGAAAATATGAGCTACCATCTCATGTGATATTTACTTCAAATATTAGAGTCCCTCGTAGGCATGTTAACTCTTTATTTACCCATGACACATCTTCAGATCCTCTATTTTTTCGTTTGACCAAATACTCTAGATACTCCCTTTCTTGTCTCTTCTTTCCAATCCATGTGGTCATAATTTCTTCCACTAATTCAACTAGTCTAACTGGTAATTGTTCCTTCCACTCAATGGGCATACCTATATCTTCATCTCTCTCTCCTTCATGAAACTCATATATACCATGGGGGCTTCACTCAATGAACCTTTGAAATATCATGTACGTTTGTGGAATACTAAAAAACACCCTTAATTTGAATACATATTGGAAAATACATATAAAAATGACATTGTTTAACCCCCTACAAATACGAACCCAATACACCTTACCAATTTCAAAAACTCCTACTTGCACTAGATATTGTGGGTATCCATTTTTTCATTAACATTTCTTATACCTCTTTATATTTTTTCATTAACTTTGAGCTCCATTTTTTATACTACCAATATAAAATCCCTTTATCCCCTATTATATGTTCAATATATTATGTCATTTTTTCCTCAATATGTATCCCCCAATATGAATTCATGTGGTATTTTATTTCTCCTGAAGTGAAGCACCTATGACATAGATAAGTCACATCAAATACCATAGACATATCCAAGTCTCTCGAAATCTCTAGCTTCTAGGCATTGTTAATTTTTTTTTGAAGAATTCTACATGGGCTTATTTTCTTATATTCAACTTTCTCTAGGTACCCTTGGAAAAATTTTCTTTCCACAAATTTTCCATTACTAGATCTCCTTCAGTGAAAACCCTTTCCATTCTTTTCAATTTTTCCTTCTCCTGCTACCTTTCATTACATTGTTGCAATATTTACTTTACATGTTTTTGTATCAATTGTAATTTGTTTGCAGAATCACTTGCATCAACGCCCTTCCTTTCCTCTAAATATGGAAACTATATGAATTCCACAATACCTTTCATTGACCACCCATAAATAATCTGAAATGGAATCTTACCAGTGGATCTATTCACCAGATCATTGTACGCAATTTTTTTCTTTAAAGTGGAATCTTACTAGTGGATCTATTAACTAGATCCTATATAGGAGTCTATTTTGGAAAGCCATCATTGTCCCAAGATCAAAGGGTTCCACCCAATAGCATTATTTGGTTGCAACACAATAAAATCTGTGGGGTACTCCCATGAATCAATCAAGACAACTACATCATCTAACACACCATCTGGCTTAATTTTAAATCTATCAGCAAGTTCAAACACAATGGGGGTAGGACGAATGTGAGTCAACCGAAGTTGTTCCATGGTTTTCATAGTCATAACATTGATGGCCGCCCCAAGATCTATTAAAAAATTGGGGAAAATTACATCACCTATTTGAATGGAGACAACTAGGTTTCTGGGATTGGTATATTTCTCCATTTGAACACATCATGTCATCAACTCAGCTACTCTTCCAGCAAACTAGATAATGCAAGGTTCAACTCTCCTCCTTCCTAGATTTTTAAGGAATAGGTACTTAACAATCTTGGTAAAGATAGGAATCTATTTTATGGCATGTAGGAGAGGGACCTTTATACAAATATTCCTTACCTCGGAAGCCAGGTTATACTCAGGGGTAGGGTCATCATTCTCCATAACCAGTCTCTCTGGAAAGGGTGGTTAGTATGAAGAATAAGGTAAAGGATTTGCGTGTGTGGGAACAGGTTGAATGGTGACATCCTTGTTTGAAATATTAGGGTTTTCCTCCTTAATTTTCTCCTCAATGATCACCATAGGTTGTTTTTTTTTAATTTATTACCTTTCCCGATCTCAGCTAGAGATCATTGACCCCAAATGGCATGTTCTGATAAATGGGGAAAGGATGCATTCTGATAGAATGAATAATTTGCACGGCTTTATTTTTTGGGTTAGGAACTAGCTGTGCAGGCAAGTGATGTGGTCCAAAAGGTGGTGGTAATGGAAATGGTGGCATAGACTGAGTATTCTAAGGAAAGGTTGTTGGAAATGTAGGTTCTGTCATGGGATATGGTGCATATGATGTAGGATAAGATTGTGTAGTGATGGATAATAATAATGAGAGTGTGGAGGTTTCCCATACTGGAAATGATTACCATGCGGCCAAGAATGAGGGTAATTTTTGTTATGATAGGAATAATTTGGTACATTATAACCAAGAAAAGATGGATCAGGTTCAAGAATCATAACTATACCTACCTGTGGCCATGATTTTCGTGCTCCCATAGCATGCAATGGCTTAGGTTCTGAATTCTCTCCTTCAAATGTTTCTTTTAATCCCAGTATGGAAGGGAATTATTTGGTAGGATGCTTCCCTGCACATATTACAAAATTATTAGCACTCTTAACATCTGCAGGAAATTCACGTAAAAATATTTCTTTCTACACTTTGGACAATAAATGGATAATGTCTCTTGCTCTTCTACTAATTTCCGCTAAAATTTTAAAGAACCTATCTATTTACTAACAATATTCATAATCTGAGTTTTCATATTATCCATTTTATTTTCCAAACCAATGGTCATAGCATCTGTGGATCCAAACCTTCTATTTTTAGAATTTCTCCTGATTCCTTTACCATATCTAAACTGGTTTCATGAGAACTTCCTACACAAGTCACAAATTTGATCAAAATTATTTTGAGCAATATCTCCTTGTCCTAATAAATTCAAATTATTTCTAGAATCATCTGTAACCCTTACAGAAACAAGGTTCTAATAGTTCTTAGATCAAATTTATGTTTCAACATTTGAAGGATATATAGAAACCTCTCCAAATAATCTTCTAAGGTCTCATCTTTTGCTTGTGTAATAGTGAAAACTTCATCCTACATTTATCTTGTCTTGCAATATTCCTGATATTTGTTTAAAAACACCCTCTTTATTTTTTCCCAATAAGCTATAATATTTACTCCTGGTCCCATGAACAAGCATAAAATTGAGTCCTTGAGAGTTGCAGGGAAAAATCTTAGCTTCTGGGAATTTGAAGAATAGTCGTAACTTCTACACAGTATATCAAATTCAAATAAAAAAGAATCTGGATCTTCATGCACTTTACAATGGAAATGTGGAAGAACATATGGTGAAATATTATTCATTTGGACTATTTCATGTGGATCCACAATTAGAAACCTGAAAGTAGTCTAATCCTCCACCGACTGATTCTCACCAGCCCCCTCAGCATGGTCTTCATGATCTGCCATTTTTCTCCCTGTAAATAAGACACTTCCCACAAAATGTGAAGTTTGGATCTGGTTCAAGTTTGAATTTGTAACCCAAGTAGTCTCCTTCTTCCCTCCCACTGGTTGTGAAATTCCTACACTACTGTCTCCAGAGTGTAGGTAGATGGTACCTACGTTGCGATTTTGCATCTGTTTGGAATTTTTGCCTGCAATAAAAGGCCCAACGTGAGAAAAATTTCCAATTTATCATTGTTTCACACAAATAAATTCCTTCAAGCAATAGAAGCACACTGCACTTGAAAAAATAAAGCATACTTACCCCTACTACGGAAAAATAAAAACCAAAACTTTACCAGAATTCTTTCAACACCTCCTTGACAACGACGCCAAAATGTTGGGTGCATGAATTGTAATTTAATTCCTCAACACTTAATTTTTCAAAACAGAGCTACATAAGCTTTGAGGTGTAGCATAGGTAATGCCAAATATTCCGGATTTAACCCTGAAAATCCTACTTCTATTCCTAGAATTAAATCATTCAAAATTTGAAAGAACAAGTTATAAGAAAACCTTTCAATCCTTGCTTGCACTAGCAAACATAATGACACCACTCCACTCTGGAGATTGGATTCACTCAGAAATAGCAATAAAAGACTTTGCTGAAATAAATAAATCATGTCATCCAATCGTAAAAATTAAAAGAATTCATAAAGAAAATATGTTCTTGTACTTTAGTTCTAGTACAAAGAAAATAGAATATGTTTATATTCTATTTTTTAACAATTCTGTTTCATGTACCAGAAATACCCTTCTTGTACTGAAATGATTGAATTCTTGTACTTAGAACCATTATTTTCTTGTACTAGAACCACTATATTCCTGTACTGGAACAATTAATTTTTGGCACCAGAATGAACCTATTTTTACATTCTGCAATCTTTCAATCCTTAATTAATCAAACCAAAATGTTTTGCTAACAAACACGAAATCGAGAAGTGCGGAAAGGAAAACTTCAACTTAGGAAAATATAAAAGAAACCCCAAAACATTTTATTCGGTCAAATGTAAATTAAAATCTGGAATATGAACTGCAAAAGCCAATGGGAAACTTATCAACTGTAATGCAAAACTTTACTATTATGTTTCAATAAGAGATCACCGCATAAAGATGTACTCTATTTATATATCCTATGAACATTAAGCACTCTGTCAAATATGTTCCTATGTATAAACGAACTCAACATCAAACAAAGAGATTTATTTTACAATCCTGAATCTAGATAATAATAATCAACGATTCTTGTACTTTGTGACTCCAATAAGCAAATGATTAACAAAGTAAGGAATGCAGTTTAAATGTAATAATTTACACGGGTGAATTAGCGCCTTCACATAGTTACAATATTTTTATTTTGATCAAGGTATGCTTGCTATAAAGAGATAAATATTTAAACAAAACTTAAATGTTCAAATCATGCAACCCTAACCATTAATCGAAAATGATTCAAGAGGAAACTTCCGAGACCAAATAAATATTGGTGTGCTTTAAAGGAATAAGAAAAAACTCTTTGATGTAAATGAAAGAAACCTACTTTAAACACACAAACCCTTAGATCTGATATCACTTCGGCGAAAAATAAATAAACACACAAGAGCTTTATCAATATTGCACACTCACCATTAAGAAGAAGCCTTCACACCATACACTCTTGTACTTAACACACATAACAGTAAAGCTGGGAGAATTAGTTGGGTTGGTTGGGCCCTACCCAACCAGCTCATTACCATTTTAAGGAAACATTTTAGCTTATACGAGTAAGATTACCATTACAAGAAATAGATATGAAATATGCATAAAACTGGCATTGACTCCTTATTAAAAATATATAAAGTCTCTGCAAATACACATTACAAACTGATGGATCCAACCCCCAGAGGGTTGTGGCGATACAAATATTCAAAATAAAAAAAATGACAAAGTTCGCACAGTATCGCTAACCTACGCTATCACAAAACTTCTAATTTATACATGTTTACATCGAATCTCAGTCGTATCGAATAACTAACATAAAAACGCAGCAGTTGATGACTGACTTCCATCTTTGGAAACATTCTAATGCCCTGAACCCTATAGAGTAAATGAGAACAAGTCTTCCATGATTGGTGCACACAATTTCCCTTTGAAAACTACAATGCACTCATAGCTAATATTCATCGAATTGGTCGGTTTCCCAAACCTGGTGCAGGAAACAAAATGAGGACAGCAATGTCGGGATCCTATACCAACCACTTTTACTTCGATTAATGATCATTCCTGGTCAAGCCATAAGGTAATGTAAATAATAAGATACATGAAAAATATAAACCTATTTAACCTTTTTAATAAAGATAAGCTTACATATCCATTTTCCAAAAATTCATTAATAGGAACCAGAAGTGAATGTGAGAGGCTTTGTCCATGTTGTAAAACAGGGGCTAGGGTAAGATAATTTAGGATAAAGATAAGATAAAATAAGAAAATTTCAACGACCAACAACAAGTAGACTTACATCACAAGTTTTCTTTTTTTTTATTGTTCACCTAAGGTTTAAATCCAAGATTTAGCTTTAATTCCAACCCTTGTATTTTCCAAGTGAGCAACGCATTTGATTGCAAAAGAGCTACCTGTACCTGTATCCACCTCCATCGAAGGTTCAAGTTAGGTATGTTGATTTAAATCACCAAGATCTACCTTTATTCCTTGACCCACTAGTTCACTGGCAGGTATTCCACTTGGCCTCAAGAAAATGTATGGATTTATACACATGAGGTTCTTCTTCTAAAATTCTAAAGCTCATTATATTTAGCTAGTTGAAATTCTCGTGATTTATTTGCATATGTTTCTTGCAGGTATTATTGTTCTCTCTCTACACACTTTACCAACGGTACTGGAACTCCACCGACTCATCTTGCTTACTCTCTTTTCTCCAGTGACATTGACCCTTTTACTACCATGGGTTCATACATACACTGACAAAATATGGAAACTTCATTTTGGTTTTGAATATTGTCTTGCATGTCGATCTCGTTAGGTGGTGAGAGGGTTTCAAACACTAGATTCATGAGCCATAATTCTGTAATTAATCCTAAATTGATTTTAAACTAGAACTCGATTTTTCTTTTACCTTTTTTGGTGCTATATTTTCTCAAGTATTTCATGGGTGAGAGTTTGGCGTTGAACTTGAAATAAATTTTTGATGGCTTATTAGTAATGATTGTCACTTATTGTTATGGGTTGCCTTCCATATTTTATAATAAGGATATTTATCTGAAATGTTAATGTCTCTTATGTTGTACAATTTTCCTGTGACATTATAATTGCATTTCATATTTTATTAGAGTATTGGTTCTAATATTTAATAAAGTTTTTAACAGTTAAAACCTTCTAGGGTTTCGAATGTTTATATAACAGTTATTTTGGTTCTTTTCAATGGAACTGTCCTATGGCCTTATCTACTGTTTTATTCTGAAATTTGCTTCCACAACATTTACAATTTATCGTTATAATATTGTTTGAAGTATTTTCATTAAGTAGAAGAGCATTCAATTTTTTTAATAGTTATGTTGTTGGTTCTCTTTTAATTGAAATCTATAGTTACGAATATTGTTGAATGTAATTTTATTAGCTATCAGGGACTATTCCCATGCTAGGCCATTCCTCGTTAGGCGAGGGAACTAACCCATATTTCAAATACAAGTTCTTTCCATAACCCTGTTGCGTTTTTCTCACTACAGAAATAAATACTATTAAATTTATATAGTAATGGAACACATTGTTAAATCTAACTGGAATTAATTTTTATTTAATACAATTTCAAGGCTGAGTCCTACAACCTTAGACACAAAACCTAATTACATAACTCCAATAGTACAAACTTACTTTTTGGCTCTTATTGTAACTATTAGATAATTCAGGTTATTTGTACTCATTTGTTCTGCGTGGGTTCCTTCGACCTTGGTCCAAACCTACAACTCTTGCAAATAATGCCTTGTCCTACAAACCACGAGATCAATACACATTGTGTCTCCCCCCATGTTATCCTCACTAGCATGGTGTTAGTATATTCTTCATAGTCAGCTTCTAATAATATTTGGTCCTCACCAAACTTAGTCCATCCCTTACTGTTCCATGAATATGTTTGACATTTCAACATGCTTTCTTAACACAAATCCTCTTGGAAATTTCTCCTTTATGGATTCCATAGGTACTTCATACCCTATCAGTTTCCTTTTTTTTCTTCCTTTCTCATTCCAAAGGATAGGTTATGGGTAGGTTGGTTAGCCCGGGTATTTCACCAAGAGTGTTGCAACTCCCAAGGGATACTCAACTCTATTTATCAACATTGGGTTTGGACAAACTTATAGGTGATAGTGCTATATGCACAGTAGATAGGATTCTACTCATGCCACCCTCAACTAGGACACTTGATCAAAAGTGCTCCAAGACCATTCATGTTACAGAATTAGAAGGAAAACTTGCTAATGAAGATACAACTGGAAACTACCGCTAACTATGTAAAGGAAAATTCCATTGATTTCAACTTGTAAAGGCTATTTAATCAATTCATGAAAAGACAAGAGCTAAATTACTTGCATAAATGAAGTTATGTTATCTTGCATCATTCATCAATCTACCTACTCTACTTACAGAAAATAAGCTAATATCTCTTACATAACCTATAAAACTATAATTCATAATTTCATATACCATCTAAATAGCTCACAATTGCATGTCAATCAACATTCTACTTGTACCAAATCCATGATAATGAAACTAAAATTATTCTAGTTTTGCCGTGAAGGAAAGGAAGGTTTGGAGTGGCCTAGGAGCTTCCCCTAAACATGAAATTACAACTGGGGGTCAACATTCATTTAGACTAAGTCAAAGTTGTAGTGGGGATCAAAACTAGTGAAGGAGAGTGGTCCTATAGGTGTGCTACATGTGGCTGCTACAGGAGCCCTGTATTTCTACAGGAGGCCCTATAATTCTATGGGGGGTCTTCGGAGAGGGTTTTGAAGGTGAAAATGATGGTTTAAGGTTATGGAAAGGTGGATGGAAGTTTAGGTAAATGAGGGAAGGATGGCCTATGTCCCTAGACAAGCTCAGAGCCTCTCAAGGCATGTTTTTCTCTAGAAGGAATGCTCTCGATGATCCTAGGGAAATGATTTGATGAAACAAAATTTATGGTTAATAAGAGAAGGTGAATGAGTTCAATATGGCAGTGGTGAAGGTTCCCTTTCTTGCAGATCCACACATCCCTTTAGTCATAACATGCATACATCCATTTATCATTGACAAAATGAGACAAATTGTAGTGGAAAAGATGAGTTGAATCTAAATGCTAATATATAATTTATGCCAAAACTCTGGTCTAATTAACAAGCCAGTTGTTAAGCTACAACAAGCATATGCAGAACAAGATAACTAACACCAATATTTTTCCAAGAAATCATAAACATAATGCTTTTGGGTTGTGATTGTGAATCCTTCCATTCACGCTCCCATAAGAGAGTTGAAGTAGAGGCTACAACCACAGGTTTTGAGGGATTATTTTCTATTGAAATGTAAGAAACTAATAAATACTCGAAACTAAAATAGATACAAATAAAAAAGAGGAACATAAGCCACTGGGTTGGGCCCAAACCCAGGAGCCTCAACCCTCTTGAAATAACTCTGTGATAAATCAATAATAAACTTCTCATTATCATCAAATAAAGGGTCTAATACATCATATAACATTCACAATAATAATTCCAAGTTATTGAGCTCAATAGCTACCTACATGAAAACAAAACTAAAATCCTAATGAGATATTTTTCTTGTTTATTTATACAATAGGGTAGCATCTAGCAACTCCTTTGAAAATAGGAATTTTTGTATCCTTCAACTCGAGGATGGTGGCTCTTGTTCCTCATTACTTATCTTGCACTTATAGTGGATTGGTTGCCAATGACCTCAAGCTGATGAAAGAGAGAGAGAGAGTTGTGATCTTGGGCTAATTAAGGGAGTTAAGAAGGTGGAAAACGTCCTATATTCTCTCTTTGTTGTCTACTTCAATCCCCTACATGGAAAATATCTCAAAAATGATCCATTCCCTAAAATTAAACCACATTAGGCTAGATGATATGACAAATACTTTTTACCCTTCTCACTAAGCATAATGTAACTAAAAATGTAAATAAATGTGAGAAAGAGATAATTCAATAAGTTGGAGGATGACATCATGACCCTTATAATGTACCTATTGATGAGCATCATCATCACCCCCCTACTGAAACTTTTTCTCATCCTATGAGAAAATCAGTCATCCATGTGCCCTTCTCGCACGGCCCTGGTGTCCTCCCTGACATCTCAAGGCACCTCAAATGGAGTGCCCTATGGTGGGTAAAATCCCTCATTCTTATCTACCTTGATCCACTCCTTCTTCTCTTTTTATTGGTCTCTTCCTTCCTATAGACCTAACAGCAAAGGTGGATTGAGTTTCAGTCCTATCCATTGAATCCCCGTTCTCTAGATTGCTCTCTTGTAGAATGGTGTTTTCTCCAAGGTATTATTCAGCCTTTCAAGAGAGTGTAATTATCTATGTTTCAAGATGAGTGGTAAAGCATGCCATATCCTCTGAAAATCTTGAAAATTGTCTTCTCCCAATAACCTATAAGTATCTTCAAAACGAATAATGGAATGCTCCTGTCTTTCAATGTACTTTGGTTCCAAAACAGCATCATTGGAGATGAGGCTATGATTTACAATGACAGCCTTGGGATTCATTGGCTCAGATTTGATATATAGGGGTTCATTCTCCTCTTTTTCCATTACTCTTTTCACCTACTCAGCCCTTATCTCCTCATGTGCTAGCCAAGATGCCAAAGCCATCAACTGCATGTCCCATAGTCTTGAATTTTGATCCTAGTGGTTCATACATGTCAATATGAAATTATGCATGTAAAATTCAGCCATTTTTTCCATATCCACTATATTGGCTTGTTTGAAAAACTAAAGAAATTGTATGTAGTTCTGAAAAGGGAGAGAGCCATGTTGAGCTAGAGTTATAATTTGATATTTTAGCCATTTATCTTTGAGAAAGAGAGAATAATATTTGGAAGGTTGTCTACATTGCAATGCCTCCATATAGAGACTCACCATGGTGGCAACTTGGGTTTCCTTCTCTTGAAACTTCTCTGTCAGCCTCACATTCTCTGCATGTAGGTTTTCTTTCATCATAGACTCCTCGAGTCTCAAATCAGTCAATTACTTTCCCAACGCCTTGACTCTTTCCTCCATCAATCCCACATCTTCCACATTCTTTGATCTAGTAATCTGCATCCACCTGTGGATCCTTCCTGTTTCTATTTCTAGTTCATAAAGAAGTGGGATTGTGAATTTTGCAGGGATGATTCTCCCTCCTTAAATAAATTTATAATAGGACTTCAGGCTAGTTTGTAGACTAGCCTCTTGTAGCTCTAAGGAGTCCTTCTAAAATGTTTTGGGAGAGGTTGTTGCCTCCTATAGTTCACCTTCCTTCCCCTTTATCTGTTGTGGCACACTTTTCCCCTCTTGTGGAACCTTATGCCCCTCTGGTTGCACCTTCTTCCCCTATGATTGCACATCCTTCCCCTCCTATAGCATTCTCTTCTCGTCCTGTATCAAACTTTGTCCCTCCTGTATCAAACTTTGTCCTTCCTGTAACACAATCTTTTATTCTTGTTAGACAGTTGATGGTGTCTTGGGCTACTTGAAGGAAGTTGACTTGGTGGTAGACCTCCTCACATATGTTATATGTTTCTTTGGTTTAGGCCTAGGAGAGGTGACTTCTTCAATTTTTCCTTCAGTGGGTCCTATTTCCTCTTTCTTGCTTGGTAATTCATCAATGGTGATGGGGACCTTTGTCGGAGCTTGTGGTCTCACTTGTTTCATTATGGTGTTCTTTATGGTCTTAAAATATAGAAGGCCTTGTCTTTGTCTCTTTTTCTTAGGCTTAACAGGTGTGCCTAATGTAGCTAAGGTGGAAGCTACTTTGTGTTCAGTATTTTCTAGAGATAAGCTTGTTTGATGTGGTGATCCTTCTATTGTTTTGGGTTCAGGAGTTTTCGTAGGACTTGATCATTAGAGAAATTTTTAGGTCTAAAATGGGCCAACCAAAATAAATTTTATAAGAACTAATAGGATTTAAGATGATGATATCAACCATGGGGGATGATTCACCATTTTTGGGGTAAAAAAGTAAAAATAATAAATAATAATAAAATAGTAAAAATACTTTTTTCAGCTTGTATTTTCAACTTATCTACCTAAGGCTTTGCTTAAATTTCAAGCAGGAGTAATCGTTGGATGAAAAATTTAATTCATCATCCAAGGAATACCCATGTTTCATACCTTTGATGGAACCTGCTACACGAAAAAGGAGAAATACATCAAAAAGCGTGATTAAAACCACGTTTTTCACGTATTTCTCATTTTTCATGTAGAAGGGTCCATCAAAAGTATGCAACATGGGTACTTCTTCGACGAGGAATCAAATTATGTATCCAATGAGTGTTCCCACTCGAAATTTTAGTAAACGCATAGGGATATAAGTTGAAAAAGTATTTTTTTATTTTTTCCCCCAAAAATTTGATGATGTAATCTAATTGTATTTTATTATTTCCACTACTATTTTATAATTTCCTTGGGAGGCCCATTTTTTGACCTCAAATTTCCTTCCACTAGTTTCTCCTACCCTTCTCTTTCAAATTCTTCTTCTCCTTCCTTTGTTTTTCTCTCATCTTCTTCTTCTGTCCTTGATGCCTTCTATTCCTTTGTTCTTGTGTCTTCTTGTTTTTTTTTCCCTCCCTTGCTCCAATGCTAGAGGCAAGTGTCTCTCCAAGACTAATGGCTTGTGTCCCTATGAAAGTTTCCCTGTCCATATCTATGAAATTATCCCATAGGATAGGGATTCTAAAATTTCTCAAGCCATCCATTACTATCAATTTTATGAGGCCATGGTGAATTATATGTTGGTTTTTTTTCCCTCCCTCATCTTTTGACTCATCTCTGTGATTGGCTTTAGGAGAAAGTATGGCACACTCAATCTTTAAGGAAGAGGAAATTATGCCTTCAATCTCATTTCATGAAGTAATCAAAAGTGGTAAGCATACACAACACTCTTTCTACCTTCATAGGATCTATACTTAAGGATATGGTAAGCCACCTCATCCAAGGATAAGGTAAGCTTTATCTTCGAATAATTTTTTTATCCTCAATAGGTTTCTCCTTTGACATGAAGAAATTTTTCCTTGCAGTGAGACTCATGGGTTTGTCTTCCTTTCTCCACTTGATCCCTAGATGTATGGTTGTCACTCTGCTAATGGCTGCAGGACTAAGAGAGATATCTAACCATATCACAACATTGGTAGCATTGTTCTTTGTTTGGGTATTCGAGGCCATGGAAAATTCAAAGGTAAGGTTATCGCCATACCCTTTTAGTAACTCAAATAATCCTAGTCATTGGTACCTTTTGAAAATGTTTACCATAGGAACATGTAGGCGGATTATTTTAGTGTCTGAGGGTTCCCTCCTGTTGAATCCTCCCCCCCATATCTTCTATTGTATATTCTTAGTGTCGATTAAGTGAGGGAGAGTTTTTTTCATTTATGGCTTTAGTGGTGAGATAGTGTTTTAATTTTTTGCAGCAGTGAGTGAAATTGGTGCTTATATCCTTTTTCAACAAAATCTCCTCTTCTCCAACAACTATAATGCTCAAAACTACCTCCTATTTACACAAATAAACTTCCACCGGCTATAGAATCTAAGTACAATTTTCATGCAATTCAGATGTAAGGATGGTGACACTTACTTCTAGTTATGTAGCCCTTAATGTATATGGTGTTTTGGATTCCAATTCGAACCACTGTGACCCCTTTTCACATTCTCCTACCTCTTGTAGCAGTCTCTTGTCCCTCCTGTAGAAATCTAAGGTCTACCTATAGCTCTCTCCTGTTGCAATTGTAAAGCTAGGTTTGAAACTCCTCGGTGGCACCAGAGCTTCTCCTTATCTCTAACTATTTTCTAAATGAGAAAATATGCAAACAAATTCGAGTATGAGTACATAAGATTCCATTTTTTTGTGTGTTCTTGGAGGGCTATGATGACATGTCAATCACATGTGGTTTCCTCTTTTGTATTGTTGCCCCCACTCTAAGAAATTATTCTTACTTCCCTCGTAATCATCACCCACTAATAGTGAACCTAACTCCTTGATGTGACATCTCCACATTGCATGAGTGGAAAATTAACTTTTAGTTCACTAGCTTATGGTGGCTAAGTTAACTAGCCACCTCCATATTATTAAAACATTCCTTCTCTTCATTCACACATTTTAGTTTTTTACACATGGGGATATGGTAAATTTTTATCATACATGAGCCTACTTGAGGATCAAACTGCTGCAGAGGTTGGCATGTTGGAGCTGTACCGTATCATTGACACCAAGGGAGTTGAATCTCTGACCTTTCTCTTGTGCATATCTTCATTTTTTTACGATGCTTTGACTATGTTTTGTATGTGCACATGTACCTCTTTCGAATCCAAGTTGCTGCTACTGGTGGAAAAATATCCCTAATGGTGACATATCTTCTTTTTTAAGAAAGGTTTCAGCTCCCTTTTATGATTAAATAAAAAAATAATATCAATGGTCTCTGTGGTGATTGCATCGGCTGCTACAGGAGGAGGTTTTCTTCCTATAGTAGTCTTCTTATCTCCCTTTTTAGGCATCATTCTGCATGAGGGTGATGAGGGAGATGATGACATGCCTTGACTATAGGGTTAGGGTCATGAAGGAGTAGTGTAGACACTTGTAGGATTAAAAATGATGGATTCTTTGTCTATTTTTTAGAAAAACAAGTAGGACATAATGGAAAATTTGAGCAAATGTTTTTATGAACTAGAGTGGATGGGTGATGGATGGTTGATGAAAAATCATTGGAGAACCTCCTTCAATATTTCTTAGAGCCATGATGTCCTTTTTGGTTGTCCTCCTCCTCTGATATCCCTCCTGTAGCTTTATAGGCTCCTCATATAGCACTACAAGACCTTCCTGTAGCAATACAGGTCTTTCATGTAACATCACATAGAGGAGGTAAAATTTGATTTTTTTACTGATGGGATGGTGGAAAGAGATGGTCACATGAGTGAATATGATGGATATGAGGTGGATGGATGGACGAATGGATGATATATTGCAAATTTTGGCCTTGTAGACATGAAACCTGCCACTTTTTATAATGATGCAAAATAAAAAGAAAACTCAGTAGACATGGTATTGGTTCCTTCTTTGTGTTCTTTCTTCTTCTTCTTTTTTGAGACAAGTAGGCTACCTTTGAGGAGGATTTCAACCTACATTCCTGACCTAGGTGACTTATAGGAGGTTTTCACCTAGGGATCTTAATTTTTCTTTTCTCTTTTTTTCTCCTAGGCTTCCTCAAAGAGGTTTTCAACTCTGGAGTTAGCCTCAGATGCCTCATAGAGGTTTTCATCAGCCTCTTTATTTATTTATTTATTTTTCAAACTTATATGGGTGCTGTGGACTGGAAGCCATGAAACTCCCAATCACATTGACTTCTCTGCTAATGGTATTGATCAATTCTGCCTTGGAAAAATTTCTTCTATATAACTTCAACCTATATCCATTGACTAGCAAGGGAATCCCTTCCTCATCAATGGTTTTGATCTAGACATCTCCATTGTCATGACATTTTTTCACTAGGTATGGACCCAACCATCTTGTCATTAATTTCCCTTCAAAATATTTGAACCTAGAATCATATAACAAGGCCCAATCCCCTTCCTAAAAAGTATTCTCTTTGATATTATTTTCATGTCATACCTTCCTTTTCAGTTTTATACCTCATTGTGGAGGAGAGCCTACATTATGAAGTCATCCAAGCCATTCAGTTGGAGCAGCCTTTCTTGTTGTGCTCTTGTGATATCTAAGTCCAATTGGGCTACCATTCTCAAAGTGTTATATTGAAACTCAATATAAAACACATATTTCTACCCATAAACTAAATCGTATGGAGTGAATCTAGTGGTTATCTTCCAAGTGGTGTTATAGGTCCAAGTAGCCTCCCGAATCTGTTTGCACAATCTCTCATGCTGCTTATACTAACAACCTTGGTGAGGATGCTCTCCAATGCCAAGATTTTGACCTCTACTTGGCCATTTTCTTGAGGGTGATAGGCAGTAGATGTTTTATCCTTGATATTGTGATGCCTCAAGAGATTCTCAATCAAATGTGATGTGAATTGAGCTCCTTGATCGGTGATTATCTCTGTTAGATACTCAAATTTGTAGAAAATGTTTTTCCTTGAAAACTCAACCACTTTCTGCTATGTTGCTACTTTGACAACCTTTGTCTCATGCCACTTTGTCAAATAGTTAGTGCACACAATAATGTAATTCCTATGTCGTGATGGTGAATCAATTGTCCTAATGAAATCCATGCCCCACTTGTCAAATGGCTCTAAGGCAACTTGAGGTTGTAAAGGCATCTCATCCCTGGGTGCGGGTTTCCCCATCCTTTGGCACTGATCACATCTGCTAGTATACCTTCTTGCATCTTGATGAAGAGTGGGCCAATATTATCCACCTTGTAGAAATTTGAAATTTGTTTTCTTAGCAGAAAAAATACCTCCATAGGGCCCATCATGGCATGATGTCAAAGACTTCCTCTTCTCTTACACATCTCCTAAAAGTATGATTTGGTCTTATTTTGAAAAGGTTTCCCCCAATCCAAGTGAAAGGGGCACTTTTCCTCTCAATTTTTCTTTTTTCCATTAGGGTAATTTTGAGGTATAAAATGGGCTTCCTAGGGAAATTATAAAATAATAGTAGAAATAATAAAATAAGATTAGATTACATCATCAAATTTTAGAGGGAAAAAAGAAAATAACTAATTTGTTCAACTCTTTTTTTCAACTTAAACCCTATAGGTTTACTCAAATTTCAAGTGGTAACACTCGTTGGATGGAAAACTTGATTCCTCATCCAAGGAATACCCATGTTGCATACTTTTAATGGAACCTGCTACACGAAAACTAAGAAATACATGAAAAACATGTCTGCAAACCCGTTTTTTCATGTATTTCTCATTTTTCATGTAGTAGTCCATTGAAAGTATGCAACATGGGTACTCCTTGGATGAGGAATTAAATTTTGCATCCAACAAGTGCTCCCACTTGAAATTGGAGTAAAACCTTATGGAGATAAGTTGAAAATACAAGTTGAAAAAAACAGTTTTATTATTTTATTATTTTTTAATCTTTTTATTTTTTTACTTCAAAAATTGTGAATCATCCCCCATGGTTGACACCATCATCTTGAATCTTATTGGTTCTTATAAAGCTTATTTTGGTTGTAATTTTTTCTTAGGATACCCATTTTAGACATCAAAATTTCTCTAATTCTTCATCATATTAGCACATAAGCCAAAAAAAAGTGTTAGGTTATTTCATAGAATTATCAATAACTTTTTGAAAATAATCACTCCTCCATGTGTGATACAGTTTCTAATAAAAGTATAACATCTCGAGGAGGACCCTTGATTGCATTATACATATTCTATTATGCTAGTGAGCTAGGATATGTTGGGCCTACAAGCCTATGTATGTACATTTTATGGTTGCAATTCCTTTGTGAATCGTGCCAGAGAACCTAAGTACTAAAATCCAGTGAGCCTGTCAATGTAATATGTTATCACACTTACTTTAATAAAATGCATTGTTACTCTAAACGTAGTAAAGCACGAGAGATTGGAGGCTATGACTCCATAGCAAGGAAAAGTGAGGGGATTAATGATCTGTAATGGATTGTATTTGTTACGCTATGCAAAGTATCCATTCTAATCTAATAAAGTGTGCAAAGTGTTATCCATGAGTTGTAGGTTAAACATAGTAGTTTTGGTTATGTTTCTGAGTTTTATGTGTGAGGATTAGTTAAGTAAATTTACTGTTTAACATATCACAACAGAAATACACAGCAAATAAAATTCACCATCACATAACACAGCAAAGTGTTGAGGCAGTTCACCCCTCCTGGGCTACATTTGTAGGTCCAAGGCTCCCCAATGGCATGTCCTTGCTCTATTAATTTTCTCAAAATGGTTACACAGGTAAAAATATGCCTCAATAGGCAAAACTAGCTGTAAATTCAGCTTCAGAAGATAGAAAATAGCTATAAATGGCTTTTGTTTCACAGTAAACAATGAAATATTGCCCAATACAGTGCCTTCTCCATGATGGCCCTGATGGCTTCTTCATCTTCCTCGAAGAAAAATATATTTTAGATCACCTCTGCTCGACTTGAAACTTGTTCCAAACTGTTCAGAAGGTCGAAGATACCCAAAATTGACTAAAATTTCATCTAATTTCGTTCAATATTGAGGGAGTTATGGCCTCCCAAAGAAAACAACCCAATGTCCCCCGAAAAACCCCACTAAATGTGGAGGACTGCCAGTTAGCCAACTAAATTTGGTGGACTCCCTGAATTGATGGAAGGCGCTCCAAAACAGGCAGAACTATTGAGGGATAAATTAAATGTTGAATTTCTGCATGTGACAGGTTGCGGATTAATCGCCGGAGATAACGGTTTATCTGAAGGTTAAATTAAATGTGGTAATGTCCGTCATGTGAACATATCCCGAAGCCACCACATAAACCACTACCTTAACCTCCCATTAAAGTGTTTGGAGGTGGTCACATTAATCTGTTTACTGACCGCTGCTGTGACCGCCGAGCGGTTAGCTCCTGAGCACCGAGGCACGGTCGCGTGAAGTATGGGGTTGGCCTCCTTTGCCGCCAACTCGAACATCAACAAACTTTAAATATAAACTGTGAATGTAATATGTTAAAAACCAACCCATAGGCGGGCCGGTCTGGCCTTTGTGCTCGCAGGTGATAGGTCTCCGGTTCGAGTCCTGCCGACTATAAGGAAAATTTTTACATAGCCAAAATTATCCACGGCCTGGGGCCACGTGGCGGTCTCCGAGCTTGCCACATGGCACCCTCTGATTGGCCACAATTTAAATAGTCAATCCACCAACGAATCATCAAATGCCACTTGTCAACATCTAATTCGTCTTCCAAGGAATATTCTAGGGAATATTCTGAGGAATATTCACATAATATTATTTTTTTTATTTTTTTTTCAAATTTATAAAGTCAACTTTGGTCAAATGAATTTTGGAGTTTACTGGAGATTTCAAACCTTAATAACTTTCACATACGACCTCGGTTTTGAGAACCATTCATGACGCCAAAATCATAGCAACAAGACCTTTCCGGTCATTCAGATTGCAACCCTTTCTGATCACTTTCATTTTTGAGCAAATTTTCATAACTTGGAAATGATCTCCTGATCAATTAAAGCCATGAAGTGGTATTTAAGCCAAAAACTTAAGAAAATGTTCCTAAATGAAATTTATGGAACATAACCCAAATTCATAGGGAAAGACATAAGCCTATGTCATAAGGTGATGTAATATCCTTGGTTCTAGAAATGAGTGGACAGATCTAGCCTAAGTAAGTTCCCAAGTGGTGGGGCTGACTTCTTTGGGTGATGCTTAAAAAAATATATATATATATGTGTGTGTACATAAGCATCATTTCTAATGGAAAGGGGATCATTCTTTCCTTTTTCTTTTCCAATTTTATCTTAGAGACTAGAGGGAAATGAAAGCTAAGACAATTATTCAAATAGGTAACCTAGTAAAACCGTTACGAATCGTAGGTAAGATTTATGGCCAATTCAATTCCCCTTGGGTTGCCTTGGGTAAGGCTAAAGCCTTGGAGAGAGGATTAGTTGGGTGGGATCTCCTAATGTGTGGCCTAGAGGGTACCTAAAGACTCTTGTGGGAATCTGGAACACTTAAAGCCACAATACATTGAGACTTCTTGGATGGCTTGTGCTCGAGTCTTGAATAGGGAACTGACACAACCTAAAGGAATGTAGTGGAAAAGAAGGGGTGCACTACCTTCAATTGTGCAAAGTGATGGGGGATTACAGACCATAAGTTAGAGTTCTAGTGGAGTTTGGTGTCTTTTCCTATTCCATATTGATCTTGATTGTATGAACATAATTAGCTCCAGCTAAAGTTTTATAAATATAAATATTATTATAAAATAATTCATCTATCTTTATTATATTAAAAATAACAGTTTGTAGAGTCTTAGTTAAACACTGATGAGATAGTCTATTATAGCACTCATCACAAGTTCAATTCCATCAAAATGATATATTTAAAAAAAAAATAACATATTACAAAAAAAATTATTAAAATTAACATAAATCATTATTTTAAATTACTATAATATTAAAACATTTTCCATACATTCACTTTTTCAATATTTATTTTATTTACCTCCACGTTTCCAAATTCATTTTTCCTCCAATTTCCTAAAATTCATTTTCCAACCACAATCATAATTCAACAACATTCACGCATTATTTTCAATATACTTAATTCATTTTGAACCTTATAGCAAAGTGTCTTTCAAAATGTAAATGATGCTGAGGAAAAGATCGGACTAACTTCCAAATTATAAACAGTTTTATGTCAACCCAAAAATATATATTTTCAAATTAACTGAACTTTTGACTTCTTTTATAACATTTAAGAAATCAAATACTTGACCTTTCCGAAATCAAATCGGACTCCTATATTAACGAGGATATCACATCCAACCATAGGGCTATGTCAGGTTCCAATTTAACAGTAGGCTTTGACCCAAGTCCATCAAATCAACTTCAAAATTAACCAGCCTTTTGGTGGATTTCGCTTATTTGATATTGACCCATTCTTGTATGGTAATATATGAGAATTCATTAGGTGTAGTTAAATGAGGTTATTTTTTTAGCAGATTTTATTTATTTATTTTTCTTTCCTCTAATATGATCGGATTACAAATTGAAATTATATTTAGCTTAAGCTGTTTAGTTAAATAATATGACTGTGAGACGTTAAACGATGTCACTGATTGGGTGTTTCATAGTGTTAAATTTATTTATTTTATTAAAAATGTTATTTAATATTATAATTATATGGTGTAAAATCATATAATCAGATCTAAATAAAACCAATAAATTAGTATGGGTAGGTATATTTGAAAAACAGTAGTTTAAAAAACTCACAGAATAATCTATAAATTCTGGTAAGATTATGAAAAATTCCAGTAAATATTTTTGAAAATCAAGGTTACAGTCCTTAAACTTCAGTATTTTGGGTGCTCTAAAGGTTTTTGATGGTGCTAAATTCATTTCCACCATCAAAAATGGAATTCAAACACTCTAACAATCCAATTTTTTGAAAAAAAATTATCACATTCCCACAAAAACAACTGTGGTCCGTAGACAACTCCTACATGGACGAACAAAAGAACTGGTTCGGAATTTATTGGTAAAAGATTAGATCGTGCCATGGTTAACATCAATCTCATTAATGCTTTGGGTTTTCCCAGATCTGAGGTATTAGTCTCCCATATTTTTGATCATATGTCGATCCTTTTGTCCTAGCGGGTGGATGACAAACCAGTGGGTTTACACTTCAAATTCAACAGAGCTTGGCTGGAAGACAAGGAATTTATTCTTCTCATACAGAGGACTTGGATGTAGGGCGTGGATTCGTTTAATCTGGATGGGTGGAACCTTTTCCATTTCAAATTGCAGAAACTGAAATAGGCCACAAAAAATTGGGAAATCACCAAGAAACAGGATCTAAAAGCTGACCTGGCTGCGATACAGGAAGAAATGAAAACAATTTATCAGGGCTTCAAGGATAGTGCTCCAGACTCACATTCATATGATCTCCTCAATTCCCTAGCAGATCGAGAAAAAGAAATCCTTAAAGTCGAGGAGATTTCATGGAAATAGAAGAGTAGAAATAGATGGTTGAAGGAAGGAGACCGTAATACCAAATATTTTCACAAATGCGCTTCTGATCGTAGAAGTCGAAATGCAATCTGGCGGATCAAAAGGTCTGACGGTAGTTTTGCAACGACTACACCGGATATATAGGAGGCTGCCCTCAGTCATTTCAAGACTTTCTATCAACAGGACCAGGGGATTGATTATACCTGTCAACAATGGATTTTAGACCATGTACCCTGAATTTATGAGGCAAATGATATTCATGTACTGGATGCACAAATTACATCTGCGGAGATCGAGGGGGTGCTCAAATCTCTTTCACACAACAAATGCCCGGGTCATGACGGGTGGACTTCTGAATTCTTCTTATTTTTCTTTGACATTATAGGCAATGAATTGACGGAGATGACGGAATTATTCATAAATACAGGTCATATTCCATCCAACTTGAATTCTACTTTTATAGCTCTTATTCCGAAGAATGACAAACCCACTACATTTGGAGAATTCTGCCCTATTTCCCTATGTAATCTTCTGTATAAGATCACATCTAAGATCATTGCCAACAGAATGAAATCGGCTTTAACAAACTTTATTTCTCCAGAACAATATGGTTTTCTTCCTGGCAGGTCTATACATGATGCTATCGCTGTGGCTCAGGAGATTCTACATACTATGCATTTTTAGAAACGTGAGGCCCTGATTATGAAAATTGATTTGTATAAGGCCTATGATACTCTTGATTGGTCCTACATCTGCCTGTTACTATTGAAGATTGGACTGCTGCTCCGGATTATCCGTTGGATCATGTCTTGTATAACATCGGTCTGATATGCGATCATAGTTAATGGACTGCCTACTGCTTTTTTTGAGGCTGGTCGGGGGCTCAGACAAGGTTGTGCTTTATCCCCTCTTATATTTATTCTTGTCATGGATGGTTTCAGTAAGTTGATGAACATGGCCACACAAAAAGGATACATTTCCGGTTTTCACTTCTCTGAAAACACTTCTGCTTCACACTCATTATTCGTGGATGATATGTTACTATTCGGGACACTTAAAAGAAACCATTGGTTTTATGTCCACTTCCTACTCAACAGATTTGCTGCAGCTACAAGGTTATGCATTAATCAGGCCAAATCCTTTTTATTATATGAGTTTGGCGATTTACACGAAATACAGTTCATTGCAAATTTCCTTGGAATTGGAATCCAAGTGCTCTCGGAGGGTTTGCAGTATCTAGGTTACAAAATCAAACCATGTGGATATAAACGTCTCGACTGGTTATGGTTGGTTGATCGTTTCAGAAGGAAAATCGAACAATGGACTCACAGATGGTTATCCTTGGGTGGGAGATACATAATGATACAGGTGGTATTATCCCAATTATTGGTATATTGGGGTCACTTATTCTTCTTACCTGCTAGCATTGTGGCAGACTTAAACATAATTATTGCTTGTTTCCTTTGGAATGGACCTGAAAATTTGCACAAATTCCATCTGGTCAGAATTAATTTGTTATGCAGACCCAAGACACACGATGGATGGGGCATCTTGGATACAAGGATTTTTAATATTTCCCTCCTCATTAATTCTTTCTGGCGTGCCATAAATGGGATTGGTATTTGGTCTGAAATAATTAAATGCAAATATTTAGTCGGGGATACTTTGCACAATCTTCTTTGTCATGATTTCTATATTCCGGCGACCTACTCGGTTATTTGGGGCAGTTTTAAGAAGGTCCTGGGTCACACAGCTGACAGATTAACATGGCTATTCAGAGACGGTAGTCGTATACCTTTGGGGGACATTAATATGCAAGGTTTTGCCCGGCAATCTAAATTATCTATCTGTCTCACTCATAGATTGGCTTACAAGGGCATTAGTTATCTATCACAAACTATTCATTTTTGGTCCTTTGGTGCCCCGGTTTTTAAAAATGCTACACAGTTGGGCCTTTATGGTGCGTATGCTGATGAATGGGCGCAGGTGGTACTTTCATTACGGGCTGCTAGCGTTTGTTACGCGACTGGGGGTTATTGCATTATATGGGACGGTCCGATTGTGGATGGGCACCCCCTTGTGTGAGATATATATTACAGGATCAACTCACAGATATATTCTGAATAGATCACACATATTTTTGCACCATATTGGAAGAGACATCTGCCTACAAAAATTATTCTGTTTGGGTGGCTTACATGGAAAGTTAAAATCTTCACATGGAATAATCTGCTAAAGAGAGGTTTTGTGGGGCCTAGTCGATGCTCCCTCTGTGGACAATCTGAGGAGTCTACCGTGCACCTTTTCTTCCAATGCCTTGTGGTCATTCAACTATGGAAAATGTTCTCTTTACATTTCATTGATCCTGCCTGGGCTTCGATTGACTTCATCACTGTTGCTGGAGATTGGGATTCTATGAAAAACAAATATAGAACGCTGCCTTTTTACTTGATTTGGGAAGTGTGGATAGCCAGGAATAGACTCATTTTTTATGGAACTCCTTTCAATATTCCCAATATTTTTTGTGCTATTTTGAGATGGATCGATGATATCCCAATCAAACAAAATATAACGATAGATGGATCTCGTAGGATTCGGCCACATGAGATTGGCTTGCCTGCTATCTATTTTGATGGGGCTTGCAAAGATGGTAACATGGGATGTGGTGCTTGGATTAAACTATCGGGACGCGAGAGGATCCGCATGCATTGGAATGGTGGACCGGGCACCAACAACAAAGCTGAACTTATGGCGATTTGGGGTGGGCTTTTAGCTGCTGTCAACATGGAATTATCTGAGGTTCATATATATGGAGACTCTGCTTTGGTCATTGGAAGCATTATGGGTAGACTACACATTCATACCCCTAATCTACAAGGATGGATTAGAAAAGTTCGTCGTCTATGGCTACGGATTGGCTCCCCTACTATTTCCCACATATACAGAGATCTGAATATGCGCGTTGATAGTCTGTCCAAAATGGGATTAAATGCTGACTGTGGTATTATACAGGTGGTTCATTTTAGGGACGGAGATAAAATATGGGAATCCACCATTCCTATTCCTTAACTTTCTCTACATCTCATGTTATCTGTCGGTATATAAGTTTTCATGGTTCGATAATTTTGTTTTTGCTAAAACTTGTTATGTTTTTTCGCTGCCTCGTTATACTATGAAATTTTTGAAGAACTCTCAAGCGAGCTTGTTTATTATATCATTTCAAGCGAGCCTGACTGACTTCTGAAGCTTCACTATATGCGGCTCCTTTAGCTCACTCTTATTCTGTCATTATGATTTTTGATCTGCCACAAGGAACTCTTTTGATCTGCTAGAACTGTCTTACAATTCAACTATTTTTCATATCATCTGTCAATCGGACAAGAGAGCCTGTTACTATTTTTCAAGTTCATCTGTTCTTTCTGGATCTTTTCATTCATACCATGTACTTATTTCCTCTTCTATCGGATCTGTCAAGCGAGCCTGTCTCTCCTTATCAGTCTTAATTTGTCAAGCGAGCCAGTTATGATGTCAAGCGAGCCTGCCATATCAACTCTGGCCTTTTTTTCAAGCGAGCCAGTTATGATGACCTTTCACAAACAAACAAGGCTATCTTTTCATATCTCTTTCTAATTTTTCAAGCGAGCCAGATTATGATGACTTATATCAAGCGAGCCAGCCAAAATGCATACAAGCGAGCCGATTATCTATATATTTTTCATGCTATCTCACTTTATGTATCTATGCTTTCAATTGCATATGTTACAACGCTTTTTTCAATCCTCTGGGACTTTTTCTTTCAACAGGGCCTCACATATTTTCATCAAGCGAGCCAGTTTTTTCCTTCGCTCTGTTTTTCATCCTTTTCTTACAAATCTATGACGAGTTCACTACAGATGGCATCGATCTCCTCTTTATTGGGTTGATCTGTTTGTTCTCTATGTTCTGGACTCGATAATTGGTATCGGTGGTTTTTAACCCCGATTATGTATGATCCGTTCATATTTTTTGTTTTGACTCCTTTGTTCCTTAGAAGTTGTCACAACGGAAATATTGTTTTGGATCGTGTCTTTCTTATCTACTCTAGATGAGAATGTAATGTTACGATAATGCACTGTTAATATAAACAACGTTTTTTTCTTTCTGAAAAAAAAAGACAACTCCTATTTGAAAATACATGAGCATTCCAATTGTATCTAGATTCATAGCACATGCATGTGAATCAAAAAAACATTCATCTTCTTCCACTGTAGTCGCGTTTTTTGTAGAATGTGAAAATGCAATTCACTCACACTTGTAGATTTATTTATATGCAGTACGTGGAGAGATATGCCGATCATTTCAACGAATATATTTCTAACTAAATTTGTTTTGATTGGGCGCTATTGTGGTTCTAATCATATTTAATATCTAATATTGTATAGCTCGAGAAATAATGATTGTCTATTGTATTTATCAATAAACAATAGATATGAAAATCCATTTTTTGTAATAGACAATTTTTTCACTAAAAAATTATATCTAATTTTTTTTTAAACATATATAATTTTATTGAAAATTAAATAGCTAAATTTATAAGACCAAACTTTCCCACATAATTAAATCACATTCTGCTCCACTACAGAGTTACCAAACTCAAAATCGTACAAAGCCAAATTGGCCAGATTTAAGACTGGCGAAAAGAAGTCCAAGACATGTGAGAACCCACTGCACCGTCAGGTATACATTGATTCTCCCACTAAACACGTGAATGATCCTTCGACTCCATCATTTCTAAGACTGAAGTACACCGTTATTTTTCTTTTTTTCAAAGAGGCGGTGGTGGTCCAAGACGGTACTCCGTTTTATTATTTTAACACAGGCGGTCCTGAGAGAATTACCCACTCCTTATCATGGGGGGTTGGTGGGTTTGTAATTCTATTAGTGTTATTAGTGTTATTTTAGTTTGTAGAGTTTTTTTTTTTTAAATTGTTATTTTGTAAATATGTTTTAGTATTATAAGTTTGAGTTGATATATTTTTGAATATAAAGAGAAAATTTATTATAATTCAGTAATATGTTGATTTTTGTGTTTTTAATAGCAAGAAAACTTATTATGATTTAATTATCAAATTAAGAAAAAAACAATTATTACTAATTGTTATTAACAAATGCATCTTAACTTTTTGTCGAAGAAAAAAGTCGTAATTTTTCATTAATATATAAGAAAAAATACATGTTATATTTTACATATAAAAATCAGTAAGTGTTGGAGTTAATGTTTACATTTCATAATTGAGAAGGTGGTTTGTGATGGTTGAGAAATTCTCTCAATCTCTCTGTCTAAATCAGGAATAAGTTGGATCTCATAAACTCTATTTAATAGAGTAATTTGAATGTAATCAGTGTGTGTGAGCGTGTTTACACATACATCATTTGTGCATAATATATGACTATGTTTCTGTAATTGTGTCATTTTAGCCATTTCTTTTAGTAAGTCCATGGTTCAATATATCATCTCAGAAGATCCTAACTTATCACCACTGAATTATTTATACAATCAAAAATACATTTTATATAACAAAATCACACTAACACCAATTATATTATCAAATTTCATTACCAACAAATACATACAAACTTACTTATTATCATTAAATTCATTTAAATAATAAAAGATACAAATTGCACTAACATCCTCAATTATATTATCCAATTTTAATAAAAAAACCCAAAACATAACTAAACTTGCATTTGAATTTGGAGAAGTCCACTTTCATTTTTAAAGGCTGGATAAAGGCTTCCCCAAAAACCTATATTTCATGAAATGCCAACATAGAAAAACATGCATGAAAGTTTGAAACCCAAATTTGTATTAAATTTAGTCACGTTTTGTTTGCGAAAAAACAAAAGCTAGTACTTATCCCACGCGTTTCTGATCGATTTGTCAGGAAATCGGTCGCTAAATCTGTCCTGCCATCCTCCTCAACTACTCACTCACTCTCTCTAGTGCTACAACGATGATGGATCTCCAGTGGAAACTGTAGTGTGTGCTTCACCTATAAACATGAGATAAGCTTCACCTATATTTAAATATAGATAAATATTTCTTTTATCATTATATTAATTAAAAAATTATTTCAGATTATATTAATTAAAAAATTATTATTCTAAATTAATCTCATTTTAGTTTATTTAAATATAACGACATCCAAATTGATATTCCTGTTAAGTGAGCGCATGGGAAATAAATAAACTAAAGGACGTAGAAGTGGCAGAATAACAGAGTATGACAGATAAATAACATTTAACAACGCTGCACTACCTGCTAGTTATTTGTGCCATATACTATTCATGGTCTCGAAAAAAAAATCATTAACCATGAAAACAGTTGCACTATTTGATTGTTGACAGAGCAATAAATGGTGTACAACAACAAAATGTATAGTCAATCAAACATGAAATTCGTAATTCTTTATAATGTTAAATATTTATTAACAAGTTATATGGTAGCTAGTACATTTAGTTATCTCATGGTTTAAATATATTAAATTAATTTAAAAAAATATAAAAATTTGGCAAAATAGAAACCTATAAATGTATGTAGAAAGTGAACTCAATGATAAAACAATTCTTCAGCTTTGAACATTAAATCCAAACTAATTAAACAATTATTCAATTTAATTTAATTTCAAATATAAATATATGTATGCCAAATCTTTATTGTTTGTATTGATTTTAGTTAAATCAAATTATCTAAAAATATAATTTCATAATTATTGTTTTCACTAATTAAATAAAAACATAAATTTTGAATTAAATTTATATTGATTTACTAATTAACTAACCAAATTCTAAATTTAAATATTTTTTAATTTTACAAATTACATATCCAAAAAATTCAAATTTTGATTTAATCTTATCATTTGTAAGTATTTATTTAAAAAATAATATTTCATCACTCTTAGTATCAACAATTTATTAACTTGAAACTTACATGTTTTTCTCAATACATATCGTTATAAGTTGAATACATTTCATTTTCTCATTAAACGGTTAGTTTTAATGGCTAGTTTTTAAATGGCTATTTTTCAAGGACTAATTCCGGGGATGATGCATCCACGTTATTTATTCAATGATATCCATAGACTTGAACCACATTAGTTGGTTCGAAAAGTCAACCAAATTTTAAAAATGTGATTAATGGAAAAGACATGTATCTACTTTATAGATCACACAAACCTTCATTCTAGCTACAAAGCTTATTAATTTGTCTTTTAAATTAAAACTTAGAACAAAAACTTTAATAATAAAAAAAAACCTTTAACCATTTATGACAAATTAGTATGAGCATTGTTTTATATAACTTATAAAAAGCTCATATATGTAGGAATTATGCATTTATTGGAAAGATTGTTTTCAGTTATTAAATCTATAAATTGGTTTTTAAATAACAATAAAATAGAATAGAAATTTATTCATTCATATTTAAAAAATTAATATTAAAATAAATTATATTATTTATTTTATTATTATAATTAGTTTTTTTAACATATTTATTTATTTTAATTATTTTATATAATTTAATTTATTTATATTATATATTTTATTTTTAATTTTTTAATTAAATGATTGTATTAATTAATTAATAATTATTTTATAATATGATTAAAGAATATAATTTTGTTTTTTTTTTTTTTTTAATTAAATACGATTATAGATAAAAATGTTTTTTGTTTTGTTTTGTGAATTTAGTAGTTCCTTACCATTTTATATTTCTCAAAAAGATAGAGCAAGTTGCAACCTATTCACAGTTGTTGGCCTCAACCTGCCCGAAGGAAACCAAGTCTGTTGGTCACCTTAAAACATTAAATGCCATCCAAAATTACAATTGTTTCTTTCGTCTACTCGTCGCTATGGCCTATTTACTGTTTACTACCAAGCCTATTAAACAACATAAAATATAAAAGCTATCCACAAAAAGCATATTAACTTAAAGAGTCTATTGGTACCAGGTCTTTTGCTATAGATCCCGACATATCAACCTGTTGCATTTGTTGTAGCTATCTTTCAATTCTGCCTATATGAGCAGTGGCATGATACTGTGACACCCTTATTTCCCAGATATCTGTTTTGATTTCCTGCAGTATTGAAATCACTTGAGGGTTCCCTTCACTTACCTGTAAGCTTTTCAGAGCTTTAGCTAGAACACATTTCAGAGTCTAGTAGGTGTGTATTGATTGATGAAAGAGGGAAAGACGTCCTCTTGTACTCCCAGGATCAACAACAAAATCCATATTTTCCTCCTGGACCTCAATATCTTCTTATTTACTATCACTTTCTCTCTCCCATCCGTGAATGACATTCTGAACTTGTAGAGAGTTGCCAAATGCATAAACTTCGAAGAGATTTTCCATTATCTCCTTTTTCGTCCTTCTTCCTCTTACTGGTTTCGACCTTATTTTGCGCGAGGTTTTTCTTCCCGTTAACCTTAGGCTGGCGCTTTGTAGACTGGCCTTTCAGCATTGCATTCCTCTTGCTGAGGATTACGAACCTTTGCTTAACTAAACCTGCAAAGTTTGTGAGAAGGCCTGTACAGGGTAGCATATTATAAACACAGAACCCAGTAAATTCAGTGAGTCACCTCGTCATTTTTTGGAGATGCATGCTATTCCTATTATAGACACATGTAATTAAAAAAATGTGACCAAGAACCTCATTAATTGACGCCTGACCAGAATTTTCAATCCTACCATTCTGACAGAGATAACTATCCAGCATGATTTGAGAGAAACCTAAAAATGGGTGAGGACAGAGCCACATTCTCATTTTGCAGGCATGACAGCCATAGGCATAGGAGCAGACACCTTCTATTTTGTCGTGGCATTGCATTCTTATAATTTCAAACAATTGATACTGTTGTTCAAAGCTACGACGAGAGAAAAACCAGATACATTCAAATAGCAAACTTTTACCCATAATCCTACAGGGGCTGCGAAAATAGGGTTTTATGTCCTGCTTAACCAAATAATGAGAATTTCTACCCTTCCCACAGTCATAATTATTGGTGTCCGGATATGAACAAGATTCAACCCTTTTTCCACATAAATTATCAACCTGAGGGCGTTAGTTATTTCAAGACTAATGGAAAAGTATATGCAGATACAAGAACTGTGGTCTGTTGTGAATCATAGATTTAATCTATAACACAAATATCATTGTAACAGTAATAAATCAACTGCAGATATAAAAAAAACATCCACAACAATTAACGTAACTGTAATAGCAATTATAGAGTCACACAAAACATAGTACTGAAAGAAAAGCAAGAAGAACACAACACCTGATCACAAGAGTGGGCCCAACTCTTGGATCAGGGCTGCGGAAACTCAAGTGTTACAGGAAAAACAACGAGCTGCTGTGTATCGATTAATAAAAAGAAGATTAATTACAAGATTTGTATTTGTGTAAGGGGTCCCTCGATTCGCAGCCCGTAGGCTTCTTTATACCATAACCCTAAGATCCCCCAATTTCACCCAACAACTCCATTGTTACAAAAATATACATTGTTACAATGACAACCGGATTGCCCAGCAAGAAACTGTGAGAAACCCAAAGATAACGCTAATACATCGATGGTTGTTACGCTGTAGCAGCAAATAAGGGAGGTGCTGGAAAATGATGGGCTATGCCCTGTCTTGCAGCCGTAACATGCCTGTTGTAGCCAAATATGAAGAAATATAGGATTTAATACATAAAAAGGTAAAACATCCATGACAAGTACATCATTAATCAAATATCCTATAAAATATAGGAGAAAGGGTTTTACCTCGTGCTTTTAAGATGAATAATGGCACAAAGAGATAGAAAGGTAGGGTAAAAATTAGAGTAGAAAGTATACAAATCTGGTGCCCAAAATATCCCCCCGACTGATCTATCTACATGTCCTCATGCAACTCGTCGTCTCCTCAGGTCCGGGTTGGATTGACTGTGATCAGCATGAAGCTCTGCAAGGTCATATTCTACAACCATCTCTGTTCCTGGTGGCTTATATCCCTCTGTCAAAAAAACGTCTTTCCACCAGTCGGGTTCAACGTTATAAGAAGGAGTATATTGTTAAGCTGGCAGCCATAAAAAGGGAAACCGAAATCTTAATCCAATCCATCTAACCCCACAGGTATGAATACATGCCACATAACGTAGAATTATTTCCAAGGCACGTGCAAAGTTAGGAGCCCCAAATGATTCTCTTCCCTTGACGGCTGAAGAAGACAACATCCATCTTTTCTGACAACTATCCAGGGTTTCCTGGCGAAATGTCGTAATCTGGCCAACACACAGGTTAGCACACCACTTCTGAGTTGCCATCATGTGTTCCTTTCGGCCCTCAATCTGTAGAAAGGTATAATTTTTATTTTAAATATTTGCAGAATGACCATGCTCTCTTCTTACCATTAATGGTTTTTTGGCTTGATTTTCTTCAAATGTATCCCAGGCCTTTCTCCATTTAATCTGATTGATGGTATAGGAGGTGAAAGCCCTTAAATGGATGTCCCCCACGAATGGAACAAGGTTAAATGACTGATCATGCTTTAAATGATACCCATGCATGTAGAGCTCACACATTAAATGTTTTCCTATAACATCATGAATTTTTAAAATACAGATAAATTGAATGCGGTCCTCAATTTCGTACCAAATCTCCTTATATATAATTTCAAGAAAAAAGTAAAGAAACTTCTCATGATGGAATAAGGCATAACTATGTGCAAGAGGTCTACAGGCCATTACCTATTGTACTAGGGAGAACATCTTCTCCTTATCTATATTTAGCAACTGAATTTTTTCTTCCAACTCTTCTATCCTAGCCTTCTGTTTGGCCTACTTCAGTCGAGCCTTGTATAATTGATCTATGTACCCTGTAACGACTCCAGCAGCCTGTTCCCTAACCCTAACTGTTTCTTTCTTGTGGTTGCTTGCTGCAGACTGCCATTTGTAAATTTCGGTTGCCAATACGAATTCGATCTTCGAACAATTCTTCGATTGGGCCGGTCTGGGTAGCCGCAGTGGAGACTTCAATCTTTGGATTTATTGACCTCCATTTGTAGACCTTTACCTTCCTTTTTAAATGTGACACTTGCTTCTTCAAACTCTGAACTTCTCTTTTTAGTCTTTAAGTTTCACTAAATTGCAACTGGTACATTTTTTTAAGAGGTAACCTTATTTTCTCGCATTGTTCAACCCATTCCCGTTTAACAGTGAATTCAGGTTCTAGACCTACGACAGGCTCAGAAGGCTGCGAAATGCTACCGTCATCTTCTCCTGATTATTTCGTCAAACCCTCTTGGCCAAGCCCCCAACTCGCAGGTCCTTCTTCTTCTACATTTCTCCCGGAAACTTCTGTTGTTTGGCTGGAAAATTCATCGACCCCTTTGTGTTCTGATATTTCTACAAGAACTATTGTTTCCTGGTGAACCTCCAATTTGTTTGGTTTAGTAGTGTCTAGACCAACCTTGGCTGTGTCAACAAATTTTAATAACGGGGGAACAACAACTTCTTCCACCAACCGCGACAAATCCCCGTTCATCGGCACTGGTGAATCGGAACAAAGAATGTGAACCATCCCCTCATAATCATTCCCCGGTTGGACCGGACTTCATGCATTACTACCGTTAGCATGTACGTATTTTTTTTTTTTTTACATGTTAGTGATGACTATATCTACAGCTGAGTTTTCTAGAAACTGGTTTCCTCATGTCAATATGTCATCCAGAAAAACCCTCCTAAAACTTTTTCGCCTTTCTACCTTTTCAGTTCGCCCATGTCGAAATCAGAACCTCATTATCACAACCCTATCTAGCTTCAGCCTTATTAGTCTGCCCATCAGCTTTAAAAGGCAAATTCACATCTCAAGCTTCAAAGTCTCCCCTATGTTAGGGAAGGGCGCTAGGGGACATTTCCACTCGGGCAATCATCAAAAGCCAAAAGCCTCCATCCGCAAAAGACCCGCCACACCAACTTCATTTTGCAAATGAAATTAACAAGCAGCCCTAAGTCGCGCCACTCACATCCCCTAGATCTCAGCACTGCATAAAACCCAATCTCAAGCTGACTATTAAGTTTTTCACAGTGTCCTATGGTTCTACAAAGGCAGGAAATATATTTCATCTCACGGAGTAAATGTTTTAGTTTACAGTTAGAAGAACAGCTGCTTCTAAATGTAACTTGAGCCTTTAGATATGTCTGCAAAACAGAAAGCTACTCATCTGATCTTTACAGCTCTTTCCAGCATAAAAATCACAGGAAGAAAGGGATACCACTGTCTCAGCAAACTGGTAAATTGTCAAGGCCCAGAACCTCCTTCATTAACAAGCAGAGGGTTAGGGTGCCTCCTTCATCCACAAGCAGAGGGTGCTGGCCAATATTGACTTGGAAGATTGCAAAGGTCCAAGTTTTCTTTGTATTGAACAGTGAAACATATGTCCAGGTTTTATGAATGTGACTGATGATCATAACAGGAATATAGTGGAAATATGCTAGTTCAAAGGAAAGGGGAGTTTGGTTTGATAAAGGAGCCCATTTCAAACTTGCAAATCATGTGAATTGATGAAATGAAGAAAGGCATGTCATTGGTGAAAATTCCAAAGCATAAGTACCCTGTCTATCCACAAGATCAAATAGAACAGATGATAACCAATGCCATTACACAGGCAAGAGAAAGTTCTTGGTTTTTCAAGAAAGCACTGACCTTCATAGTCACAAAGGCTATTTGTCAAGTAAATCAATCATAAGATGAACAAGCCCCATATCTAAATCACCCTTAGGACAGTGCAGGGAGACAATATTACTCTGGCTAGGGTTCCTGCTGACACACAATGATGCTTGCAAGAGAAGGTGATAAGACTGATGTTTTCCAAGTAGTTTATTTACCATCACCTTCAGAAAAAGGCTGTCTCGAAAAGAATTGTTTAAAAACCTTCGAATACCTTACCTGATGAAAAGCCTCCTCCACATATGAGCAGATGGCCAAAGCTACTGCAGGTTGCTGAAACTGATTGATACATGAAAGCAGTGGAAGGATACCAAAAAGGAATAAAGGTCATTACACAGATGAATGATAGTGCTGATAATGCAAAGGTATTGGTACTCCTATTTCAAATAACTAGCTGACAGACTATACCTACAGTAGGAAAGAGACAATATTGAATATATGTGTGCCACTGATACCAAAAAGAAGACTTCTCCTCTGAGGAAAAGGTCAAGCAACAAACAATATCATATACCAAAGGTCCGCAGTTTTCAAGAAATGGTGTTTACAAAATTTTCTGAAATGTTTTTGGTGCATTATGAATAGCCCTTCCCTTGCTAAAAATCGCTAAGAGAGGGTACTAGCTGAACATAGTTCACCATGAAATGGTTCTATTGACAAAAAAGGGTTCTCCGTATACTACACCTACAAAAGCAGGTTTTGAACACCCACTATAGGTAAAAGATGAAGAAGTTTGCCCAACACTAAGAGTTGTCGTATATAATCGACAAATTACCTGTGTTATTAGAACACCGTAGCTGAAGTGGTGGAGTTGGTTGAATTGTTTGTCAAAGTTTCAAGTTCGGGGTCAAGGTTGTATTCGGGTTCACATATTTAAAGGGACAAAGCCCACTATTTTAAAACAAAACAAAGCTGAGCACCAACGTTCCTTTTCCAAGGAAAAGAACGTTGGAACTTTGTTTTAAATTGACATAAAATAGGGGAAGTATTTTCAATTTCAAAACTAAATCCCCCCCGTGCCTCCACAGCATCAAACAAGCAAGAAAAACTGGTCGAAAATTCACAAGTTTGCACTCAGAGGCAGCGCGACGTGCCTGGGTTTTGGCGTGACGTGCCTGGGCAGATTTTTGCAAAGGGCTCTTTGTCGGCGCGACGTGCCTGTACGTTGGCGCGACGTGCCTGTACAAGGCCGCCCGACCACACGACAGGCCGACCCGACAAGCTTTTCTTTGCGCGACGGGTTTTCTCCAAAGGTTGCCGCGCCGTTGTTGGAGCGTTCCGGTCAGTATTTCAAGTTTCTCCAAAGGATTTCTCTCAAAAATTCAAAAGGTACCGCTCTACCTCGAAAATTCGAAAACAAGTTTAAAACTCCTGGTGCTTGTTTGAAACTATGCATGGTTAAAAGGTTTTGGATCATTTTTGAAAAGGAGAAATCGTCTTCACAAATTTCACACCAAAGACACTACTTAAGCAGAAGAGCAGATTTCCATTATCTACAGTATTCTCCCACTTTATGAGAATTTGCTAGTCAGAGAATGCTTTAAGGTGACAAAGATATTAAAAAGGCAGAATTTGTTGATGAGAAGTTAAACATTGGAGGCAGGGGTATAGAGGTGTTGGTGGACTTTTTAAACTCACAAAGCAGAGAGTGTGTTCTCTAAACCACTGTTGCCCTGATTTTTCACCCATGCTAAGTCTGCTTCTTCCTTGCACTGTATTGTATCATTCTGAAGATTTGTTGACAGAGGGATTCTGAGGGTGAAACAAGGCCATTTTATAGAAGGCACGGTTGTTGATGATCAAGTTTAACATTTGAAGCCAGAAGTACACAGGTGATGGTTGATCCTTTAACTTCACAAAGAAAAAGTGTCCTTCATAAAGCACTGTGTATTGTTTGTTCATATAACCTAGGTCTGCCCTCTTTTTCACCATATTATCATGTTAAAAAGCTGATTGACAAAGAGACTCTAAGGATGAACAGTACACTGAGGAGCATAGTTCGTTGATGGGATTCTAACTTTGGAGGCAGAGGTACAAAAGTATTGTGTAATTTCTTAAAACTTCACAAATGAAAAGGGCCACTTTCTAAAGGGCAGAGTTCTTGGTGATTGCATTTAATATTAATACAGAGGTACAGGTATTATGTTGATCTCTTAAACTCACAAGCAGAGAGTATGTTTCCTAAAAACCACTGTGCATTGGTTATACATCTAACTTGGGTCTGCCTTTACCGAAACCATATTGTATCATGTTGAAGATTTGTTAACAGGGTTTTTATGAAGGTGAACAGAGCCACTTTCTAAAGGGCAGAGTTGTTGATGGTTGAAACTTTAAACATTGAAGCCAGAAGCACAAAGGTGGTGATTGATTTCTCAAAATTCACAAGTGAAAGGTGTTTTCCTAAACACAGAGGTCTAATTTTTCACCTAACCAAAAGGTCTCCTTTCTTTCCACTGTATGGTCTCTACAGAAATATGTTGACAGAGGTATTTTTCAAGGTGAATGACCTGAAGAGCAGGGTTTTTATATTCGAGTTTTGTTTTGAAAACACAAATACCAGTGTAGGTTGGCCTCTAACAAATTCACAAGAGGGGTGATTGTTCAAAACTGTGCACAGGAAATTGACACAGGAGTTTGTCTCATCTTTACACAGAGTACTATATTAAAAAGTTTGCCTGGCTGAAGTGCATCCAGAGGTGAAGGGCTGTTTTCTAAGGAGTGCAGAGGCGGTTTATTCAAAGAAAAATTGGTGCATTTCATCCAAACCACAGTGTCCATATCTGTCCAAACAGTCTAGTGGCCAGTTTCAATCCAGCAGAGCATTTTTCATACATTGAAGGCAGTTTGCCTCTTCCAAAGCTTGTTTCAAGTCAGAATGCCTCCAAAACGAGATCACAAAGGCAGACCACATAAGAGATATGAGCCTATCTCCATAGAAGAAATCAATGCTCACCCATCAGTGCTTTTCAATTTCCATGAAGTAGGCTGCCTTGATTTCTGTCAGAGGATAGAAGAAGTCAAGAGTTTCTCGCCACTTACACATTTGTGCGCTTTGAGATTCAAAGACAAACACTTCCAGTTAGCAGGTCTTGACTTCAAAATCTCCCCAAGGTATGTATCCAAAGCTACCAAGATCCCGTATCATGGTGAAAAGTGGTTTAAACAAGCGCATCTTGATCTGGAGGATTATAAACCTTTCATCAAGCCCGAACATAGGGAAACCATCACTGCTATTTTCCCTTTCTCCTATCTTCTTGACAGTTATGCTCCACTGATGAAGGCCATAATGAGATATTTCACTTGTGAAGGGAGGTTTAGCCAAATTTTTGCCTATCATGTTCGCTTGTTGATGCATTTTACCAGAAGCAGGCAATTAAACCTTCCATACTTTTTGTCCAAAAGCATAGAGAAAATGGCAGCTACTGTCCAAAAGAAGGCTCCACCTCGGCAAATCCCTTCTCTCTTTCATCATTCCTTGATCAAGATTATCTTCTTACACCAGCTGGAGAAGAAAGGGGTTTCATGGGATTCATTCATTAGCCATGCAGATTTCGCTACTGTCCCTCCTGTTCATGTGTCTCCTACTCAGCCTGTCCATCGCCCAGTGCCTTTATCTGGTAGACCTACCCCTAAAAAACTCAAGATGACCACTGGGCAGCCAAGTGAACAGAGAGAAGGAGAGGGCAGTGAACCACAGGGAGAAAAAGAAGGCAGTGAGCAGCAGTAGCAGCCAGATTTTGAGGGACAGCAGCAGTTGGAGATCAGTGAGCAGCAGCAGCTAGAATTTGAAGGTCAACAACAGATACAAGAAGAGGAACAGCAGCAGTTGAAGGTTGATGAGCAGCAGCAGGTACAGGAGGAGGAACAGCAGCATACAACAGTTGAGGAACAGCAAGTTGGGCAAACAAATGAAGCGCCTTTTGAGCCACAAGCTGGAAAAAATGTTGAGGAAGGACAGCAAGCTGAAGCTGCCTCCTTGACAGTGACCAAAACTATTCCTAAAAAGAGGAAATTGACCAAAAGGACAGCTTCTAGCTTTCCAAGGAGAAAAAGCGCCAGATTGGCCTTCAAAGGCAAAAGTGCAGTTGGAGAAAGTGCCAAGCATGGAGGTAAATCAGCTGTCATCCCTATCCCAAGCGATGACAGTGATAACGAAGCCCGCATCCTTGAAAACCTCCTCATTCACAAAGAAGGGCAAATTGAGGTGTTACAAGAAGATCTTCAAAGGGCGAGGAATTTCAACCATTTCTTGGAGGTTGAAAACAAACAAATGAAGTATCATGCAGCCATTCATGAGGCAAGGGCGATCAAGTATAAAAAGGAGGCAGAAAAGGCACAAGTAAGAATTGAAGAGCTCATTGGCGAGTTTGATGATGAAGAGGAGGAAGACCAGCCTAGGCGGAAGAGGCCTAGAACCATCGGGCTTAGAAGAGCCTTGGAGAAACAGAGAGCAGAAGAACAAGCTCAATTCGAAGCCTTTCCTCTCACTGCCCTCTTTGAGCAGGAAATTGAGGAAAACAAGGAAGCATGGCTTGAGAGGGCTAACCAACATTTGGAAACAAAGCTTGAGAAAGCAAACAGGGATCTTGAACTACAGAGAAAAAGGACTCTTCACTTTCAGAAGCTAAATCAGTTTGCCAGGCGAAAATTGAAGGTAGCACAAGAAAAATTGAAGAAGTTGAAGGAGAGGCGCCTAGCACGGAAAGAAGAAAAAAGCATATCAGCCCTTGATATTTTGGATTCAGCTTCGGAGCATGTTTCTATGGACCCTTGAGGGTCATGCATGCCAATTTTGGGCCTGTTTCGGAAACTTTTTGTTTTTTGGCATTTTTGGGTTTTTCGCCAAAAACTCATAAATTCGCCAGTTCAGTTTGATGAGTTTTCAAGGGTGGAGGATGATCCCAATGGGTTCCATAATTCCATGAGCAGGTCTCCAGCGATTTTCAGGGCATTTGAAGATCATTCGCCCCCTCAAATTGGCGAAAAACAACCTCATTTTGCACATTCTGCCCGCCATATCAGCAGTCTGCTATTTTCTGGGTTTTTGCGCACAGGTACAGTTTTGAGGGACTTTCAGAGATCAGATTGAGATGATTCCACTTGCGCCGGAAAGAAGACACAGAGAGCTTTCCAACGATCCATCATGAGCCTCATTTCGACATCGGGAATGCTGCCATTTGCATCCAGAAAGTCAGGGGACCTTTTTCAGGCATAAATATGAAGTATTTTTGTAATTTTTGAACTCCAAAAATCTGCTTTTCCCAAATGTGCGCTAAGCTATTTTTATCATTGGGAAATCATGTAAAGTCAATATAATTTCCGTTTTTAGCAGTTTTTTAGATATTTTATGGGATATTTTGTGCCTTGGGCTTTGCAAAGCCTCAAGGACAAGTTTAGATATTTTGACTTGGCCAATGGGATAGTTAGTTGCTCCATGAGGTTTTCCTTCCTCAAGCCTATTTATTCCATGGTTCTCATTGTAAATCAGAGGCTGAACTTGAGAGAAGAATTAATGCATTGGTTATATGAGCTTTGAAGAATACACTTGAGTTATGATGTTTGGACTGCCTCTCGGATGCTTTTGAGGAATGTTGAAGGCTTGTTGATGGATTCCTTGACATGGTAGAATGGTATAGTGCTTCTTAATGTGTTTTGTCTTCTAGTTTTCACTCATAATTCATTTTTCTTGCTGCTATAGATCAGTGAAGATTGATTTTGAGACATGCCCATGGAGGCACCTCAAAATCCCTGAATCTTCATAGCTTGATGTTTTCTTCTCCCTTAGTTATGATAAAGAATTCTTAGCTGCTCTTTAGTAACCTAAGGTATTGTTGCTAAGTTTTATTCATCAGTTCTATGTATGTTAAGTAGGATGTATGGTTTGCCCTACCTACCTACAAGCTGCCCATAGTTCTGTCCATAAAACTTTCTCTTTGACTGATTTGTCGATCATCTTGTTGAACCAAGGAGGCCTAGTCCCGATCTAGCCCTTTGCCTAAAACTATGAAAACTTATTTGTCCAAGTGCCCAATGACTTAGAGACTATTTTTAGGCGTTCCGGCATAGTTTATGAGTTGTTAGTTTGTCTCATGTGTTTTCCCCAAAGTCTGATAGCCATTTCCCGAAGTTAGAGGGTCTTATACCTCTATGTATGGCTGGAATGTTTGATTTCTATGTTTTGATTAGCTTATAGTTATTCCTAGCATGATTAATGGCTTGCTATTACATGTTTATGTCTGCTATTTACTAGTTTGCACTTGAAATCCCTTGTCTTTCACCAACTTATTGTTCATTTAATCCATTTTGCCTAGAGATCCCTTCTATTGTGAATCAAATCGGCCCTACAGCAGCTTTACATCATCGCCTCATTAGCTTCCTTGACCTGTTTGACCCCATAGCCCAATTTATCTACATATTGTTATCCAGTTTATGTATTTGATCAGTTTCATCCCTCACAAACTTAAAAAACCAAAAAAACTAAAAACATACTTCATAACTAGCCTAATATCAGAACATCGCAAGTAAACACACCGACATCTTTTGCACTTATAGAGAGAGCCCTCTCTGAGTCCAGGAAGGCTAGGTCCTTGGGCTCCAAAGCTTGGTTTGATGTTACATCGTCATTTGGCTAGCCAATCGGCCAAATCACGGGACCCTAACATAAATGGCGATCACGGTGGGACTCTGAGTGATTTAAAAACTTAGTTTCCCTCATCTTTAGAGATCTTTAAGAATACTAGCTGATTGACTTATCCCACCGCTCTCTAACATTAATGGCAATCACGGTGGGACTCTGAGTGATTTAAAAACTTAGTTTCCCTCATCTTTAGAGATCTTTAAGAATACTAGCTGATTGACTTATCCCACCGCTCTCTAACATAATGGCGATCACGGTGGGACATATTGAGTACATGACGGTCTAGCAAACTTTTATAGACTCCTTAGTCCTTCAACTTTTAACTTAAACCATCAGCCTCTAGAATCATTTAGTGTAAACTCTCTGTTTCACCATCTTAGCAAAGTGATGAATCAGGTTTATAACACTCTTACATCCTAGGCTGCACATAAAACTCAGAAAAAACCACAAAAAACTCCTTTAGATTGGTTTTTAATAGTATTGATGGTGGACCATACAAATATATCTCAAACAACTGATTTTCCACCTGGCGACTCCACTAACTTCTAGTAAGCCTTACTATTTCACCAAACTCTAGGCTACTTTCCGATAGACCTTTCCCATCACTCACTAACATAGCGGGAGATGGTAAGACACTGAGTACATAATAGTCCAACAAACTCTTATAGACTCTTTGGTCCTTAGGTACCATAAACAAGCAAGCAGTCCATAGACTCATTTTTTAGAGTAAACTCTTTTTGTTCTCATCACCCTAGCAAAATGTTGAAACAAATCTAGGATACTTTAACAAACCATAGGCTGCACATAAACTCAGAAAATCCAAAAAACATTCTCAGATTAGTCTTGGTGGTGGACCATAGCTTTATTCACAAAACAACTAATTTTCCACCTGGCGACTCCACTAATCCATCCCTTTACTTTTTGACCATCCTTCACCTTAGTATAACTTTAGAGAAATCACTCATCCAAAACATTCACCAATATCATTCTCTCCAAGCTCTGGATCTAAAATCTGGCTTCCCGAAGAATCAATACCAGATCCCATCCAGACCCAAATCCCCCTATCATAGTAGATGACCCAGAAAAGATTCTGTGGCAAGCTTTCGAAACTGATCATCTAGCTACCGATAGATCCATCCGTAGAACAAGATCTGTACCTAAAACTCGCAATATCCTTCTAGATTCACCTTCGGAACTAGAGTCATCACAAGCTCTTCCCCGAAGCAAATCATATAGTAGGATAAACTTCGACGATCTTGAACCCCTGAACCCACCACAGAGTCCTATTAGAGAAGCTTCACCCACCACTCCTCCTGATTTCCAGCTTCTTTATCAATTTGGCTCCTATCATCCCAGATCTGCTCAAAACCAAATCACTAGTCCAAGTTCATCCGCCACACCTGGTCAAACCACCACTGTTCAAACCACCTCATCTCAGCCTACTAATCCTCATCTTGTACATCATCCATTAGCTCCAATCATGGCAGCCTGGTACGCACCTTTGGTGTTGCCACCGCCTTTAGCTCCTCTCCCAAACAAATATCAGGACAAAATCCCACACTTTACCGGAGAAGACACCACCACACCTCAACAGCATATAAGTAGAATGACTAATGCTTATGAATACCTAGAGGTACAAGACGAGACTGTCAGAATGAGAATATTTGCCCAAAGTCTTGGTGGTGAACCCAAAGCATGGTTCAAAAGCTTAGCTCCAAACAGTATCCATGATATCCCAGAACTACATCAAGTTTTCAGAAATAGGTGGGAAATCTGAAGAAACCCCATTCAAATCCTGTCAGAATATAACAATCTTAAACGGGAAAATGGGGAAAGTGTCCAAGCTTACTGTACTAGGTTCAACAGTGTATATAACTCCCTTCCACCTCATTTTAAACCTCCACTTGGTTTAGCTTTGGCAAAATTTCCTGAGGGTTTTGATCCGGACATGACATATCATTTAAGAGACAAGGATCCCCCTACCTTGGAGGAAATGCAACAAATAGCTATAAAAGCAGATGCCAACTTAGCTGAAAAAAGAGCTAGAACTAGATCAGAAAGAAAGGTCACATATAGAGATGAGGTCTCCACTTCGTCACCTTCCCTAGATCCCAGAATAGATGAATTAGTCAAATCCATGGCTAAAATGTGGGGAAATATCAATGAAAAATCTCCTGTTAGAGACAACCAGCCAAACCCTCCAATCAGAAACCGAAACCAAAACTTTAGGAGGGAACAGCCCCAAAACAGACCAAGGGAAAATGACCAACAGATTAGGCCACCACTCAATGAAAACTATGTGGGAGAAGATGATAGGGAGACAGAACCTCTGGATGAAGGTCATCTAAATCTCGTAGGATCTGATAATGAAAGCGAGGTATACCTCACTGCAGAAGAACAAGAGCTATGTTCTCCTAATCAGGATGAGACCAACTATGAAGATCTCGACGATCCTGCCTTAGACTTCCAAAATGCCATAATAGAAGCTCACCGGCAGTATAATCTTAGAAGTAGAAAAAACCAAAACCATTCCAAAAAGAATAGCCCTGACCATATCAAAATCTCTGATAAAATCCTAAATGAGACCACGAATAATAGCAAAGTTAACGCCCAAAGGGTTGACCAAAACAAAGGTAAGGCCATTCAGACAAGTATTAGCTCAGATATTCCTCGTACCTCTACAGAAACCCCAAAGTTGACTGTATCAAAAGAAGTCCCGAGCCAAAGTCAGCAAATTAAGAACATAGAAAGGGTTATGTCTGAGAAAGCTGAAACAAATCTGCCCAAACTACCTACTCCCTTTAGCTTCGAAGGGGAAATTTCCAAAATAAAAATTACCATACCCCTTACAGAGCTAGTAACTATAGATAGGTATAGATCTCAAATTTTCAAAGTATTTGACCTAGAGAACAAGGCTGATACCTTGAATCTAACTGACGACAAACCTGAGCTTTTATTTGGCCCTAAAGTAGAAGGTGAATATCAAGAAGGATCTATTTCTCCTTTTTACATAAGCTTGAACATCCGGGACAAAATATTACATAATGCCATGTTAGATTCCGGTGCCTCCCATAACCTCATGCCTAAAGCAGTCATGGAAAACTTAGGTCTGGAGGTGACCCAACCTTACAAAAACCTGTATTCTTTCGACTCAAGCCAGGTCAAATGTGTAGGTCTGATAAAAAATCTAGACTTTGCCCTAACACAACTACCAACCAAAAACTTAGTCATGGATGTGGTAGTGGCTGACATCACACCCAAATATGGAATGCTACTATCAAGAGCCTGGTCTGCCAAAATACAAGGTAGCCTTCAAATGGATATGTCATTCGCTACTATTCCGGTTTTCAACCAAACTAGGAGACTATACCGAGAGGCTCGCATGAAATACATGGTTAGCAACAGAGATAAGCCAAACAATACCCCCATCTATTCCATTCATTCCAATTTAGATTCTTTTATCTTATACAATGAAGGTGATATACACAAGCAGATAAAAGAAAATGAAGACCTGTCCAAACCATTACTGAGTGAAGAAATTGACGACCAAAGTCCCAAGAAACTTGAGAAACAGCTTAGTATCATGTATGAAAAGGAAACTCTTTGGAGTATAAGCTTTGATGGTTCTTGTGGCAAGACAGGTTCAGGAGCAGGCATCTGGATACACAATACTGAAGAAGGTCATTCTTTTAGATTAGAATTCCAATGTACTAATAACATTGCGGAATACGAAGCCCTTCTCATTGGTCTACACATGCTTAGAGACTTAGGCGCCAATAGAATATCAGCCCAAGGAGACTCTGAGCTTGTAATCAGGCAAATCAAAGGTGAATATTCGGCAAAGAATCCAAGACTGAGAGAATATAGGAATGCAGCTTTAGATATCCTTAAAACTTTTGAAAAATATGAACTCACCTATATCCCCAGGATTCAAAACAGTCTTGCAAATGAGCTCGCCTTTGCTGCAAGAAATAGCCAAATACCATGTGCGAGTGAGCAATATGACATTCAAGTGAAGCACCGCCCTACTGTACCAGATAATCTTGACCATTGGCAAATATTCCAAGATGATGATCAAATTGATGATTTCCTCCAACCTAGAAATGAGTTTGAAATAAACAAAACAGACTCAGGAGATGAAGAAAGGAAACCCAGCCTAAGTCAGGACCAGGAATCAAATCTACCTTTATGGACAAATCTAAACCTGGTAGACCATCCATGTGATAGAGAGATAGAAGAAGACCTTGACCAAAAAGAACTCGAAGTCTTACATTGTGAAAATGACACCATACCCAGAGGGCTCGCACCTTTAGAAGAATTGTTTGACTTTAATGATGTGGCCAAAAAGCCTAAAATGGAATCTACAGAAGATGATATAGAGGAATACAACATAGGAAGCCCAGAAGAGCCGAAAAACATTAAACTATCCAAAACCCTCCCACCTAGCATAAAACATAGGTACATAAATCTATTCAAAGAATTTAAAGATGTGTTTGCATGGGGATACCAAGATTTGAAATCATATGATACCAGCATCATCCAACATAAAATTCCCCCTAAAGAAAACCAAAAGCCTTTTAAACAGAAGTTAAGAAGGATAAACCCGGTATTACTCCCATTGGTTGAAAAGGAAATTAAAAGGATGTATGATGCCGGGATAATAGTATCTCTCCGATATTCTGAATGGGTCTCAAATTTAGTATCAGTTAGGAAAAAGACTGGTGAAATCAGACTCTGCATCGATTTCCGAAACTTGAATAGGGCATGTCTGAAAGATAACTACCCTCTGCCCAAAATGGACCACATACTTCAGAAAGTAGTAGGCGCTAAAAGAATCTCATTGCTTGATGGTTTTTCTGGTTATAACCAAGTATTGGTTTATCCTACCGATCAGCATAAAACAACTTTCACCACCCCCTGGGGCACTTTTATGTACGTTAAAATGCCTTTCGGACTAATGAATGCTGGCGCCACATTTCAAAGAGCCATGGACATAGCTTTCTCAGAAGACATAGGTATTTTCATAGTCATATATCTCGACGATATAACAGTATATTCTAAATCAGATGAAGAACACCTAGCACACTTAAGAAAGGTTTTCAACAAATGCAGGAAGTATGGTTTGTCCCTAAACCCCAAGAAAACACTTTTCGGTCTAGAAGAAGGAAAACTCCTAGGTCACATTATTTCGGAAGAAGGAATTAAAATAGACCCCTAGAGAATCGAAGGTATTTTACAGATAAGTCACCCCAGAAACATAAAGGAGTTACAGTCCTTTATCGGCAAGATAAATTTCTTAAGAAGATTCATTCCAAATCTTGCTGAGCTCCTGAAAGAGATCACAAATATGTTAAGAAAGGAGGTCGGGGTTAAATGGACTTTCGAGGCCAAAAAATCTTTTGAACTGATTAAAAGGGCCTTAACTGAAACACCTGTATTAATAAGCCCTGACTTTACCAAATATTTTTACATTTTTTCATTTGCCTCAGAACATACAATAGCTGCGGTGTTGTTGCAAAAGAATGCAGCTGGGCAAGAGCAACCCATTGCATTTTTTAGCAAGTCCCTAAGAGATGCTCCCTTGAAATATAACATCATGGAGAAACAGGCATTCGCATTAGTAAAGGCACTAAAATATTTCCGAGTTTACATCTTACATTCTCATGTCATAGCTTTCGTCCCTAATACTGTCGTCAAGGACATTCTCAACCAAGATCCCGATGGTAAAAGGGGAAAGTGGATTGCTATCATCCTAGAGTATGATTTAGACATCAGGCCTACTAAACTAGTTAAAGGACAAGGACTCGCGAGATTAATGGCTGAAACCAACCTCCAAGCTTTAGATATAAATTTTGTCAATGCCTTAGAAGAACAAGAAGAGTGCACACTTCCCCCTATCGATCAAACATTTTTGGATTCACCTTGGTATGCAGACATTCTCTATGTATTAACTTATATGAATGCTCCTCCGTCTTTATCAAAAACAAAAGCAAGATTCCTCAAACAAAAATCTTTAAAGTTTTGCATTATAGATGGTTCTCTGTATTGGAAGAATCCTACTGGTATGCTACTTAAATGTTTGCTCGAGTCTGATGCAGAGAGAATCATGCGGGAAATGCATGAAGGGGAATGTGGAGGTCATCTCTACTGGAAAACTACTGCAAACAAAATCCTTAGAGCCGGTTATTATTGGCCCACCTTGTTCCCCGATACTCACAAACTGGTCATGACCTGCCATAAATGTCAAATTTTTGATGGCAAGAAAAAGCTTCTACCTTTGCCCTTACATCCCATCATAGTTGAAGGACCCTTCCAACAATGGGGTCTAGACTTCATTGGGGAAATTCACCCCTCCTCCTCCGCTCAACATAAATGGATCCTCACAACCACTGATTACTTTACCAAATGGATAGAAGCCATACCATCTCGGAACGCCACCGACTCAGTCATCATCACGTTCCTAGAAACCAATATCCTATCCAGATTTGGCTGTCCCAGGAAAATCATTACAGATAACGCCGCTGCCTTCTCTTCCAAGAAAATGATAGACTTCTGTCACAAGTATCATATTTCATTATGGCATTCCGCAGCCTATTACCCTCAAGGTAATGGCTTAGCCGAGTCTTCTAACAAAAGCCTAGTCAACATTATCAAAAAACTTCTGGAACAAAATCAAAAAGCATGGCATGGGAAACTAGTGCACGCCTTATGGGCTGATAGATTAACTACCAAGAAGTCCATAGGTATGTCCCCTTACCAACTAGTCTATGGTGTTGACGCCATTTTCCCAACCTCTCTAGGAGTTCCAGTAATGAAACTACTACAAGAAGTCCAAATAGAAGAAAATGACATACAAAGGAGAGTAAATCAGACTATCCATTTAGAACAAACCAGAGAAGAAGTTTACCAAAGGGCTCAGTTAGCACAAGACAAAATTAAACAGATTTTTGACAGAAGAACTAAAGAAAATGATTTTCAGATTGGAGATAAATTTTTAAAATGGGATTCTAGAAGAGAAGATAAAGGTAAACATGGCAAGTTTGAAAATTTATGGAAAGGGCCTTACATCATCAGCTCAGTTAGTGGAAACAATGCTTTCTTCTTACAAGAACCTGATGGGACTGAAATTTTTGGGGGTCCTGTGAATGGCAGGACATTAAAACACTATTTTTGTCAAGAACTCCATTTTTGAGTTTGAGACACTTTCAGTCATTGTACATACCATTGTTTGAAATATTGAAAAAATAGAAAAATCAAAAACAGTAAAAGATAGGAAAGTCAAAAACAGTAAAAAGCAGAAAAGAGGGCAAGTGAAGATAGAACAAATGCCCCATGTTCCAAAAATAGTCTTTCGGAAAGCGAGCAAGTCTAAATGCCGCTACTAGTACTTCAATGTCTTGTTCAGCTATCTAGCCTAATCATAGCTGAGCATGTTTAAATTTATTTGCTGATAAGTTAGTGAGTGCAAAGATAGTCAACATTTTGTAAGATTGACTTATCACAGAGCTTAGATTAGGGAGAGATTCTGGTTCCACATGCCTAAAACAGAACCAAAGAGAGAAGCGAGGGATGAAAAACACATTGTACATCTTAGCCCGCTTGTCTAGTTTCCTTTTATTGCAGAATAACATTTGTGTGCAGCTTGTCTTTTATGCCGCAAATGCATGACAAATCAGACTGCCTAATCCTGATTTGATCATTTTTTGAACTTCGTGTTGTAGATTAGAGAATGAAATCCTGTCAAACTGCTTAATCTTGACAGTCGATCTAGTTTTAGGTAGAGAAATGAAGGAGTTCATCAGCTTAATCTGAACTCCCGGCAGATATAAGAGTAGAAATAGATAGTTTCATTTTGCAAAAAGAAAAAAATATACATTGTCAAAAGGCTGCTAGTTCAAATGCGCCAAAGAGAAGGAAAAAATGTTAGGAAAGATAGTGGGGTAGGTAGAAGTATCATCGATGTTAACCATGCTGTCACTTTTCAGAAATAACATCAAGAGAAGGGTAAATTTTGTGCCAATGGATAAGGCACTGGTCTTCATAAGCCAAAAATCTGAAATCTGGACACCTCCTGACGAGGAGCTGCCCTCCCCAAATGGAGCCACTGTTAGCCATCAATATTTTTTTACATGTTAGTGATGACTATATCTTCAGCTGAGTTTTCTAGAAACTGATTTCCTTATGTCAATATGTCATCCAGAAAACCCTCCCAAAACTTTTTCGCCTTTCTACCTATTCAGTCCACCCCTGGCAAAACCAAAACCTCCTTGTCACAATCCTATCTAACCTCAGCCTTATTGGTCTGCCCATCAGCTTTAAAAGGCAAATCCACATCTGTTTCAATAGCCTCCCCTATGTTAGGAAGTGGCGTTTTAGGACATTTCACCTTTGGCAATCATCAAAAAGCCAAAAAGCCTCCATCTGCAAAAAACCTGCCATGACTGATCCCTTACTTTGCAAATGAAATTAACAAGCAGCCCTAAGTCGCGCCACTCACACCCCCTAGATCTCAGCACTGCATAAAATCCAATCCCAAGCTGACTATTAGGTTTTTCACAGTGTTCTATGGTTCTACAAAGACAGGAAATATATTTCATCTCATGGAGTAAATGTTTGAGTTTACAGTTAGAGGAACAGCTGCTTCTAAATGTAACTTGAACCTTTAGATATGTCTGCAAAACAGAAAGCTGCTCATCTGGACTGTACAGCTCTTTTTCAGCATGAAAATCACAGTTAGAAAGGGTCACCACTGTCTCAGCAAACTGGTAAATTTTCAAGGTCCAGAACCTCCTTCATTTGCAAGCAGAGGGTTAGGGCGCCTCCTTCATCTATAAGCAGAGGGCGCGGGCCATATTGACTTAGATGATTGCAAAGATCCAGGTTTGATTTGAACTGCAACAAATGAAACATGGACTCCAGGTTTTATGAATATGACTGATGATCATAACAGGAATATAGTGGAAATTTGCTAGCTCAAAGGAAAGGGGAGTTTGGTCTGATAAAGGAGCTCATCTCAAACTTTCAAAATCATGTGAATTGATGAAATGAAGAAAGGCATGTCATTGGTGAAAATTCCAAAGTATAAGTACCCTGTCTATCCACAAGATCAAATAGAACAGATGATAACCAATGCCATTACACAGGCAGGAGAAAGTTCTTGGTTTTTCAAGAAAGCACTGACCTTCATAGTCACAAAGGTTATTTGTCAAGTAATCAATCATGAGATGAACAAGCCAAATATCTCAATCACCCTTAGGACAGTACAGGGAGACATTATTACTCTGGCTAGGGTTTCTGCTGACACACAATGATGCTTGCAAGTGAAGATGCTAAGACTGATGTTTTCCAAGTGGTTTACTTACCATCACCTTCAGAGAAAGGCTGTCTCGAAAAGAATTGTTAAAAAACCTTCAAATACCTTACCTGATGAAGAGCCTCCTCCATATATGAGCAGATGGCCAAAGCTACTGCAGGTTGCTGAAACTGATTGATACAAGAAAGCAGTGGAAGGATACCAAAAACGGAATAAAGGTCATTACACAGATGAATGATAGTGCTGATGATGCAAAGGTATTGGTACTCCTATTTTCAAAGAACTATCTGTCAGACTATACCTACAGTAGGAAAGAGACAATATTGAATATATGTGTGCCACTGATACCAAAAAGAAGACTTTCTCCTTGAGGAAAAGGTCAAGCAACAAAACAATATCATATACCAAAGGTCCAAAGAAGCGCCTTTCAAGAAATGGTGTTTACAGCTTTCAAATGTTTTTGGTGCATTATGAATAGCCCTTCCTTGCTAAAAATCGCCAAGAGAGGAAAACAGTGAACATAGTTCAGTCATGAAATGGTTCTATTGACAAAAAGGGTTCTGTATACTACACCTACAGGCAGGGTTTTGAACACCCACTATAGGTAAAAGATGAAGAAGCTGCCGAACACTAAGAGTTGTCAGAGCAAATTGACAAATTACCTGTGTTATTAGAACACCGTAGCTGAAGTGGTGGAGTTGGTTGAATTGTTTGTCAAAGTTTCAAGTTCGGGGTCAAGGTTGTATTCGGGTTCACATATTTAAAGGGACAAAACCCACTATTTTAAAACAAAACAGAGCTGAGCACCAACGTTCCTTTTCCAAGGAAAAGAACGTTGGAACTTTGTTTTAAATTGACATCAAATAGGGGAAGTATTGTCAATTTCAAAACTAAATCCCCCCCGTGCCTCCACAGCATCAAACAAGCAAGAAAAACTGGTCGAAAATTCACAAGTTTGCACTCAGAGGCAACGCGACGTGCCTGGGTTTTGGCGCGACGTGCTTGGGCAGATTTTTGCAAAGGGCTCTTTGTCGGCGCGACGTGCCTGTATGTTGGCGCGACGTGCCTGTACAAGGCCGCCCGACCACACGACAGGCCGACCCGACAAGCTTTTCTCTGCGCGACGGGTTTTCTCCAAAGGTTGCCGCGCCAGTGTTGGAGGGTTCCGGTGCATTTCAAGTTTCCTCCAAAGGATTTCTCCTCAAAAATTCAAAAGGTACTTCGCCTCCTACCTCGAAAATCTCGAAAAATCAAGTTTAAAACCTGTGTGCCGTGGTTTGAAACTATGCATTGATAAAAAGGCCTTGACCATTTTTGAAAAAGAGAAACTGTCCTCACAGTCCCCCACAACAGCACACTACTTAAGCAGATTGCCTTTCATTCACTGTATTCTCCCACTGTGAATTTGTTAACAGAGAATTTCCCAAGGTGACAGCACATTAAAAAGGCAGAATTTGTTGATGAGAAGTTAAACATTGGAGGCAGGGGTATAGAGGTGTTGGTGGACTTTTTAAACTCACAAAGCGGAGAGTGTGTTCTCTAAACCACTGTTGCCCTGATTTTTCACCCAAGCTAAGTCTGCTTCTTCCTTGCACTGTATTTGTATCATTCTGAAGATTTGTTGACAGAAGGATTCTGAGGGTGAAACAAGGCCATTTTCTAGAAGGCACGGTTGTTGATGATCAAGTTTAACATTTGAAGCCAGAAGTACACAGGTGATGGTTGATCCTTTAACTTCACAAAGAAAAAGTGTCCTTCATAAAGCACTGTGTATTGTTTGTTCATATAACCTAGGTCTGCCCTCTTTTTCACCATATTATCATGTTAAAAAGCTGATTGAAAAAGAGACTCTAAGGATGAACAGTACACTGAGGAGCATAGTTCGTTGATGGGATTCTAACTTTGGAGGCAGAGGTACAAAAGTATTGTGTAATTTATTAAAACTTCACAAATGAAAAGGGCCACTTTCTAAAGGGCAGAGTTCTTGGTGATTGCATTTAATATTAAGACAGAGGTACAGGTATTATGTTGATCTCTTAAACTCACAAGCAGAGAGTATGTTTCCTAAAAACCACTGTGCATTGGTTATACATCTAACTTGGGTCTGCCTTTACCGAAACCATATTGTATCATGTTGAAGATTTGTTAACAGGGTTTTTATGAAGGTGAACAGAGCCACTTTCTAAAGGGCAGAGTTGTTGATGGTTGAAACTTTAAACATTGAAGCCAGAAGCACAAAGGTGGTGATTGATTTCTCAAAATTCACAAGTGAAAGGTGTTTTCCTAAACACAGAGGTCTAATTTTTCACCTAACCAAAAGGTCTCCTTTCTTTCCACTGTATGGTCTCTACAGAAATCTGTTGACAGAGGTATTTTTCAAGGTGAATGACCTGAAGAGCAGGGTTTTTATATTTGAGTTTTGTTTTGAAAACACAAATACCAGTGTAGGTTGGCCTCTAACAAATTCACAAGAGGGGTGATTGTTCAAAACTGTGCACAGGGAATCTACAAAGCAGTTACCCCATCTTTTACACATGGTACCATTGTTAAAAAGGTTACATAGCTGAAGTGTATCCAGAATTGAAGGACTGTTTTTAAGAAGTGTAGAGGTGGCTTATTCAAGGAAGCATCGTTACATTTTATTCAAAACCACATTGTCTAAACTATCCAAACAGTGAAGTGGCCAGTTTCAATCCAGCAGAGCATTTTTCATACATTGAAGGCAGTTTTCCTCTTCCAAAGCTTGTTTCAAGTCAGAATGCCTCCAAAACGAGATCACAAAGGCGGACCACATAAGAGATATGAGCCTATCTCCATAGAAGAAATCAATGCTCACCCATCAGTGCTTTTCAATTTCCATGAAGTAGGTTGTCTTGATTTCTGTCAGAGGATAGAAGAAGTCAAGAGTTTCTCGCCACTTACACATTTGTGCGCTTTGAGATTCAAAGACAAACACTTCCAGTTAGCAGGTCTTGACTTCAAAATCTCCCCAAGGTATGTATCCAAGGCTACCAAGATCCCGTATCATGGTGAAAAATGGTTTAAACAAGCGCATCTTGATCTGGAGGATTATAAACCTTTCATCAAGCCTGAACATAGGGAAACCATCACTGCTATTTTCCCCTTCTCCTATCTTCTTGACAGTTATGCTCCGCTGATGAAAGCCATAATGAGATATTTCACTTGTGAAGGGAGGTTTAGCCAAATTTTTGCCTATCATGTTCGCTTATTAATGCATTTTACCAGAAGCAGGCAATTAAACCTTCCATACTTTTTGTCTAAAAGCATAGAGAAAATGGCAGCTACTGTCCAAAAGAAGGCTCCACCTCAGCAAATCCCTTCTCTCTTTCATCATTCCTTGATCAAGATTATCTTTTTACACCAGCTGGAGAAGAAAGGGGTTTCATGGGATTCATTCATTAGCCATGCAGATTTCGCCACTGTCCCTCCTGTTCATGTGTCTCCTACTCAGCCTGTCCATCGCCCAGTGCCTTTATCTAGTAGGCCTACCCCTAAAAAGCTCAAGATGACCACTGGGCAGCCGAGTGAACAGGGAGAAGGAGAGGGCAGTGAAACACAGGGAGAAAAAGAAGGCAGTGAGCAGCAGCAGCCAGATTTTGAGGGACAACAGCAGTTAGAGATTAGTGAGCAGCAGCAGCTAGAATTTGAAGGTCAGCAACAGATACAAGAAGAGGAACAGCAGCAGTTGAAGGTTGATGAGCAGCAGCAGGTACAGGAGGAGGAACAGCAGCATACAGCAGTTGAGGAACAGCAAGTTGGGCAAACAAATGAAGCGCCTTTTGAGCCACAAGCTGGACAGAATGATGAGGAAGGACAGCAAGCTGAAGCTGCCTCCTTGACAGTGACCAAAACTGTTCCTAAAAAGAGGAAATTGACCAAAAGGACAGCTTCTAGCTTACCAAGGAGAAAAAGCGCCAGATTGGCCTTCAAAGGCAAAAGTGCAGTTGGAGAAAGTGCCAAGCATGGAGGTAAATCAGCTGTCATCCCTATCCCAAGCGATGACAGTGATAACGAAGCCCGCATCGTTGAAAACCTCCTCATTCACAAAGAAGGGAAAATTGAAGTGTTACAAGAAGACCTTCAAAGGGCGAGGAATTTCAACCATTTCTCTGAGGTTGAAAACAAACAAATGAAGCATCATGCTCATTCATGAGGCAAGAGTTTCGAAGTACAAAAAGGAGGCGTAAAGGGCGCAAGTGTTAATTGAAGAGCTCATTAAGCAGTTTGATGATGAAGAGGAGGAAGAGACTGTACCCTAGGCGGAAGAGGCCTAGAACCACTCAAGCAGAGTCTGGAGAACAGAGATGGGTGAAGAACAACAACAAGCCTTCTCTCAACGCCTCGAGCAAGAAATTGAGGAAAACAAGGAAGCATGGCTTGAGAGGGCTAACCAACATTTGGAAACAAAGCTTGAGAAGGCAAACAGGGATCTTGAGCTACAGAGAAAGAGGACTCTTCACTTTCAGAAGCTAAATCAATTTGCCAGGCGCAAATTGAAGGTGGCACAAGAAAAATTGAAGAAGTTGAAGGAGAGGCGCCTAGCACGGAAAGAAGCAAAAAGCATATCAGCCCTTGATATTTTGGCTTCAGCTTCAGAGCATGTTTCTATGGACCCTTGAGGGTCATGCATGCCAATTTTGGGCCTGTTTCGGAAACTTTTTGTTTTTTGGCATTTTTTGGTTTTTCGCCAAAAAATCATAAATTCGCCATTTCAGTTTGATGAGTTGTCAAGGGAGGAGGATGATCCCAATGGGTGCCATAATTCCATGAGCAGGTCTCCAGCGATTTTCAGGGCATTTAAAGATCATTCGCCCCCTCAAATTGGCGAAAAACAGCCTCATTTTGCACATTCTGCCCGCCATATCAGCAGTCTGCTATTTTCTGGGTTTTTGCGCACAGGTACAGTTTTGAGGGACTTTCAGAGATCAGATTGAGGTGATTCCACTTGCGCCGGAAAGAAGACACAGAGAGCTTTCCAATGAGCCATCATGAGCCTCATTTTGACATCGGGAAGGCTGCCATTTGCATCCAGCAAGTCAGGGGACGTTTTTCAGGCATAAATATGAAGTATTTTTGTAATTTTTGAACTCCAAAAATCTGCTTTTCCCAAATGTGCGTTAAGCTATTTTTATCATTGGGAAATCATGTAAAGTCAATATAATTTCCGTTTTTAGCAGTTTTTTAGATATTTTATGGGATATTTTGTGCCTTGGGTTTTGCAAAGCCTCAAGGACAAGTTTAGATATTTTGACTTGGCCAATGGGATAGCTAGTTGCTCCATGAGGTTTTCCTCCTTCTAGCCTATTTATCCCATGATTCTCATTGTAAATCAGAGGCTGAACTTGAGAGAAGAATTAATGCATTGGTCATATTAGCTTTGAAGAATACACTTGAGTTATGATGTTTGGATTGCCTCTTGGATGCTTTTGAGGAATGTTGAAGGCTTGTTGATGGATTCCTTGACATGGTAGAATGGTATAGTGCTTCTTAATGTGTTTTGTCTTCTAGTTTTCAATCATATTTCATTTTTCTTGCTGCTATAGATCAGTAAAGATTGATTTTGAGACATGCCCATGGAGGCACCTCAAAATCCCTGAATCTTCATAGCTTGATGTTTTCTTCTCTCTTAGTTATGCTAAAGAATTCTTAGCTGCTCTTTAGTAACCTAAGGTATTGTTGCTAAGTTTTATTCATCAGTTCTATGTATGTTAAGTAGGATGTATGGTTTGCCCTACCTACCTACAAGCTACCCATAGTTCTGTCCATAAAACTTTCTCTTTGACTGATTTGTTGATCTTCTTGTTGAACCAAGGAGGCCTAGTCCCGATCTAGCCCTTTGCCTAAAACTATGAAAACTTATTTGTCCAAGTGCCCAATGACTTAGAGACTATGTTTAGGTGTTCCGGCATAGTTTATGAGTTGTTAGTTTGTCTTATATGTTTTCCCCAAAGTCTGATAGCCATTTCCCGAAGTTAGAGGGTCTTATACCTCTATGTATGGCTGGAATGTTTGATTTCTATGTATTGATTAGCTTATAGTTATTCCTAGCATGATTAATGGCTTGCTATTACATGTTTATGTCTACTATTAACTAGTTTGCACTTGAAATCCCTTGTCTTTCACCAACTTATTGTTCATTTAATCCATTTTGCCCAGAGATCCCTTCTATTGTGAATCAAATCGGCCCTACAGCAGCTTTACATCATCGCTTCATAAGCTTCCTTGACCTGTTTGACCCCATAGCCCAATTTATCTACATCTTGTTATCCAGTTTATGTATTTGATCAGTTTCATTCCTCACAAACTTAAAAAACCAAAAACCCAAAAAACTAAAAACATACTTCATAACTAGCCTAATATCAGAACACTGCAAGTAAACACACCGACATCTTTTACATATATAGAGAGAGCCCTCTCTGAGTCCAGGAAGGCTAGGTCCTTGGGCTCCAAAGCTTGGTTTGATGTTACATCGTCATTTGGCTAGCCAATCGGCCAAATCACGGGACCCTAACAACTACCTCAACTAGAGTCAATGCGGGTTCTTGTGGAACATCATTGATTCCCTGGCTCAATTCCCTTCTTTCCTCCTTCCCTTCTCTTATCACTTCTTCTTCATGGGTTGATACTGGTTCTTGTGGAACAGTATCGACCACCCAACTCATTCCTTCTCTAGCTTCTTTTTCCCCAGGAATCACCTTTGTTTTCATGGTTGGTACCAATTCTTGAGGTCCAACATCGCTTCCGTGGTTCGACTCCTCCTGTTCCGGCCGAATTGGGGGTGGTTCTTGTGTAGCACCCCCAATTGTATCAACATCCATTTTTATCGGGGAAAGTGATGATGTTTCTTGCAAAACATCATCACTTGCCATTTCTCTGTCTAGAATTCCATCACTTTTTTCTTCATTGGCAAAGGTTGCCGACTGTATCACAATATCAATTTCCTGCATAATGTCCATAATCCCTTCCTCTATGGGTTCCTCGAGTGAAGCTGGTTCTTGTGTGATAGCTTCGTCTGTGCCGCTAATCAACTCTTCCATTCTGATTTCCTTTTCCGTGGCTTTTTCCAATGAGGCTAGTTCTTGTGTGATAGCCTCGTCGTCGTTGCCGATTGCTTCCTCCATACTCATTTCTTCAGGTTCCTCCTGATCAATCATCATCTCCTCTTCCTCAGGTTCTTCCTGATCAATCTCTATTTCCATTTCCTCAGGTTCCTCTTGATTGATTTCCTCTGAAGGTTCCTCTTCCACCTGACTAGCCAGAGAGGTTGGCTCTTCTTCTCTGGTAGTGACCATATCTGCTACCTCTTCTTCTGAGGATCCACAGAGTTCTTCCCAAGAAACCCACAGCCTGCTTATTTCATGCACAACCAATAATCACACCAGTCCATGGTTAGGGAGTACTACCATCATCTGGCGGGAGCACCAAGCAGCCTGTGCCATATGTTGTAGTTGTTTTAATAGTAATAATGGCATGTTTAGGGCATGCTCCTGATTTTGTGGAAATTGGAGGTGCATTATAATTTTAAAATAATAGTCGAACAGAGCTAAGGCCCGACCCTCGTGGGTAATGTATTTAATCACGAAGCCTACAACTTCTTTCCATGGATACGGTACAGTTCTGCGCTCGTATCCCCTGCCCAATTGAACTACACTTTCTCCTTCCTTCAAAAACAGTTAAGGAAACTCCGGGAGAGAAAGCTTTCGAGCAAACCATTGTTGCCCCTGCTATTTAAGCCTGCTAACCTCTGCAATTACTTCCTCTGTAACAATAATTTCCAAACCTCTAACCCACAAATTATTCTCCTCTAAATTGAGTGTGAATTCCATTGTGATACCTCCATCGAATCCCTGCAATCTGTCAAAGTAGACATTCTAATCTGCGTCGACAAAAAATTTCCAAACCTATGAATTGTTGTGAACTGAAACAGTGTTTTCAGGCTCATGCCGCACAGCTAGCCCAACCATACTGTGGAGACTTATAGCAACACTTCGTGTAGCAGAAGACCGTTGGGCAAGGTGGTGGGTATCGGATTTGGAGGAACAACATAGTGAAAATGGACAGGTGGTAATGTTAAATACGATTGGTAATTCTCGAAAAACAAGAAAAATCATAAAGAAATATGGTAAGTGTGGTATAATAGGAATAATAATTACTCGTACATGATAGATGAGACATTTTTCGAATCCCAATAGGTTTAAATGATGGTACCTCATATTGATGTGATCCGTAAGGTGTACCATGAGTAATATGTCATTCTTAACTTATGGGGTAATTATTACATTTTCCTTGGCATGACGACAACCCTTCCCCCCCTGCCCCCCGACTTAAATTTTTAATGTCCACAACATTAAAATCTTCACATGGGATATTTAATTAAATCAGTACAAGTCACATGGAGGCTTACCTGACATCCTACCTAGATGATGGGATGGTGTAACAGCATTGGTGTAACAACATTGGTGTAACAGCATCGAAGTAACATCATCGATGTAACAACATTAGAGTAACAACATCTGGTGTAACAACATCGGTGTAATAGCATCGGAGTAACAACATCGGTGTAACAACATCGGTGTAACAACATCGGTGTAACAACATCTGGTGTAACAACATCGGTGTAACAGCATCAAAGTAACAACATCAGTGTAATAGCATCAGTGTAACAACATCCGGTGTAGCAGCAGCGGAGTAACAACATTGGTGTAACAACATCGATGTAACAGCACCTGGTGTAGCAACATCGGAGTAACAGCAACCAAGTGACAGCAACATGAGTAGCAGCAACCGAGTAACAACATCCAGTGTAGCAGCATTGAAGTAACAACAACCAAGTAATAAAAACATAAGTAGCAGCAACTGAGTAACAACATCCAGTGTAGCAACATCGGAGTAGCAACAACCAAGTAACAACAACATGAGTATTCCTTGATTTTATTTTTACTCCTCAGTCGTAGCTCCTACAAAAAGACAAGAAAATAAAACAAAATTCTTTATTATTATTATTATTATTCTTTTTTTTCAATTATATTTTTTATTTTATTTTATTTTATTTTATTTTTACAAGGGTGTAGAGGAAAGATTCTCTACACTGATAACCTTCAAACCAGATTTCTCATAGAGTTGTTTAATAAAAGCATCCTTAGAGGCCAACCGGCGGTATAATCTCAAGCGATTTCCATTCACTATAAAGAAGGTACGCGTATCATCAATTGTTACTAGCCTGACTGTTCCATTATCAAATACAACATTCACCTCATAAGGTCCCATCCACTGAGTTCAAAGCTTTCCCTTAAAATCCTTGAAATGAGAGTCATAAAGTAGTGCCCAATCTCCACTTTGAAATATCTTGTTTTTGATAAACTTATCGTGCCATTTCGTTCTCTGCTGTTGAATAGCAGTAGTTCGCTGGACAACCATTGAACGTATTTCTTCAAGTTCATTAAGCTAGGCCAGTCGGTGCTTCTGGGCATTTGATAGATCTAAACCAACTTCCAGGGTTGTTCTGAGTGTGCATATTTCGAATTCAATTGGAAACAACGGAGATTTCCCATAAACCAACTCGAATGGTGAAAACCCTATTGTATTTCGCCATGTTTTTCTGTATGCCCATAGAGCCTCTAGAATTTTCTGAGCCCAATCTCGATGATGGTATGCCACAGTTTTTGTCAAAATATTTTCTAATTTCTTATTTGTGCTTTCCACTTGTCCATTCGCCTGGGGATGGTATGGAAATGTCACTCTGTTCTTGACCTCGTATTTTGCGTAAGATTTTCTATCTTGTGTGATGTGAATTGTGCTCCTCCATCTGAAACAACCTCTCTTGGTGTACCGTATCGTGCAAAAATTTCTTCAAATAGAAAATCTAAACGTACCTGCTTTGTTGCTTTCACAACCACTTTGGCTTCCACCCACTTAGTAACATAATCAGTACAGACCAAGATGTGGACTTTATGCTAGGAGGGTGGGTTAAAGGGTCCAACGAAGTCAATAGTCCATTTATCGAAACGTTCGAGAACTAGCTGTGCCTGCAAAGGAATTTCATCTGGTTTACTGGGATACCCCATAAGTTGGCAACTATCACACCTCCGGACATAATTCTGAGCATCACAAAAAATGGAAAGCCAGTAATATCCCATTTGTAGCACCTTATGGCATGTTCTTTTGTCTGTGAAATTTCCTCCACAAGGGCCATCATGGGCAGCTTTCAATATTTCATAGATATCATCTTCAAACACACATCGCCAGATCTGCTTATTGGCTCCTGTATGAAAAAGGTACCTTTCCATCCAAGAATATCGGGCACTATGATGAATAATATTTCGCTGTTCCCTATATGAAAAATGAGGAGGCACTTTCCATGTAGCAAGATAGTTAGCAATATCTACATACCATGGAGGTTTAGCAGAGACTGTAAAAAGATGTTCATCAGGGAAACTATCTTCTATTGGTGTGCATTCATCATTGTTATCCATTCTAGATAGGAAATCAGCTACTGCATTATCTTTTCCTGGCTTATCTATTATTGTAATATCAAATTCTTGAAGCAATAGTAACCATCTCGTAACAAGGCCAGGAGTAATGGGTTTATTCATCAAATACTTGATTGCTACATGATCATTATGGACAATAGTAGAATATCCAATGATGTAGTGTCAGAACTTATTGATGGCATAAATGACATCTAAGAATTCTTTTTCTGTCACCGTATAGTTTAATTCAACAGGAATTAAATTCTTGTTGAGGTAATAAATTGCATACGGTGTTTCGTCTACTTGTTGTCCTAAAATAACCCCTACTATTGTCTGAGAAGCATCAGTATGTATGTGAAATGGTAATTCCAAATTAGGTCCTTGAAGGATTGGGGCCATGCACACCAGCCCTTTAATTTTCATGAAAGCTGTCGCACAATCTTCGATCCACAAAAATTCTACATCTTTTGTTAGCAATTGAAATAATGGATGTGCAATTTTAGCAAAATTTTCTATAAAGCACCTATAATAACCAGCACAACCAAGAAAGCTACGTACCTGTGTGGGTGTTTTGGGTACCGAAAAATGTAATATTACCTCTACTTTAGCCGGATCAACTTGAATTCCAGCGGCTGAGAGCAAATGTCCCAGTACTACTCCTTCCCTCATCATATGGCATTTGACTGTACTCAATGATACATGGGTCTGTTTACATCTTTTGAGTACCTTCTCCAAATTTTCCAATCCCTCCTCAAATGAATTCCCATATGGAGTAAAATCATCCATATAGATTTCAACACTATCATCGACCAAATCAGAAAAAATTCCTAAGATTGCCCTCTGGAAGGTAGTAGGAGCATTGCATAGGACAAATGGAAGGACCCTATATGGAAAGGCTCCCCATGGGCATGTGAAATTTGTCTTATCCTGGTCTTCCAAGGCTACCTGGATCTGGTTATATCCACTAAATCCATCTAGGAAGGAGAAGAACTTCTTTCCAGCCAAGGTGTCCAGGACTTGGTCAATAAATGGCAAAGGAAAATTGTCTTTTTGTGTTACCTTATTTAATTCCATGTAATCTACATAGATCCGCCATTTACCATTATTTTTGGGAACGATAACTAGTGGGGATACCCATTGGCTATTTGAGATGGGATAGACGAATCCTACATCCAAAAAATTTTGTAATTATTCTTTAACAATATTTTTGAGAGTAGGATTCATCCTCTGTTGAGGCTATCTTACAGGGCGGAAATATTCCTTAATGTAAATATGATGAGTGCATAGGCCAACAGGGATACCCTTCATGTCAGTATAATCCCAGAAAAAATCTTCCTAATGTTCTTGAAGGATTTTCAAAAGCTGTTTGTTCTAGGATTCAGATAGGTTCGGATTGATATTAAGTGTTTTCCCTGGTTCAATTTTGATTAGAGTACTATCATGGAATGGGGTCATAGGAATGTCTTCTATGTCATCTTTTGGTTCCATGTTTTCCTGTGCCTCACAGCTCATAGAAGATTCTAGAATATATTGAGTTTGATTGGGAACATAACTGGAATCATTAATGAAGGCGTTAATGGCATCATCTCCAGTCTCTGTTTTAAATCGAAGGGCCTGGCCAATAGTGAGAACTGGTCTAACTTCTTCATTTTCAGGTTCAGTCTCTTCTACAGGTAGAGGTTTCTTACTGGTTGATGATTTTTCAGATGGGCTTGACTTCGCAGGAGAATAAATCTTAAGGTCCTTTGTAACTATCCCATTGGATATAATCATGTCCAATCGTGAGAACTGGTCTAACATCTTCATTTTCAGGTTCAGTCTCTTCTGCAGGTAGAGGTTTCTAACTGGTTGATGATTTTTTAGATGGGCTTGACTTCACAGGAGAATAAATCTTAAGGTCCTTTGTAACCATCCCATTGGATATAATCATATGTCCAAACTGACATTCTATATAGGCATCTACAGTTTCCAACCAGGGTCTTCCTAGGATCAATGGGTGACTACCCACTGAAGATCAAATCTGCAATATAAGGAGGTCTACAGGGTAATGCCATGAGTCTACTGAAATGATCACATCCTCTAATTTCCCTACTGGTTTAATTGTGGATCTGTCTGCAAGTTCCAGGAAAGTAGGGGTTGATTTAATGTTTCCAAGTCCTAATGTGTTCATTATTTCAACAGTGATAATCTTAATAGCTACTCCCAAATCCACCAGTACATTTGGGATTTCAATTCCATTAATTTGTACTATTAGGATCAGGTTCCCAGGATCTCCATATTTTACAGGCATGATCTTTCCTAACATGATATCAGATAGTTGCCCATTACATGCACAGTTAATGGATCCTTAGGTTTTCTACCTGGTTTCTTTGAGTAGTATTATTTTAAAGTCTTTGCATAAATAGTATGTCCCTTATAGCTTGTAAAAGAGGTATTTTAACAAAAATATTTTGTAGTTCCCCTAGAAAATCAAATTATGCTTGAGGGTTTGGTTTTCTCAAGGTCAATCTTTCAAGATATGGATGAAATGTCAAATGACCTTGATTAGGAACAACTTGGGGAGGTGTTTGATTTATTATGTTTTGATCTACATTCTCCCTCACTCTTCATTGTTTTGGTTCTATATCTTCACCGTCAAATTGTTCTGTGATAATGGGTGAAGTAGGTGCATTTACTACCCGACCAAACCACAGATTTATCTCATTGAGCCCTGCGGTAGAAATGTTGAAGGATGGAAGGTTCAACGTTTCTATTTGTTTAACCCCTTTTTTATTTGGATTTGGGTTGGGCTGGAGAGGAAGCTGAGGTCTAATGGCTAGGTTTATTGGGGGCACTTTGGAAGGAAACTGAATTTTTTGCTGAGGCATAGGCTGAGGAAACTGTCTAGTGGGAGGGGCTCCACGCAAAGTCTGATTCCATGAAGGATTTGGATTGGCTGGAGGAACCCATTGCTGCTAAGGGGGATACTGGTATTGAGGTCACATGGCTGAAAATGGTGCAGATTGGGGACCCATACTAAACTTATGAAAATACTGAGATGGGTCCTGGAACATACCTGGATTCACCGTCGGTGGTTGAGGTTGCCATGGTTTCTTCTGCCCCATGAAATATAGCTGGTCCACTAGGCTTTCCTCGCTTGCTCCTTGGAAAACCACTTTCAGCCCGAGCAAGGAGGGACATGCACTGGTTGTGTGAGTCTATTCACAGATTGTGTAGGCTTCCACCGTGTTCAGTAGGCATTCATTTAAAGGGTTTTTCTTTCTTCACTGAGGGCAGAATATGGCCATGGTTTTCTCCAGCTCCATCTTCTTTTGTTTTTCCTGTAGAGTGTCCATTTGGGCTGATAGCGTACTCAGGACATCGTTCCTCAGCTTATCTAACAGATTTCCAACCTCTACTTTTGTGACCCCTCCACCGAAGGTCTTTAATGACCGAATACCCTGTCCACTTCTTGTAGCCCCCCTTGAACATTTGATACAATAATCATAGATAGTTTCGAAATTCTCTTTTTAAATATCTCCTTTACCCACTATATTCAGGAGTTGCAGAGAGTATTTTGTGAGTGCTCTTAGAAGAATGATTTTTAAAATGTCCTTATCCAGATCACTATGTCCAGACCTCTGCAGTATGTATTTAAATCGTTCTACACAGTCCTCCATATTTTCATCTTCCTTCTATGAAAATTTAAATCCTCCTTGATGTCACGAGACTTGCAATAATATTGATATTTTTCTAGGAAATATTTCTTCATTTCGCCCCATGAAGTAATCGTGCTTCCCCCTAAACCCATAAACCATCTCAGGGCTGTCCCTTTTATGGTAGCAGGGAATATTTTTAATTTCTGAGCATCAGTCATATAGTCGTATCCTCGACAAACAATATCAAATTCAAAAAGGAACGTTTCAGGGTCCTCCGAAGAGAGCCCATGAAAACTAGGCAAGGCTGTCAAAGGTATGGGTCTCATTGGTGCATCGCCTGTAACATTTTCTATAGGAAATCAATGGATGAACTTACATGTGCCATAAAGATCTTCCAATACTCACTTGGAATTTTAGTTGGTTTCGCAGTCGGTATCTGGAGTGATTCAACCGAAGGTGGTCGCACTGCACTCCCCTGGTCCCTTGATGACTCACAATCCTTCAAAAATTCCTTTACCAGATCAGAGTCTCCTAACTCAACAACAGAAATTTTCATAGCGTTACCTTGGTCTCTTGGGGATGAAAAACCTTTTTGGGGTTCTTCTTCCCAGTTAGAGTTGTTCAATTCTTCTGATCCCTTACTTGCCACTTCTTCCCCTTCTGTTGTTGATAAGGATTTATCTTCCACTAGTACCCTACTTATTAAATCTTCTGCTCTAGAATGAACATCTTCTAGTACCGTGGATGGAGCTGGTTGTTCCATAGACTTCCCTTTGGACTTCTTCTGAAACCTAACCCTAGCAGTAGCATGGGATGATGCCTCAGATCTAGATTTTTCAATAATTTCCTGAATATATGTCTTCCTCCCCAAATCATTCCCTTTCTTTGGGGGTATTCCTCTACCCCTCTTGTTCAAATATTTTTTCATACAAATTATGGAAAGGGTTCATTAAAAAAAATCAATCGATAGCTTAGGACTCGAAGTGGAAAAGATAACTTCCTCCCCAGGACGAGAGAAGAGATTCATAGGAAATAAATCAAAATAAAAACAGAAAAGAAATCAGAGTTCAAGACCTGGAGCAGAGTAATAACATACCCTCCCCAGGATGAGAAATTGGCCACTAAAAATAAAAACAGGAAAAATAAAAACAACAGGAAAGACAAATTGAACTACGCCCAGGACTTAGGGCAAGGTTTTATAAAACACCTTCCCCAAGACAAGGGTTAAATTTTTTTTTTTTGCAGAAAACAAAATGATACAAGAAAAAAAAAAGAAAGAAAGCAAAAAGAAAATATAAAGCACTTACGCTCAGGAATTGAAGTTGGGAAATAGATTCCCACCTCAAGACGAGAGATCGGCTCTGAGATCTACTGCAGATCCTATTCTTGAACCTGTTATCCTTCCCTGGAAACAATGCCAAAATGTTGGTGTCCGGATATGAACAAGATTCAACCCTTTTTCCACATAAATTATCAACCCGAGGGTGTTAGTTATTTCAAGACTAAAGACAAAGTATATGCATATACAAGAACTGTGGTCTGCTGTGAATCATAGGTTTAATCTATAACACAAATATCATTGTAACAACAATAAATCAACTGTAGAGATAAAAAACATCCACAACAATTAACATAACTGTAACAGTAATTAAAGAGTCACACAAAACACATTACTAAAAGAAAAGCAAGAAGAACACAACACTTGATCATAAGAGTGGGCCCAACTCTTGGATCAGGGCTGCGGAAACTCAAGTGTTATAGGAAAAAAAATGAGTTGTTGTGTATCGATTAATAAAAAGAAGATTAATTACAAGATCTGTATCTGTGTAAGGGGTCCCTCGATTCGCATCCTGTAGGCTTCTTTATACCATAACCTTGAGATCCCCCAATTTCTCCCAACAACTCCATTGTTACAAAAATATACATTGTTACAACGACAACTGAATTTCCCAGAAAGAAACCGTGAGAAACCTAAAGATAACGTTGATACATCCATGATTGTTGTAAACTTTGTAGCAGTAAATAAGGGAGGTGCTGGAAAATGATGGGTTGTGCCCTGTCTTGCGGCTGTAACGCGCCTTTTGTAGCCAAATCTGAAGAAATATAGGAGTTAATACATAAAAAGGTAAAACCTCCATGACAAGTACATCATTAATCAAATATCCCATAAAAGATAGCAGAAAGGCTTTTACCTCATGCTTTTAAGATGAATAATGGCACAAAGAGATAGAAAGGTAGGGTAAAAATGAGAGAAGAAAATATAAAAATCCGGTGCCCAACAATAATGATGCCCAAAATCATAATGATGCATAGTTTATATATTTTCGCTACCCCTACTGTTACCTACGGTTTCACTATGAAAAGCCCTACTGTTACCAATGATTTCACTATGCATGTTGAAAAAGTCTGGGACAAGAACTGAAACCGTAACATACCAATAAACTAGAGGACGCAATGATTGCAGACTTGGCTCGAAGATACCTATAGCTTTCATTTTCTCTCCTCCACGAGGATTGTTTCCAGAAAGAATGTTCTGGCCTTGAACCAGTTTACTACTTAACCATCCGCTTTTGTTTCCTATGTAAGTCTGATACGATTAGTTGGCTTACCACTAGCTTCATCATGAGTAGGCATGCAATGGTACTATCATCTATTACTGCAGGTTTAATGAATACCGGTCAGACGCAACACGCCATCACGTGGATGCCTCTATTGTCCATTCGCCACCTGCCATCCTGCATTGGCCACTTGGCACCCCGATCGAGGGTCTCTGGCTTTGTCTTTATCTCTTTCAATTATGATTTGTAGGGAGTGTAATTCAATGTCCCAAACCTTATCTCCTTCATTCACATCCAACTGATGCCCCTCATTGATACAACCCCAATTCGCAAGGTAGTCTGCAACCTCATTAGTTGTTATGCGGACATGCGAGGGTATCAAATAACCAATTTCTTGTATTAGTATGCCTATCTCCTGAATGAGACACGTTGTCTTCCAACTCTTACTTATTTTTTCCCAGGGTGTCCCTTATTGCAGCTTCCTTAACACCCCTTTAACCATTGCATAATCTCCTTCCACAATTAATCAGTGGTAGTTCTCTCAAGCTGCTATTATAATCCCCTGTTTAACCATTGTTATCTCTACCTCATTATTCGTAGCAAACCCTATGTCCACTAAATAAATCCTGCAAGTTGTTCCAAGGGAATTTCTAAATATTCCTCCTACCCCTGCCTGACCTTGATTTCCTTTGGAAGCCCCATCATAATTGAGTTTTATAAATCCCGGTTGTGGCAGTTGAAAAGTGTGACCGATGTTTTACCTAGGTGGCTTGAATTTCCATAATTATTTTGCCAACATTTGTGGTTTTAAATTCAATTTATTTAAAATATTTCCTTCCATTCCAATGGCTTTCCAATCCTCTTCTGTCCATTTCTCTACCAAGATGGTCTCCCGTATATTTTCAATAATCCCTTGCCATATTTTATTTATATTGCGAACCTCACCCCGGAATATGCAATGATTTCTCTCTTTCCAGATTCCCTGGAATATAAATCCTATTGACAATATCCATTCTCTATTGAAGACTTCACATTTGTAGCCTCCTTTTCGCCATTTTATGATTGTCTCATTAATGTTAGTGTTATCTCTATCTGTTTATTGGAATAACATTGTATTATTACGCCATAAAGTTTCTGCCATGTCACAAGTATTTAGTAGGTGTTCTTTGGTTTATGCTTGCCTGTTACACATTTGACATAGTGAAGGGCCATACATACCTCTCTACTGCAACTGATACCAGGTGAGGATCTTAGAATGGCTTAGTAACCAGAGAAAGTGTTCCACTTTTGGCGAGTGTTTGACTGACCAAATTTTTTTCCAAATTGGTACTGCTATATTATGGAGGTTGTTCGCTTTGATGTAGTATCCTTCCTGAATTGTAAACATGCCTCTACTTTGATAGCCCATATTAGTATGTCTTCCCCTATTGCTACAACTACTTTCCTGGTTTTCATCTCCTTTTGAAGGCTATTCCATTGCATTCTCTCTGGGGCCTCTCTCCAATCTTGTTTATCCTTCCATTTCCTTCATTGTATGTCATCTTGTTGGCACCAATAGTGATCAATCATTCTCCTGTTTGGGATGTTTGTAAATAGAAATATTTCTCCAAGATATAGGCAGTTAAATAATTTATCCCTTTGTTGCCATGAATCTTCCCAAAACAACGTCGTTCTTCCTTCCCTTATTTCCCAGAAACTATGCTGCCTTATAAGGTCTTTATTGATAGCTGCTAAATTCCAAATATTTGACCCTTTAGGGGTGTTATCCACTTTCAATTTTCCTGCTCTTGTACTAGGCATGTCATATTTTCTCTCCCATATCTTTTTCCAGAGATCCTAACCTCTTTGTAACCATCGCCACCATAATTTTGCTCCCATCACCTGATTTAACACATAGGGATATCATAGGCCCAAACCACCTTCTTTTTTTAGTTTTATAAGTTTTTCCCATGAAAGGAGTGCCCATTTTCGAGTTTCTTGGGCCCCTTGCCAAAGGAGTTTCTTAAATATCTGCACCATACTATTACATATTGTTTTTGGTGCTTCCCTCCCTTAGAGTTGATAAATCGGTATTGCTTGAAGTATTGATTTCAACAATATTACTTGACTTGGGGCATTCAGCGCATGGAATGCCCAGTTTTGTAATCGTTTCTAAAGACGATTGAGCAGGTCCTTCCATCCAGAGACACTTAGCAAAGTAGTGTTTAGTGGAAACCCTAAATACTTCATAGGGAAAGCTCCAATAGTGAAACGTAATGTCCGAGCCGGGAATATCTGTGTTGCTTCATTTATGTTGAATAAATAAACATTTGATTTATCATTGTTGGCCTAAGTTCCTGAAGCTTCCATAAAAATTTTTAAGATATTTAATATTTACTTTTGTTCCCTGACAGTAGCTTGACAAAACAACAAGATGCCATCTACAAATTTATAGTGCGAGAGAATTAAATCTGGTCCCTAAAGGTTCATCCCTTTCAAATGGCCTCTTGATAAATGAGTTTTGATTAGGTGGCCTAGGCCTTCTACTGCTATAATAAATAGGAAAGGTGAAAGAGGGTCTCCTTGATGTAGACCTCTAGATACATTGAATGGGTGGGAAGGGATTCCATTAAAGAGTATTGAGAAATTGGGAGTTGAAATAAATGGCATCAACCATTCTATCCATCTATTATCAAATCCAAAAGCTTTGAGAACATCTATTAAATATGGCCAACTGAGTCTATCATATGATTTAGAGAGGTCAAGTTTGATTAGCATACCTTTCACCTTGAGCATGCGTAGTGAATGAATTGCTTCTTGAGTTGTGACAATGCCATCTAGAATTTGTCTTCCCTTCACAAATCATGTTTGCTCCTGAGATATAAGGCTAGGGAGAAGAGGCTTTAATCTATTTACCATAATCGTCGATATTATCTTGTAAATGACATTGCACAGAGCTATTGGTTTGTAACCTACTGGTGTATTCATGTTATCAAGTTTTGGGATGAGAGATATGAATGTGGCATTAGGAGTTGGGTATACGTCCCTGAGCCTCCTTGATTCCTCTACTAATTCCCAGATGTCATGACCCATGAAGCTCCAAGTAGCTTTAAATAATTCAATGGCAAATCCATCCGGACCAGGGGCCTTGTTCTTGGGTAGGTTTTTTACCACCTCTTCAACCTCCTCTATAGTAATTTATCATAGCAGGGCCAGGTTTTGATCTCTGCTAACAAGTGATGGAATGTGGTTGGTTATTTCATCTATTGCTGCTTGTCGATTTTGATTATTTTCCGTCAATATTTATTTAAGATTATCCACATACAATTTTCCATATCTTCATGTTGTAGTATCTGATTTCCATTTTAATCTTTTAACGAAAATATTATATTATGTTGTCTCCTTTGAATCAATGCTTTATGGAAGAAATTTGTGTTTTTCTCTACTTCTTTAATCCATTGCACCCGTGATTTTTGTTTCCATAGGATTTCTTCTTGTTTCCTTATTTCTTCCAGTTGGCTTAGGATGTTACCTTGTTCTACTACTAGTGCCTCTGTTATGCCATTATTAATCATTTGATGTTGAGTACTATGCATCTTTCCTTGCAGTCTTGCCTTTTCCTGTTGAATGTTTCCAAAATTTGTTTTATTCCATTTTTTTAATTTTTGATTTGAGTTTTTTCAAACAAAGTTGAAGGAATGCATTTTATTTCTTCCTTGGATTTTATTAGCTTCCCACCATTGTTTGGCTTTGTCCAGAAAGGTGGGGTCTCATAACCAAAATACTTCAAATCTGAAAGGTTGGTTCTTTGGCCCTTGTTTGATATCTATTTCTATGATGATCGACCAATGATCAGATCCTAGCATAGGGAGGATTGATGCTTCAATGTAGACATCTAGGCTAACTAGAGCTTCCGAGGCCATAATTAAATGATCCAATATAGATGCAACCTGGTGTGTTTCCCCTCGTCTCTTATTCCATGTGAACTTACCCTTCACTATGGATATATCTACTAACTTGAGGTCTGAAATTAAGTCCCGGTATAGTTCCATCTCCGGGTCTTCTCTCCTTATTCCTCCTTTTTTTCTAAAAGGTTTAGAATCATATTTAGGTCTCCTCCTGGCAACCAAAGTTTCTCCTGATGCAAGTTACTAGGAGTCTGAATTCTTGTTAAAAATGCCTCTCTTTCTCCTAGAATAGGAGGCCCATATACTACTGATATGAGTAACTGTTCTTTGGTTCCTAGTTGTCTAAAGGTACCTGTTAGAATGTAGGGTAGGCCTATCCATCCTTCCGCTGTAATCTCTGCAAGATTCCACAAAATAGCTATGCCCCCTGTCATTCCTCGAGAATTGATAGCCATCACCTCAAAGTGAGGTTTATATGATTTGAGTATATTTTCTTTTTTTTCTGGCTCGAAACTTTAGTTTCTTGAAGCATGATTACTTGTGGTTTCTCTGATTTTAATCTTTCCTTTAGATATCATTGTTTTCCTTTACTGTTTAGGCCTCTAATATTCCACGAGATTACTTTCATTGGTTAAATTTTGGTATTTGTTGAAATACCATTGTTAACGGTATTATCTTCCCAGTATTAACTAACATCTCACCTACCAGTTGTATTGAATCATGTAATGTTCGTCTTCCTTTTTTCTTGCCCCCTTTTTGTTGTTGACTTGATCCTTTGGTTGGTATGGGTTCAACAGTACTTACTTATTTTTGTACTTGAGCTGTTAGGTAGTGTTCAAAAGTTTATTTGTATAGTTTCTTCTGATCTTCAGGAATAAATCTATCATCCGGGTTTCTCCATTCATGTAGTAACCGCTTTAAAACTTGTTCTTCTGCACTTAAATCTTCTTTTTTTTGTTCTATGTCCATTGGAACTTGTTCCGTTATACTATTATCTTCCATTTCGTTTGCCTCTTGTGGTTCTTTCCTTTTCACATTTATCATTTTTTGAGCAACTGTTCCTTGCCCTTGCACTAGGATTTCCTCCTTTGCTTGCATAGTTTCCCCTTCTTCCTGTAGGATTTCATAACGGTTTTGTGTGTTCTTCTGGGTAGGCACGCTTTGCTGATTTGCATGCTGTTTATTGTTTCTTTTTTTGTTTGTAACGATTGTGAAGCCATCATTGTGATCCCTCTCCTGGTCTGTATTCTTTGTTTGCTGGCTTGTTTTCTATTCTAGATGATTCAATGAGAAAGTTTTATAAAGATGGCCATATTCGTGGCATCAACGACATCTAAATAGGATATGTTCATAATCAAGAATCTGTTGCCAAATATTACCTTCATATTCCAGTTCAATGGTCTCTAGAAGTGGTTCTAAAATGTTCATATATACGCAGATTCGAGCAAAAGAAGTGTATATACCTCGATTTTTTCTGCAATTTTCACAAAGGTTCCTAGCGAGTTTCCAATGCCCTCAAGAATCTCTGGGTCCCAAAATTCCATCAGAAGGGAAAAGAGTCGTACCCATATTGGTGCTGTTAGAAATTTTTCTTGGTCTCGATTATAACACTCTTCCCATTGCCTGATGAAGAGTCCTGCATTATTGTAAAAATAAGGGCCTCCTTCAAAGATTTCTTCTTTATCCGAGAGATTGGTAAAAATAACTTTGAAAAAGCTGCATGGACTAAATTTCAGGTCTATGTGGCCTCGGGGCTGCCATTTTACCTGTATCCATTTTAATAAGTTTTGTTTTGTTGGCCAGATTCCTATGAATTTGAAAATGAGGGTGTGGTCCTTCATATAGCTCCTGTACTCGTATAGTTTGATGGTCGGGATGAAAAATCATGGTTTCTTCATTGCCCATGGCAAACATTGGCTTCTTGTCTCAGCTTGCTAGTCTACCCCAAGGACTGGTCGTGCACTCTGTGAAGTGCCCCCTTGAGAATTCCATTGCCTGCTTCTCTGCTCCCCGCTCGTGATGTTACTGTAGGAGGGGGTGGGCCCCCCTCCTGACGCTACTTCCATATAGGCTCCAAGCGCGGCACTTCTAGTTTGGCTGTCTGCTACTCTATTCCGAATTTTCTAACCCTAACGACTCTGCAATATTCTTGGAGTTCACTCGATTGTTGATGGTTAAGATAATCTTTACAAATTATAACTATCAATCTAAATTCATCCTAACTATAGATAAAATTATAGTTACATTAAATGATTGTATTAATTAATTAATAATTATTTTATAATAGGATTAAAGAATATAAATTTCCTTTTCAAGAATTTAATTAAATGTTATGATTTTTTTTTTGTTAATTTCGTAGGGCCTCTCTATTTTCTATTTCATAAAGAGAAAGTTTCTATACAAAAGAAAAAATTTTGGTAGCCTCAACCTTCTCGAAGGAAACCAGGTCTGTTGGCCACCTCAAAGAGTTATAAGCCAACCAGAAACGGTATTGTTTTTTCCTCTTGTTAACAGCTAATGCACCTTGACTATGTCCATATAAACTACATATAAAACATATAGTGGATTTAATATCAACAAATAATATACAAAAAAGAAAATTTTAAAGAGATTAATCATCCGATGACTTGACAGGTGCAGGGTATTTAGCAGTAGACCCTGGCATCTCAACTTGCTACAAAGTAAGTAGTGGCTGCTCCATCCTTGCCATTCTCGCATTAGTTTGAACCTGTATCTTTGCCATTTCCCTCATATCCTGTTTAATTTTGTTAAGTTCAAACAGTATGGAAGAATTGATTTTTTTTTCGTGTGTACTTAGCAATGCTTTTGCAAAAACACATTTAATTTTCCAATATGTTTTGAAAAATTGCTAGAATAACGAAACTCTTCCTCTGGTGTTACCTGAATCTGATAGGAAATCTATACCTTCCTGCTGGCTTTGGATGTCATCCTCTTCATCTTCACTATCCCTTTCCCATCCCTGAATAGATTTTTGAATATCCTTCGAAGTACCAGTCTCATAGCTTCTTGCTAAACTTTCAAGTGTTTGTTGATTAGTTTTACTCCCTCTTTTGCTTGTCTCAGCAACCAGAGTGGAATGTATTTTCCTTCCCTTTCCCTTTGTCATTGTTAGTTGGATACACCTTTTTATTTCTTTGACAGTAAAATACCCTGTGTATCAAACATGAACCAATAGGGAAATCTTAGAACGATGATGAAATTCCAGATGTCTAACAAAAAACTGTGGGTAATGGTAGTTATTATCTCTGGGCTTGCTTACGTGGAGAAAAACCATCACAACATCATAGAAACTATGTAAATTGCGAGCTAACGAAATAACACAAGGAGCGGACCATTGCAAGGACATTCATTTGCAAAATTGAGCCAGGACAGGATATTCAAAACAGTAAAAGTTGCCGAAGGGTAATAAATACTTGAACATTTTGAAGGGAAACCTAGCCAACTTCACAAAAAACACGATGCCCACCCAGGCTGTGCTGGGTTTACAAAATGACTGATATAAAACCAATTTGTAGGAAAAGACAAAAACAGAGCAAAGAAACAACTCGAATATTGAAATTCAGTGTTACTACTGATATTGCAAATGACTCCACTATGAACAATCTTGGTGCTACTATCCATGTAGAGATACCCAAATAGAGTATACGCTAGATTTCCATTACCAAAAGGCAACGTAGAACATGCCAGAAAATGAAACCAAAAATGAAAAGTAAAGCAGCAAGTAATGGGTGAAAGACAGAGATTGAAACCCGTAAAGATAAAATATAACCCAGGACTGCGCAAAAGGGGCATGAAATGAAAATGTATCCCTTCTACCATCACATGTAGACGAGATAAACCTAGAAAGGACACATAAATCTTTGACTGTTCTGCATAGCGTTTTAAAATCTCTGAAGACATTGGTGAAAGACACATAGGTAAATTGAGTAATGAAGCTAGAATAAGAGGAACCATAACATACCCAGTCGCCAAATGATTCCTGTCCCATTCTTGTTGCTTCCTTGGCACCGTGCGGAGCTGTTCTTTTGCTTGCAGAGGAATGAACTCTCGAGACAGGTAGAATAACCTTAAACCCTCCCTATCTTGCTACCGTGACACTACTTGTCCTGCCAAACACTTGATGCAATACCTTGAAACCATAATTGATATGCATGCAAGCCTGACCACTATACTTGCTATTAATGAGACGTGATGGTCAGCTAACACGCCATCCCTGTGGTGGCCTGTGGTGGTGTCATGCTGCCTTGTTCCCACCCCGATTGGGGATCATCACTTCCACTTAGATATTTTTATGTAATAAGTTGAAGAGAATGAAGTTCAATATTCCAAACTCGATCAGTTGGCCGAGCATCCAAATATCTCTCATTATTTTTACAGCCCCAATTAGCTAAGTAATCAGCTACCTCATTACCTTTTCTACGAATGTGTCTTGGAATCAAATACTGTATTTCTTTAATCAGTATGCTTATTTCCTGAATTATATTTGTCGTTCTCCAACTTTTACTTATTTTTTCCCAAGTTGAACCTTGTTGTAATTTACATAGGACAAATGTAACCATGGTCGAGTCACCCTCTACAATGAGTCGCTAATAGTTTTCTCTTTTGAAAATCATAAAAAGATTTTTTACTTCCATTAATTCTACTTCATTATTGGTAGCATAACCCAAATCCAATGCATAGACTCGACATACTGCCCCTTGAGAGTTGCAAAATATCCCTCCAGCTCCTGCTTGACCCGGATTACCTTTTGAAGCACCATCATAATTAAGTTTAATGAAACCAATCTGAGGAGCCTTCCACCTATATTCTACAGTAGGATTCAGAGTTTTATACTACCAAATATTTTGATATAACATTTGAGGTTTAAATTTAAACTGGTGAGCATTTGGGCCTCAATATCTTCCACCTGCCAATCTTCGTCTGTCCATTTTTCCACTAAAATTGTTTCTCGTATATTCTCTATCAAATTCTGCCATAATTGATTCATTGGTTTCTCATTCTCTCGGAAGAGTCGATGATTCCTTTCTTTCCATATGTTCCATAAAAGAAACCCAATTTATAATCTCCAGGCTCTATTCAACACTTCACATTTAAATCCTCCTTTACACCATTTTTTAATGGTTTCATTGATATTCGTATTGTCTCTATCTATTTGTCTGAATAAGTTATATAGGCTTTTCCAAAGGGTTTCTATAATTGGGCAGTTATTAAGAAGATGCTCTATTGTCTCATTTGTTGTTTGACACATATAACATCAGGAGGGTCCATACATTCCTCACTTCTGCAGATTTTCCCATGTCAAAATTTTATGATGACTTAATAACCAAAGAAAGTATTCTACTTTTGGCCAATGTTTTGTAGCCAATATTTTCTTCCATATCAGTATTTAATTGTTAGAAGCATTTTTATATTGAATATGATATCCTTCCTTGATAGTGAACATCCCTTTTTTTTTATAACCCCAACGTAGAATATCACTACCAGTTACATAGCAGATTTTCCTTGATTTAAGATCTTTTGCTAAATTTTTCCATTGGCACATATCTGGAGCTTGTGGCCAATGGATTTTATCCTTCCAAATCCTCCATTGACCTTACCAATGTTGGCACCAATAGTTATTAATTAGTCTACAGTTCGATGTATTAGTAAAAAGAAAGATTTCTCCTAAGTCAAGTCGACTGAAAAGTTTTCCTCTTTGCTGCCATGAATCTTCCCAAAACAATGATGTTCTGCCTTCCCTCACTTCCCAGAAACTATGAGATCGAATTAGATTCCTTTTAGTTGTGGCCAGATTCCAAATTGAAGATCCTTTTGGTACTATATCCACTTTCAATTTTCCCACGACTGAATGTGGCATATCATATTTTGTTTCACATATAATCTTCCAAAGATCATGTCCTCCTTGTATCCAACGCCACCATAGTTTTTCACCCATTACATTATTTAAAATAGAAGGGTCTCTCAGTCCCAAGCCTCCTGCAGATTTGGGTTTAATAATTTTTTCCCATGTAAGTAGAGCCCATTTTCTATTAGTTTGGGCTCCTTGCCATAAAAACTTATTGAAGAGATTTACTAACTGGTTACAAATACTCTTAGGACAAGCTCTTCTTGAGAATTGATACAGAGGAAGGGATTGGAGCACTGATTTTAACAAAATAATTCTGCCAGGAGCATTCAACACACAAAATTCCCAATTATGAATTCTTTTCTCTACTTTTATAATGAGGTCCTTCCAATCAGTGATTCTTACTGGAACAATGTTTAAAGTCATTCCCAAATACTTTAGAGGAAAAAAACCTATATTGAATCCAAGGGTTCTGGCTAAATTTTTTTGAGTTGAAGTATTAGAATTAAATAAATAAACGTTAGATTTATCAATATTAATGAGAGTACCTAAGGCCTCCATGAATATTTCCATAATCTTCAAAATAGCTTTAGTCTCTCTCAACGAAGCTTCACAAAATAATAGAATATCATCAACACACTGTTGATGCATCAAGGGAAGATCTGCTCCCCATAGGTGTAGAACTTTGAGCTTCCCTTCTGCAAGGTGAGCCTTGATTAGCCCTCCTAGGCCTTCCACTGCTATAATGAATAAAAATTGAGATAAAGCATCTCCTTGACGGAGGCCTCGAGTAATATTAAAGGGTTGAGATGGTATTCCATTGAGTAAAATGGAGAAATTTTGGGAAGAGATAAAAGACCGTATCCATTGTATCCATCTGTCATCAAAGCCAAACACTCTCAGAATCGCTAACAAATAATGGCAATTAATACGATCATATTCTTTAGAAAGGTCGAGTTTGATTAGCATGCCTTTCATTTTGAGGGCCTTCAACGAGTGAATTGCCTCCTGGGCCATCACAATTCCGTCTAAGATTTGTCTACCTTTGACAAAACCTGTCTGCTCTGGAGCAATGAGCCTTGGCAGGAGAGGCTTGAGTCTATTTACCATAATTATTGAGAGGATCTTGTAAATGACATTACATAGAGAAATTGGTCTAAAACCAACAAGGGTATCCAAATTTTCCTATTTTGGAATGAGAGTTACAAAGGCTGCATTCAGGGTTAGATAGACATTCCAATTTCTCCTTGATTCCTCTACTACTTCCAGAATATCTTGATCCATGAAATTCCAAGTGGATTTAAAAAATTCCACAGTAAAGCCATCAGGCCCAGGAGCTTTATTCCTGGGAATATTCATTACTACTTCTTCTACTTCTTGCAAGCTAATTTCCCATAGAAAGGCTAAGTTTTGTTCCTTGGTGATCACTGCTGGGTTATGAGAAGTGATTTTTTCAATGGCAGATTGCCTATTTTGATTAGACTCTGTTAGCAGTTTTTTGAAATGGTCTACCAATTCCTTTTCCATGGCCTCATGTTTAAGCAATCTATTACCATTTTGATCTTTTAAAGAAAAAAATTCTATTACATTGCCTTCTTTGTATCATTGTTTTATGGAAAAAATTGGTATTTCTGTCACCTTCCTTTAGCCATTGAACTCGTGATTTTTTCTTCCATAAAATCTCTTTCTGTTTCCTACGTTCTTCTTGCAAACTGAGAGTGTGGCCTTCCTGAACTGCTAGCACTTCTGTTCTGCCATGGAGGATCATTCTCTGTTGAATATCTTGCATTTTTTCTTTTAATCTAATATGATCATGTTGAATATTGCTGAAGTCTTCTCAATTCCATTGTTTTATTTCTACTTTTAATTTCTTTAATTTTATCTGAAAAGAGTGCATCTTATTTCTTCCTACAATCTGATTAGAATTCCACCATTTTTTAGCATTTTCCAGAAATTTTGGATCCCTTAGCCAAAGTAATTCAAACTGAAAAGGTTTTTTTTTCGAAGTATCCTTGACATCAATATCTATTCGAATTGGCCAATGATCTAATCCAAGCATAGGTAAAATTGTTGTCTCATAATAGACATCTAGGCTTACCAGGGCTTCCGAGGAAAGAAAGCGGTCCAATCGTGATGCTACTTGATGTTGTTCTCCACGTCTATTGTTCCAAGTGAATTTCCCATTTACCATAGGAATATATACTAAATGCAAATTAGTTAACAAATCTCTAAAAAGTTCCATTGCTGGGTCTTCTCTTCTTATTCCTCCTTTCTTTTCTGTCAAGTTCATAATCATATTCATATTTCCCCCAAGAAGCCAATATTTCTCTTGATGCATATTATTCATAGTTCTTATACTATGAAAGAACTCCTCTCTTTCTCCTGGATTTGGAGGACCATAAATAGCCGATATTAGTATCATTTCTTCTAACCCAATTCATCGAAAATCACTAGTTAGAATTCTAGGGAGACCTATCCATCCGTCTGCCACAATTTCTGCTAAATTCCATAAGATAGCTAGTCCCCCTGCTGTACCTATGGAATCTATTGCCATAACTTCATAGTTAAGTTTGAAAGATTGAATGATATGTTGGAACTTATGACCAATAACTTTTGTTTCTTGAATTAACATTACTTGGGTTTTTCCATTTTCAACCGTTCTTTCAGATATCATTGTTTTCCTTTACAGTTAAGGCCTCTCATATTCCAGGAGATTAATTTCATTTGGTAACTTTTGGTAGTTGTTGGAATACCATTGTTAACGGTATTATCTTTCCTGTATTAATCAACATTACTCCCACAAGTTGAATTGATTCCTGTAAATTTCTTCTTCCTCACTTTTTTGATGACTTAGGTTGTGGATTAATATTTTTCCCACCAGCTTGTTCCATGTCTTGAACTTCTTTGTGCGCTTGGGCTGTGAAATAGTGTTCGAAGGTTTCTTTATATAGTTTCTTCTGATCTTCCGGAATGAACCTGTCATCCATATTCCTCCAATCATACAGAAGGTGTTTCAATACTTTTTCCTCGGCACTTAGGTCATCTTTGTTTTGTTACACATCCATAGGTGTTAGTTCCAGCATGCTACTGTCTTCAGTCTCAACACTTTCCTGGGCTTCTTTTTATTTTGTTGCCTGGGTTTTTTGAGTCTCCGTCTCTTGAGCAGGGTCTGTACCTTCATCCGCGAGCTCCACCGTCGATGGTTCACCTTCCACCTGTAAGATTTTGTAACGGTTAACTACTGATTTCTGAACTGGAGGGTTTTGCAAAGTACCTCGATTTTTTAAAATATTAGAAACTCTATTGCTACATTTTTTACTTGTGACTGTGATAAACCCATCATCTCTCTGGCGGCTCTGCTCTTGGGAAGCAGGAAAAGCTTGTTGTTTAGGTACATTTAAAGGACATGATTTATACAGATGCCCATACTCATGACACCTCTAGCATCTAAACAGAATATGTTCATAATCAAGAAGCTGAGGCCATATTTTCCCTTCATATTCTAATTCTATCATTTCAGGAAATGGTTCAAATATATTCATATAAACACAGATTCGAGCAAAAGAAGTATAATGGACATGGCGAGTAGTTTCTACTATCTTAACAAAATTTCCTAGAGAATTTCCTATTCCTAACAATGTCTGAGGTAAAGTCCTGCATTACTGTAAAAATAGGGACCTCCCTCAAAAATTCATTCTTTATCTAAAAGATTAGTAAAAATAACTGTAAAAAAACTTTTAGCCCCAAATTTCAGATCAATATGACCCTTGGGCTACCATTTTATTTGTATCCATTTTAAAAAATCCTTATCTGTAGGCCAAAGACCAATAAACTTATAGATTAAGTCGTGATTCTTCATGTAGCTCCTGTATTCATCCAAATCAGAGGCTGGAATAACAAATCTTGGTTTTTTCACGGCTCTTGGAAAACATTACCCCTTGGTTTTTGCTTGCCAATTTGCCCCCAAAACTAGATTTACTCTATGTTGAGAAGTTCCAGTTTGTTGTTGTCTGGTAGACTGGTCTCCACTAGTGACATTGCGGTGGGAGGGGTTTACCCCTCCTCCCGAGGAGGCCGCCATCGCTAACCACTTGTTGGAGATCTGCAAAAGCCCCTGTTCACTTCTTCAAACCCTAGCTGGTATTTTCTTGGAGTGCTCCCATTTCCGTCCAAATTTTTTCCCGAAGATAGTTATTTTATTTCATAAGCTAAACGTTACCATTTTTAAATAGATAAAAATATAATTAAATTTCAATTAAAAAACAACAATATTGTTGTTTATTATTTAAATTGATTATTATGCCTAGAGGCTCATTCTACAGCCTAGCATGACCCCTATGTGTAAGTATGTTTGAAGCCAAAATAAAAAACTATATTTTTTTGAAATAAAATATAAATAATGTCGGCTTTAAAAATAAATTAAATAACCATATGAATAAATAATTAAAAATAAATTTCAACAATACAAATTTAAAATATGAAGAGTTTTACCAACACTCTAAAAAGAGGTATGGTAAATAAATAAAACATATTTTTATATTTACTCCCTAAACCTCTTTATATTTACAAAACTAAAAAATAAGTATTATTTAGGTGAAGCCTATGAGCCAAATACCATGGGACAATTTATTATTAATACCATGGGCCAAATACCATATTTACAAAAGATGTATAAAAAGATAAGGTAAATAAATAAAAATATATCAAATAGGAGTAGAAATAAACATCTAATTATATTTGAATCCTATGGACCAAATAAATAATAATACCATGCAAAAAAAAACATTATTATTCCTAACATTAATATTAAAATATTAAAATTAAAATTATTAAATTTTTTATTATTATTACTAAATCTAATATTGATATTAATATATTATAATATTAGAATTAATTAATTTTAATAACTTTATATTAATACAATATTAAATTATACACACACACACACACAAACACACACATATATATATATATATATATATATATGATAGCGAAGAACAAAGAGATATGATAGAGGTGGAGAAATAGAGGGAGTGAGAAGGGAGAGAATGAGATAAACTAAAGGAGAGGGGAGAGGAGGAATGAAGAGAGAAAGAGGGAGAGGAGTGAGAGAGGTAGAGAAGGGTAAGAGAGGGAGAGGGAGAGGGAGACATAAACCTGGAGGTGAGAGAGAGAGAGAAGGAGAGAGGGAGGGAGAAGGAGGGTAGAGAGAGAGAGAGGGAGAGAGGGAGAGAGAGGAAGGATGAGAGGAGGAGAGAGGGAGGGATAGAGAGACGGAGTTGGAGGGGGAGAGAAGAATCAAGACATAGAAAGTGAGAAGTGGAGAGAGAGGGAGTGACAAGGGAGAGATGGAGAGAGAGAAAGTGTATGTTTAGGGGTTAGATAAAGAGACATAGAAGGTGTGATGGGGACAAGGGGGGAGAAGGAGAGAGAATAAGAAAGGGAGGGATAAAGTAACATAGTTGGAGAGAGAGAGATAGTGTGATGGGGGAAGAGAGAGGATTTGAGGGTAGAGGGAGAGAGAGAGAGAGAGAGAGAGAGGGGGGGGGGTTGAAGATAGAGGGAGGAAAAACGAGGGGAGAGAGAGAGAGAGAGAGAGAGTGATGGGGGAATAGAGAGAGACAGGTAGGAGAGAAATGGAGAGAGAGGACGGAAAAGAGAGGGTAATTTAGAGAGAGGATGAGATAGTGAGGGATAGAGATGGAGCTGGATGGGGAGAGAGGTAGGGATAGAGAGATGGATTCGGATGGGGAGAGAGGGAGGGAAGAAGAAAGACATAGAGAGTGACAAGTGAAGAGAGAGAGGGAGTGACAAGGGAGAAATGGAGAGAGAGTGCGTATGTTTACAGATGAGATAAAGAGACAAAGAAGAAGAGATGGAGAGAATGGGGGAGAGAAGGAGAGAGAGAGAGGCATATAGTGACAAAGTTACAAGGAGAAGAGAGAGAGAGAGAGAGAGAGAGGTGGGAGAGAAAGGAAGAGAGAGAGTGGAGAGAGGTAGGGAAAGAGAGATGGAGATGGAGGGGGAGAGAGAGGGTGGTAAGAAGAAAGACATAGAGAGTTAAATTTGGAGAGAGGGAGAGAGAAGGAGTGATAAGGAAGATGGAGGGAGAGCGAGAGAGGTTCTCAGGAGGGAAGAAAGATAGAAGCAGGGGAGAGGGAGGGATAGGAGGATGGAGTGATAAATATATAGATTGGAGAAAGAGAGTGTATACTTTGGGGTTGATATAGAGAGACAAAGGGAGATAGATATATAGAGGGAAGGTGAAGAGAAAGAAGAGATAGATGGAGATAGAGAGGGAGGGAAAAAGATATTGATAAATATGGAGTGAGAGAGTGTGTTTGTTTGTGGGGGTGAGATAAAGAGAAAGAAGGAGAAATGGAGGGAAATATAGATATATATTGAGGGGGGATAGAGGGAAAAATATTTTTTACAATAAATGCATTAATTTCAGTGTAGATGGCAATTTCTAATCCTATTTTATTGCTTGCACTAGATACATTGATTTTAGTGTAGACTTTGATTTCTAATGATATTTGATTACTTGCACTAGATGCATTAATTTCAATGTAGATTACTTCTAATTATATTTGATTTCTTGCACTAAATGCATTGATTTTAGTGTAGATGGTGATTTCTAATCCTTTATTTTGTAAGTTTGGTAGTACCTTTAATTTTTTTTCTCCTTCTTTTTTACTCCATATTCATCAACATTTCTAGATACATCACCCCGATCGAGGAAGGGAATTGAACCTGTGATGAGTGCTATAACAACTCGCCTCATCATTGTTTAACCAAGACCCCATAGAAGATTTCTAATCCCATTTGATTGCTTGCACTAGATGCATTAATTTCAATTTAGATGTTGATTTATAATTATATTTTATTGCTTACACTATATGCATTGATTTCAATATAGATTATTTCTAAACCTATTTTATTTCTTGCACTAAATGCATTGATTTCAGTGTATATGGTGATTTATAATCCTATTTGATTGCTTGCACTAGATGCACTAATTTTAGTGTATATGTTGGTTCATAATCCTATTTTCTTACTTGCACTAGATGCATTGATTTGAGTGTAGATGTTGATTTCTAATCCTATTTGATTACTTGCATTAAATGCATTAATTTTTGTGTAGATGTTGCTTTCTAATCTTATTTGATTTCTTGCATTATATGCATTGATTTTAGTGTGAGCACAAAAATTATTGACAATGTAGAATGAATTTGTGTTATAGTAATTAAACCTAATAATATTAGAGAGCAAGAGATACAAGGTCTAATGTTTACTGCAACAACTAGAGCTAAATATTTATATGGTTTATGATTTATGATTTATACTATTTTTTTCATATAATCGATATGAAAAGATGACAAAACTAACAAGGGTGACAATAAGAATAGTAGAAGAAAATAGTTTGAGATTAATCACAATTAAGGCTATTTGTAATTGACTACATTCTTATTATTCACATTTTCTATCATTCAATATTATTACATTGTCACTTTGCATTCACAAATTTTATTTCATCATTTTTCATCATTAAAGTTATTTTACAATATTTATCATCTCAAAAAACGCAGGTAACTAAGAAAATTTAAAATTAAAATGACTCGATAAATCTCAAACATATTTAGCATATTTCAAATGGTTATATTAATATTACATGTATTTACATATTATTGATAAAATTAATCATATGTTCCTCATATTATCGATACATTTTCCTTGGTCTCACACGAATGAAATATGACTAGATCCATCTTAACTACGGATCTATCAAGCACTCAAAGGGATTAAATCTCTCGAGGTGCAAACCTTTCCTCAAATTTGGCACTCCAAAAAGAGGTTTGCACCTCGAAAGATTTGATCCCTCTTGATGCTTGATAGATCCGTAGTTAATATGGATCTAAGCTGGTTTATTAGTTGACTTACGTATTTAGAAATTTTGCAAAATATTATTTTCTTACATCTCAAACAATTAAAAAAAAGCGAACTTCTTATAAAAAAATTACCATCACCATTGTAAAACAAAACAGGTCGACTTTGCCCAAGAAATTTATCTATCACATGAACAGTCTAGGGTCGAGCCATTCCACCATTTCGAGTCCTTTTGCGGAGGTTCACTGCAAAGCATTCAGTAAGAATTAGTTGGATTTTTTTCCACCACCACAAATGTCATGTGGAGCAATTCGATGCTCGTCCCTTTATTTCGAAAATATGGATATCTAAAAAGTGGTTAGATTTTTGGTTCAACCTTCTTTTTCTACATTGAACAGGCATTGGGCTATGCACATCTACGAAGAAACCATCTATGGTGGTAGCATATCGGCTTCGTTCCAGCGGCAGGACACTGAACAATATGAGATCTAAAACTTCAATGGCGAAATCCTTCAATGAGGATTCACACATAGGGAAATTTTGATGGTGATTCAGAACAACGTTAAGAGTTGAGTTATCAATAGAATAAGTTTAAGAGAAACAATTTTGAAGATTCAAATTTACTCTTTGCTGAAAAAGGAGTATTTTTTGTTCATGATTTCTGCTCAGTAGGATTTTCCCATTTTAAAATGGAAAGAAAATCAATAACAAATGTTAAAAATGGCAAGGAAATATCAAGTTTTGTGGAAACCAATAATTTAAGTCAAGTCAAAATTGTTTCAACAGACAAAATAGGAAAGTGGATTTGGGTAAACGCAAAGCAATATTGATGCATATTAAGGAGTAGGCTTGCTCGTCTCAAATGCGAACAGGGACAAAGACAAAGAACTGAGATCTTACTTTGGTGATGATATCTGTATGTCGAAGAACTGATGAGGGCCGAGACAAGGCCAAAGATTTTGGAAGACAAAGAATAGGAAAGGGACCACAAAATTTCAGAGATCACATTTGCAAATCGGTGTTTAATGGAAGGTAATATAATTTTAAAAGAATAAGTAACAATGTTACAAAAGGCTCTAGAGACAGGAAAACAAGAATGGAAAACCATCAAGACAGCATGAAAAACCATGACAGGATCAAGGGCAACAAACAAGGATGTGATAATTTCTAAAGCAACTCAAGGCTAATTCATAGTTAACAAGTTGGTTAAGGCAATTTTCTAGAAACTTTTAGGAAAGGGAAATAAAGAGAAATTTAAAAGGTTTTTAAAAAGAAACAAACTAGAATTAAAAAAAACACACACACACACAATATATATATATATATATAAACAATTTAAAAAGTTAACGACATTTTTTAGAAATTATTTTAATTATTTATTTCTAGCATTCTATATCTATATCTATATATATTTTAAATTGGTTTGAATTCAATATATATTTATTTAACTGTTATTTATTTAATAGATTTTATTAATTATTTGTTTGTATTCTAAAACAATTTCAAAAGTTAATGGCAACATTGTAACAATCTCCTAGCAATTACTTTTATTTATTTATTTCTAGCATTCTTCTTTAATGGATAAAGGGTTCTTTATGACAGCTAGTATGTTTTTTCATATTATAAGCATTGGTTTTTCCCAAAGGCTTAGTGAATATATCAACAATTCAATTTATTTTTATTGGATATTCTCTCTAAGAATATGATGTTTCACTTTGTTATATTTTACAAGATAAATTGTATTATTCATTAATTTCAGTTTACTTTTATTGTTGCATTTCATAGTTATTGGTACTATTTTCCTTTCTCCCATGTCCTCAAGAATGCACCTTAACTAAATTTTTTAATAGGTAGAACTCCATAATGCTTTGTACTTAGTGTAAATAGAGGACAATTAAAACATTGGATGATTTTGATCCAGGTGGATATTGGTGGCCACCAACTATTCCACTTGTACATACAATGTTGTTATCTATTGGTTTCTTAAGTTTTTAGCATAGTTTCCTATTGCCGCAATTTTCTATTTTTGGCAGTTTTATGGTCCTTCACTTCCAGAGTCGTTTTGAGGCCCTAAATGTCATTTTTTTGGAAAATGGGAGAACATAAATCAAAGATAGTTGTTTGAAGTCAAAAGTTGTTTTTCTCAAATAAACCTTTTTAATGGGATATCATGCATGCCAAACAGAGATCGTATGCCAAATTTATGACCCTGGAAAGTTGACGTTCCAACTAACCCCATCAAGGCCCATACTTTTTGGCGCTTCATCTCCTAGAGTTAGATTTTTGGATGTTTAGGGTTTCTCATTATTTCTTCATGATAAAAGGAGATTTTAGCCACATTGTAACACAGTTCAAAAGGCATGTAGCCATCACATTTCTTCTTAGAGATAAGATACCATCGCCAGAGATATTTTGCTTTCATTTTGCATGTAATTTTTTTTTCAACATTTTCTATTTATTAATTGAAGTTAAATATCATTTTATCTTTGTGTTTCTATTTTAAATATGTATTTCATTTAATTCCTTCATAAATTTAGATCGGTGGTATCAGATAGGTTTACTCTCTCTCTCTTTTTCTATGCATGTCCAAAACATGGTCAGGGAAGAAGTAGTTGGGAATCAAACTATTTGAACCCTTGCAAGACCATCCTTTTTGACCCTGAATACCTCCCATGACAAAAGAAAAGAAAGACAAAGGAGCAGGATATCCTATCAGATTGTTACTCGAAAAATCCCTCGAGTGATAGAGGAATGAGATGCTACATATTTTTTCTTGGATCCTTCGATGGATACCAATGGGTGTTGCATCTTCATCCAAAAATCACTTAGGAGGCATCGCCCCCTTTAAGGTATAAGTTAATTTTGGCATTCCCATATTTGAGGGATAGATAGACGTAGGTGCTTTAGATAAAAGGTTAAAATTGATAGAAGAATAGTTTTGGGTCCATAATTTTTTTGATAGCTAAAATATTACTTTTGTGCTCCTTAAGTCTAACCTCGATGTCAAGCATTGGTGCCAATTTTATTGTGAGCAAAGATCGATGTGGAATCGTCACTATTTTCATCCACACCCTCTCGGGACTCTTTCCGATATGTTTTTAAGGAACAATATTGCCCTATTTAGAGATATGAAGACAACTACATAGAATGGACCACATTATGATAGGAAAGGGACCAAAATATTTCAGATTTCATCAGTATATTTCATACCCTATGCACGAAACTGAGTATCAAGGACTCCAAGAGACATCTGGTGCTCAAGTACCATGGTTGTATATACAAATACATCCATGTAGAAATGGATTTCATGGTCATCTCCTCGCTTCGTGCAGCATACTGATATGTTGTCAAGATATAGAAAAAATTTAAACAGAAGAAGCGAGACTTTGGATTTGCGAATCTGAAGCAGTTAAGAGCACACCCAAATGGCAGAACAAAAGACATAGCCAAGGTGGAATGGCCCAAGTGATTTTTCTAATCTGCAAGAAAAAAATAATAATGGGAAGACGAAGAAAGACACAAGAAAGTGGTGTGAGTTTCAAAAGAGGTCCACTCACAGTAAAAGTGAACATCACACAAAGAATTCATTAGTGGCTGAGTTGAAAGCTTCAAATTCAAACACATGTTCCAACTTTGAACCAAAACCTGACAAAGGGAAACAAATCATTGATGTAGAACCTGGTGCCACTGTTTCCACCACCAAGGTAAAGAAAAGTGAACTCAAAGATTTGGAGGAGGGTCAGCATCTCTTCCACTCGCATATGTGGGTGAAGGGTGCTCCACTGTAGTTAACTGCCGATATTCGAAGTCAAAATATCCTCATTTCAACAAAGGTCATTAAGTGGTTGGGCCTGCCGAAAACACCACACCTGCAACCATATACCATGATAAGGCTCCACCAAGGGCTAGATCTCCACGTCATCTAGTAGTGTCACTTGCCTTACAAAATAAAGCATTTCATGGATGTGGTATTGTGTGATGTTTCTCCCCTTGAATTTTGTGATGTTTTATTAAGCCAACCATACTTGTGGAAGCATCATGTTGTGTATGAATCCATACCTCATACTTTTTATTATTACTTTGGGAAAAAACCTATAGAGGATACCAAAGCTAGCCCCACTTATTTTCATTTATTTTATCTATGCTAAGTAATGCAGTAAGATCATCTCTAATACTGAGAAATTTTGTTTCCTCTTAATTCACTCTCAAAGTAAGGGGAAGATCATGTTACATCCATGGCCTCTAGAAAGGGCTCCTTTGCATAGTAGAAGAAAGTGAATAAGTTCATGGAAGAGTACAGGGACATCTTCTCCTCGCCTACGTGGGTACCTTTGCACTATTATGTTAAGCATTCAACCGATTTGACCCCTGGTGCACCTCTACATAATGAGTCAATATACTGTCACTCTCTTCTGGAAAACAAAGAAATCAAGTGGAAGATCCAAGATTTCCTACAAAAAGGGCATATTTGACCAGTTTCCTCACCTTGTGGGATTCTAATTGTACTTGTGCAGAAGAAATATGGAAATTGGAGACTATGGATTGATTATCAAGCACTGAAAAAACCACAGTCAGGAGCATACACCTGATTCCATGGATTGATGACCTTCTTGACCAGCTCAAGGGGGCTAAGTACTTCAACAATATTGATTTGAAGTCTGGCTATAACCAAGTTCCAATAGAACCCATGAATGTATGGAAGACCACCTTAAATTCCAAGGAGGGTCTCTTTGAGTGGTTGGTCATACCCTTCAATTTGAAAAATTCCCCTACAAGTTTTATGAGGTTAATATATGGCATCTGACGTCCTTTCACCAACTCATTTGTGGTTGTATATCTAGATGATATCCTCATATTAAGTTAGATTTAGGTAGAGAACTTGCAACATATTTGGTAAGTCCTTCAAAACCCTGTGGTAGCATAAGTTATGTGCCAACCCATAGAAATTCTCTTTTGGCATATACGAAGTCCAATATTTAGGCTACATAATTGATGAAAAATTCGTGCATGTATATCCAGCTAAGATCTCGGTCATTCCTAACGACTCTAATAGAGCTTTGTAGGTTCTTGGGACTTGCTAATTTCTATTTAAAATTCACATTGGGGTTCTCTCATATCACTTGGCCCTTAGTCAAGTTACCAAGGGTGGAGAAAAATAAAAATTATTTTGGTATGAGTCACAATAGAAGGAATTAATTGAAATATAACACCACCTTTTCTTTGCACCAATCATCATCTTTCCTAACCTGTAATTACCATTTGAGATCGAGACAAATTCCTTCGATTATGTTATTAGTGCAGTCCTCACTCAAAAAGGGTATCCAATGGCCTATCACAGTGAGATTCTCTTTGATATTGCTTAAAGGTATCCCACATGTGATAAGGAAATGTATTCTATCATGAAGTCCTAGCGATAATTGAAACATTATGTTCTAGGGAATGAGACGATCATCCACATGGATCACTGGACTCTTCAATAGCTATAGACACAAGGGAATTTATAAAATTATCACTATCATAAATGGTCCACATACCTGCAACAATTCCATTTGAATATTAAATATAAGGAGCGTAGCACCAATCACATCGAATACTGAGTCAACCATCCCTATATTATGGCATGAAGCACAACTCTTAAATATTGTGGGCACGAGAACTCTGGATAGCTACAAAAATATGCAAATGGCTTGGAATTCACTTCCACCTACAAGATGTTGATGGCTAGAAAGCTAGTTCAATACTTCCACCTTCAAGATGGATTGTTGTGCTATCTGGGATAGATTTGTGCTCTTTCAAGTGAGCGTGATAAGCTGATTTGGGAGGTGCATTACAGATGAGTCATGAGACACTTTGGTGTGGAGAATGTAATGGAAGTACCACAAAATTATTTTTATTTTCGAAAAATTCGATAGGATGTTGGAAAATATATTAGATCTTGCACTTCCTGTGAAATTTCCAAGCCAACCATATAGAATCAAGGCATATACACTCCTTTTCTCATTCCTCACCAACCTTGAGAATCCATCTCCATGGAATATATCTGTGGCCTTCCTTCTACCAAGCATGGTAATGACTGTGTTTTTCTGGTCATTGAAATATATTTTATAAGGTGGCCATATTGGTCGTCTACAAGAATATTATTGCAATACAATCCAATTCCAAGCTCTTCTTCAAATGAGTGTGGGTAAAGTTTGGGATCCCGTAGATGATTATATCATATTGGGATAACATGTGTTAGAAAAATAGAGAGAGATCAAAGTGCAATTACAGACAACACCAAACACATTTTTTATTGATCACATAAAGTAATTACATATATAAGAATTAGATCACCAACTTCTAGATGATAAGATCTGAAGAAGGTGGATCTATGACTCATAGATAACTCACACACATAGGGAAATAACTACTTTTAGAATCACACCTAGAGGCTCACAATGACAACTCACAACAACACATGGAAGCATTACTTCCAACACCCTCCCTTAATTCTTACATGGAAAACATTGAAAATACATATTACAAAAACAAGAATAATCTTTGTCTGACTGGTCTTCATTACCACTCACATCCACTTTGGAATATTGCAAACACCACTCTTTCACCACCAGATCTTTGATTTGTCACTTGACATCCACTGACAATGTAACCGCCTCTAACCAGTATGGATAAACTTTGCAAGATCAACAATATTGATACCTCGGCTCGTCGGGGCTTTCGCAATAAGAGCTACCAAGTAATGAACCATACTATGGACCAACCACCATCTATCGTATATTTCTCTTTCAGTTATCCATCAATTTCTAAGATGGAGGTATGGATACTGATTGTATTCAAAATTTGATCAAACTACTTAACCTTAGTAACACATAATAATTGATGTTTCATACACCAGGGCTTCTAGTTTAGAACCACCAACCCTTTTTATAACCAATAAAAACACACAAGAATTAATGTTTTCGACATCGAGGCTTACAGTTTAAGAACCACCAACCCTTTTTATAACCAATAAAAACACAAACACCAACCACCAAAATGTACATAGAAAAAATCAATGACTTCTCTTTATTGATATGTTCATATCAGATCAAATATAATAATAACTTTGTGTATTGGTATCTTCCATCAGATCTGCAGTTTATGGATCTCGATTTCTAGATAAACAATACTAAAATATTTTATTAGCTCAGATCTAGAATGAGAATCTTGCACCATCTGATAATATTGAGAACCACCATTTAAAACATGTAGAGATTGGTCTCAATTGTAGATCCACACTAGATCAAACCAAATCTATGTTGATCCAAATTCTTCAGAAGCATATATCCTCTTCTTTTACAAATATTTGTCCACAATGGAACTTCACACAAAAGCAAAAACATTGGATCTTCGAAATTATCCTTTCCATGCAAATATCCACAATCCACACACAAATCAAATATTCACACAAATACTAAATCAAACACTATATTACACTAATCTATGTACAAATGAGTATCATGTCTAAAATTGCATGATATCATCCCCTCTTATGAGAGAGTCGGGGCTGAACCGGCTATGATACCATGTTAGAAAAATAGAGAGATCAAAGAGCGATTGCACACAACACCAAACACATTTTTTATTGATCACATAAAGAAGTTACATATATAATAATTAGATCACTAAATTCTAGATGATAAGATTCAAAGAAGGTGGATCTATGACTCATAGATAACTCACACACATAGGGAAATAAGTACTTCTAGAATCACACCTAGAGACTCATAATCACAACTCACAACAATAAATGGAAGCATTAATTCCAACAACATGTTCCTAATTGCATTCTAGTTGAGGAAAGTGGCTCACCAAGGACCAATTTCAATAGAATTTTCCTCATGTAACAACTCCGAGTTAAATTACCATGTAAATAAACAATGTGCTATCACTTAGAAAAAACCCTAGCTGTAGAGGGTAAAAAATAGTGTAACCTCTAACCTCTTTGGATTCAAAGTTGGCCCTTTAATCTGGAGAGGGATCTCTCCTTAAATCTCTACCACTAACTGTCACTTAGTGGTAGGTAATTTAGATCATTGGCCATATTTATTTGGTAGCACGTGCAATTTGTTTTTGAAGGAAGAAGACAGGGGTCATTGGGCATGGAGTCTTTGACATAAAATATGCTAGCTATAGGCTATATGAACAAGTTTAAAAAATGAAAAATATCTTTAGGATTCTTAAAAAAAAATTCATCAAGTTATGATAAAAGACAATAGGAAGTAAACATAAAAAATAGAGAATTCACATGATTTTTGTGAATGATATTTAAGTTGAAAACATATGAGAAATCTAGAAAATGTAAATTTTAACTTATAGGCAGAGTTCAAATTTAATCACTTATTCCAAACGAATAAGAATTATGAATCATATTTATGAATTAAAAGAAAAAGAATACACTAGAAGGAAAATTATCACACATGAATATATGCAAATTAGCAAAAGTAACGTTGCTTACAAAAAAATATATTAATATCATATGTATATACAATACACAAGGTTTCTAAAAAATTCTCAACCCTTTGTCTATATTTTCCATCTAATTTATACAAAAATTGCATCACTTTTGAGATTCACAACTTCTAGATGTTTTAATGACAAAATTTGACAAAATATCAAAAACAAATCAAGATCCAAAAGAAATGGATCTAAAAAATTCCTCATCTATATTTAGTTTGTCATTTGAAACAATCAAGAATATGGTAAGATTTTATCCCCAAGTCGAAATGATGAGGTAGCTCATCAACAATTTGAGCATTTTTTTCTAAAAATAGAAAAACAAAATTGGTGAATTCCTAAAAACTAGGCTTCAAAGATCCATTCAAATATCCAAGGCCGTGATATTTGTATAAAATATGAGATATTTTTTTATTAATGGGTTTTTTGCTGACAAAATCCTCTTATGGTTTTCAAAAATTTGTCCCCATTTGTTCGGAAACTGATTTTTAAAATTTTTTCTAAAATAGGAAAAAACTAAATTGCAAAATGTGGAAAAATATGCCTCAAATATTCCTTCGAATCTCTCAAAAAATTACACCTGTGTAAAAGTTGAAAGATGTTTCTTTAAATAATCCTACTACCAAAAAAAACCTCTTTTGTTTCAAAATTTTGTTTCCAGTTGTTCAGAAACCACACACAAATTTATTGTATTTTACAAGACAAACCAAGTAAAATACAACGTTGGCATTTGATTTGTAAGCACTACCGTTTTAAATTTTTTGAACCAGTGCTCACAAATTATCTGTCAGTGTGCCTGAATTTTTGGTGGAATGTTTTAAACAACCTCTCCAATCCATTACCCCTGAATTCTTTACCCTGAAACTAAATTTTGAAAACAAACGGCTCCAACAGGGATGTCGTCCTCCCTATGAGGTAGCAAAGAACCCGTAGACCAAGTGCTTGACCCATTTCATTGTAATCGAGCTCTAAAAAACAATTCATTCACAAAATATAAAATATGTTACCTACTTACTATCCAGATACTTGTGACCATTTAGTTGAAGCTATTGAAAACATGAATTTGAAACATAACAACCTTCGTACAAAATATAAATTGAAATTCGAACTGAAGTTGAAATCCGAACCCTAAAGCTGAAAACAAATGCTATTGAAAATAACATGTTGAAGATCATTACTGAAAATTAATTTTATTGCAATCCAAATCACACTGAAAATGAAAATATGCTTGATTCTCCAAGCTTATTACATGTAATCCTACTCTAACCCATAAGTTTCTCTAGTCAGGTAAAATCATGTTTCCAGTGAAGCCATGCAAGTATCTGAATATTTGACAATAACTTTCTTTCAACTTCTCCAAACAACAAGAAAATTTTGAAACATGACAACTGAACATAAAAGTTGAAACTAATCCTTGCGTTCATAAATAATACAAAATCGACCTTCGCTAATGTATTTAACAAGTTTTCACAATGATCCCCTAGAGCATGAACAAGTAGCTCTTATTGATTAACAAAAATCGAATGATTTTTTTCATTTATAAGGGTTTCTCCTTGGTCAATGATATATAGTTGATCATTCTCAAATGAAAATGTATCAACCAACTCCATAGATTCTTCATTTAGATCATTCTTAACAGAGAAAAATTTTGTGTATTCTTGATAATTTTGAAGCAGAACACTCACAACATGTGTGTTTAATTATTCATTCAACTCAATAGGTATATATTTTTGGCTATCTAAAAATTCTGAGTTTCCATTTCCTAGAGATGTGAAATTTTTCATGACATCTTCCATTTTAAAATAATCTATGACAACTCTTCCTTTCCAACGAATGACTCACTGCTTTGAGTTAAAATGCATACAATTTCAAACCTTGATTTTGATAACATCCTTCTTGAAACAAAGATTTAGATAATAGTTGATCCAATAAAACATTTACATGACTATCCTCAACTATATCTTTATCACTTAAGATTTGACAAAGGTGTTCAATTTTTTCATCATTCTTATAGGAAAGATTATGAATCTAAACATTAGGGTCCCAATCACTTCATTTTTAACCATAAAATCAAGTATGGTCTCCTAGAAAGTTTCCTGAGCATCATAGCTACTAGCCTCTAACATTTCTCCTTGATGTTGAAAATGGTTTTCATACAAGGATTATTGAATTTATTCATTCATAAAATCTTCATCACCATACACATTTTCAAGATGTTGAATGATTCAAACTTTCAACATGTTCACAACAACTTTCAACTAGTAATAAAGACGAATATGATTCTTTATATTTATCAAAAAATACTGTATGAAATTCTTGTAAAGAATAAAGACTAGTGTTACACAACATTTTTTCACCGTCCCTGCAATCCCCATCCCACACATTGGAGGACCATTTTTGTGACTTAGATGTAGTGTTATCCTTTGTAAAAAGTTTCATTGCATCTCTTTCCATGAGAAGAACATTTCCTTTGTTGCCTATTCCTGGAACAGACCATCAAAAACACATGGTTTTGGGTCGGCGCTGGCAAGAAGTTATGGCCTCGCACCAATAAGAGAAATTAGCACCGGGTCCCATGCCCATTGGCGCTTTGTCTCAGTGGACTGCCCAGGCCGAGCTATTTATGGAAAGTTTTTTAAATATAGAAGCGAAGTTTCCATTTCCAACCACTTCATGAGCGGAGTCAGCATGGGTTGTTCGACTGAATAACATCGAACATCTTCCTTTGGCTTCTTGTTTCCTAATTTTGAGAAACTGCCCAAAGAATAAGGCCTCCCTTCCACCATTTGAGGCATCCCAACCTCCTCCTTCTCTCCTATAAATACATCTCTCTCACATAGATGAAGCTAGCTGGACATTTTGTACAATAGATGAAATGTTTGAATAGTTGAACAATCTGATTACTGGTGTGAGATAGAGAAGAGAGATACCCCTTGTCGGGAGAGTCTCTAGGCTTATTTCCTCGCCAAGTCCAATTCCCCGACGAATGCTTGAGATGCGTTGGAATGAACCTGCTAAAGGAGGCTGCGCCGTCAAGGCTCATTTGGTTGTAATCTCTTTCTTTCTCTTAATTAATACATGACTGATGTTTTGGTTCCCGTCTTGCATTTGATATGATTAGTCTTGTGCAATATGTTTAATTCTCCTTGAAAAATTAGACAGTTATGAATGCAAATATTGTTTCATATGCTGCTATCATTCTCTAATCCTTGTGCAGGCACCTGAGTACCACCACTGAAGGATCGCGACGTGTCGGGATGAAGATCAGGAGACTGTTGCCATAGCTATGAGAATTGCGTTGGAACAAAGGTAGGACATCTATCCCGACTCAGTTTCATTCATTAACTAGGAATCAATGCATTAGCATGTCCTCTTGCTGCTAGATCCACCCTAGGGCTAGAGGGATCACCTTTGTCTGCAGAGGGGATTTACCTACACAAAAAGTTGGCGACTCCACTGGGGATCATTGTATGTTTTCGTCTCGTTCTTTGTCGAGTGTTTGACTTGTCGAGTCAAATTTGATCGTTTAATCATTTTTCTGCTTTTCTTGACTTGTCTGACTGTTTTCAACCATCCTGTTCAGTTCCATAGTGTCAATTCTGACCTCTACTCAGTGGTTTTATTTTTTCCCATAATTTTCTAGCTCGGTGCTAATTTTATTTGAACAGTCGTGCCAATTGGCACATGTTTCTCTTTTCATAGGTGTTCCAACCCCTGTTTAGTGCAGAATATAGCTAAACAGTCGTGCCAAATCCTGTATGATTTTATTTGACCTCTTTTCTGAGTTTTTTCTGTGTTTCTTTGCTCTGGATTGGTTTTTTGCCTTGCAATTGGTCTACTGAGATTGTTTTGACTATGTAGTATCTTTCTTCTCAATTGTTTGTCCGTCATCTTATCAGTGGAGTTTGTATCCCTAGGGTTTCTAGGTGCCTTGTGTTGTTTTTCCGACCCTCTCCTCTCTGAGCCTTCTGAGTCGAGTTTGAGTCACTTTGATCCTTGTCATTTCAATTTGCTAACTGATTGTGTTAGTATTTATTTCAGTTCTTCGTGTCTTTGGTTTTTTGAATGATCACCTTCATTTTATTTTAGCTCTCCATTCGCCATTTTGATCATACATTAAATTTCTCGTTGGATTGTTTTGAAAGCCATTTGTTTGCTTGGAAGAGTGCATCCTTGTTCTAAGTGCGTTTTATGTTTGTATTGCATTGGTCTCTTTGTTTTAGATCGTTACATTCATAGTGCTCAAAATTAATGTTTATTCTTATTTTTTTTGTAATAGCGCATTGTGTGCCTCATTCATCTAAAAAGACGAAAAATTGCATTCTTTCGCTTAAATTGAAAATGAAAATGTTCTTTTGCGTTACTAGCTCTTAGCGAACTAGGAAAGAGTTTTCATTTTCTCATTTGGTTGTATTAGATGCATTAGTGAAATTTTTCTTATGTTTCAATTGATTGCTACTTTGTCATCGATTCCTATCCTTCTCTTAGTTAGCATTCATTGAATAGAAATGATGTTCTTTTGCATGTAGTTTGCATTTAGGAATTTGAGATCACATTCGGTAAGGCCTTGAAATCGCAAAATTAATTCAAGATCAAACTTAAAATGAATTAAATCAACCTAAGGAAGCATTGAAACCTAATGCACATATTTTAGAGGTCTAGACTAGTGATGTGTTTTGACGTCGTTAAACCTAGTAGCTGTCTGTTTCCATCTGGCATTAGATAGCACTAGCACAGACTTGTGCTCCCCATACCATCGTGTATATAAAGGGAGACCCTCATATGTTGTAATCATTTATCCATAGGAAGTCGAGTCTGCCGCCCTGTAACCGTGATACACCGAACAAAACATTCAGGGAGACTACCTGCACATATGTCAAGTCCTTGGTAATTTCTCTTTCATTTGATCACCAAGGTGTATATGGAAGTTCACGGAAACTTGGTACACCCTCTTGCTTATATTAATTAAGTAGTAATTTTGGTATTTTAGTGACTCTCTAAAAGTCAAAGTATCATTGAGTACTTTTCCTTTCATGCTCGTTCAATCTGAAAGTGACTAGAGTCATCTTTTGCCTGTTTCTCGACTCTTAAAACATGAAACAACAAAGTTTCGTTTCAATGTCATAAAATTAACTGCCTACAATCACATGTCCGTTAAAGATATTTGCTTGGCTTGTTTTTATTAGTTCCTTAGTGTTTGGTATTGAAGCCTCGAACGACTATCTCATTTCCTTTCTATTTTGAAACATTTTCACAGTGGCAGAACCACCAGTTTTTTCATCCTCTTCACTACCTCCTAGTGGTGATCCTTCTCCTAAAGTTTCTTCGGAAGAATCTCAACCCACTAGGTTTGTTGATTTCTGGTAGTCTCTCCTTCAAAGTATCTTACCTCTCGCTAATTAATCTTCTCTTGAATAGCCATTTGATATCAATTGGCAACCTCAAAATTCATGGTCCAGTTTTGGAAGCACCCAAAACTTCCCTCCTCTTACTTCGGAATCACCTTTACTAGCTACTGCCTTACTCGACATTGTTCATCATCTTTTTCATGATAAAATGGCTTCATCTGACATGGATTCTTCGAGTCCAGTTAGTAGTGAAGAGCTTTATGTTTCTACAGGAGAATATCAACTCTCTCCAGAGAAATTTCCTTATGGCTCCGATCAACCTTCCTCACAACCAGTGTCTCTCTAACATTGTTATCAAACTTTGGGTCAGATCATTTCTGGAATTCAATCATTGTATCATAATCCGATATGGACCGATATGTCAACTCCTTCCACGAGTTCAGTTGTCTCGGTATCAGGGGCATCATTATCGACTCCTGTGACATCAATGATTGTAACCTTTGTTTATGTCCATCCCACTATCTGTGTGGATTCATCTGCACCGGTTGTTAGTATGACTCATCCGTCATCAGGGTCTGTTGTTGTTCGCAGGTCTATTTTTATCAATCCCACGATATATGTTAGGCTTGTTGTGAGTGTATCGCAACCTCGCATTGTGGAAATTCATCCTACGTGCAATGCACCTATGGTTTCAATGGTTTCTACTTCTATTCCTAGCGGCTATACATTCGATGAGTATATGTTTTCTATTAAAAAATAGTATGCTCCCTCACCGGGTCCTCAGTAGCATAATTCCGCACCTCAGGGTTCTCAACAGCTGCAAGTTTCTGTAATCCTCCACATCATTTTGATGCATACGGTAATTCCATCTATTTGCCTCTGATTGATCCCAATCAACCCATTTACTAGCCAGGACAACCCTCGAGCCTACAAGGATAACCCTTTCAAGGACACCATTCGGACCAGCAGGGACAACCCTCGGGTCCATAGGGACACCCTTCAGTCTAGCAGGGGCAACCCTCAGGTCCACCGGGACAACCTTATGACTTGAAAGGACAAACCTTATAGGTACAACCTTCGGCCCAACAAGGAAAAACCTACGGTCCTTCTGGTCAACCTCAATTCCAGCAGGGAGCATCTTATGTTCCCAGGGGAAAATCTATCCACCACAGGGACAACCTTTTGTGCAATAGCATTAACCTTACGTTTAGCAAGGCCAAACTTTTCTACAACAAGGACATCCCTACGGTCCTGCGCTAGGTCAACGTGGTTTTCAGGGGCAACCTGGCCCATCCTAACCATTGGGCCAACCTCTTCCACAAGGGCAACCTGGTGGCTCTTAGTACCTAGGCCAACCCACCCCACAGGGATCGCCTATCCAACCTCAACATCCAGGTCAACCTGCTCCGCAGGGACAACCTTCTCAACCTCAAGGCACTACTTACCCTCCTCAAGGTCAATCTTAGGTAGTATATAGCGCGCCCCAAAGTTCCACTTATTATCCTCAAGGTCAATCCCAGATGGTGTATAATCCACCTCAAGGCAATGATTACATTCCGCAGCAAAATCCATATGTTTCTCAGCAAGGACCTCAGTGACATGCTCAAAATCAATATCCCAATCCTCAACCCATGTATGGGTAGAACTATTAGGCTTATAACCTCTATAGACAAAATCCTCTGGGACTTGGGTGGAATGCTAATACTAGTATTTATCAATGACCTACAATGCCTTTTAATCTTCAATTTCCTTTTCTCGCTACGTTGGAACTACCTGCTGTTTCAAATTTGAAGAACGATCCGATCCTTCATAACCCATATTGGCCTCCAGTTCCAACTAAAATTCCTGGTGATTGTCCCAAGTTTGAGGGCAAGTCCGGAGAAGACCCCCAAGCGCATGCTATGACATACCAACTTTGGTGTTCCTCCAACTCTTGGGTTGACGATTCTATCCGACTCTGTCTTTTCCAATGGACTCTTACTGGTGCCGTTGCCAAGTGGTACATCGAATTATCTCATGGTGTCTTTCAAGATTTCAATTCTTTAGCCATGGCGTTTCTCACGCATTTTCAGTTACCGATTTGGTATGAAACCATGATGCACCTCATCACATCCTTGAAACAAGATCGAGCTACTCATATCTCTAATAATATTCATGAATGGAGGTGTCATCATCGCTTGATCAAGTTCAAGATTCCTGATCAGCTTCTAACTAACTGGTTGACTATGTCCTTCATTACTCTGATTTCTAAGGACATTGCTATGGGGACATGCATCATTTAGGAACAAGCCATTGCTTGTGCCTAGTAAATTGATCTTGTGTACTCTCCTTCCGACACGTTGTACGAACTCTTGCCTAATGCTCCTAGACCTAGGACTTCCACAGCATCGGCAACGTCATCCGTCGACGGTATCATTGGTTCCATGTCTCATACTTCTCGGAAGTCTCCTCCTCCGAATCTTGGGAAGCAGAAATCCACTCCTTCCAACAATACTGCTTCTCAGCCAATCCTGAATTCTGGTAAAACCACGGAAGTAAATGTTGTTCAAGCCAATCCGGAAGATAAAACTTCCAAGGGTAAAAATAAGGGTAAAAGTAAGGCCAAAGTCGATACCCCGAAATAGGATTCTCAGAAATCTCGTGATGATAATGGTTCACAACATAAACTGAAGTATCCTTGCTTGATTTGTGATGAAGAGCACTACACCAAGGACTGTCCTCGATAGGCCAAAGTGATTCGATTGCTCAAAGGCACCCAAGGAACTCCAACTATTCTCAAAGAACCCTTTTCGTCAAAACAGAATTAGTTGGTAGAGAAACCTCAATCCTTTGCCCTATTTGGCTCTCAGGTTTTCATGATGAACGGTTCTACATCCGTTTTTATTACTACCCAGTCTAAAGATTATACCGAACCACGTCAGGCAGCAGGAAAAGAGATCGATGATGGTCCTCCTCCTCTGCCTGCTTCTAGCCCTCTTCAGATTGAAAGGCCCAGTACTGAGCCCATTGTACGACCACCGTCCAAAGGTGTACTCTGTAAGTCTTCTTACAATACTAATGCCCGAGCTGCTCAACATTATAGTATTATTGAGGATTTGGCTCAGGCGCCATCTGCTATGTCTACGTTAGAGGTACATCAAAGTTGTCCATCTCAATAGAAGGTGTTAGTATGAATCTTGATTCGAAGTGTACGAAAAAAGACCACTTTAACTGCGCATAAAAAACAGCCCTAACAACAGAAATGACTACTAATATCTTCGGATCTGAAATTAGATGATCAAGACAAATGCTGAAAAAATCTAGATCTATGCATTAGAAGACATTAAATAGTAGAAAAATAATATTTACTCCATAGATCCAATAGACAAGACAAGAATATATCCAACGAAATTTTTATTAATGGCACCTGGGAGGAAAACACAAGAGGGTCTTCTCTGTTCTCCTCAATGGGATGGGTTCTTGAAAGTCCTCAGCACTTCAGATTTAGAATTCCTCTCTTTTGATGGTGTAGAAAACCCAGACAAAAATGGAAAAATATGGCTATGATTGTGGATCAATAGCCAGACCAAGAGTTGAGATCCAGAGTGATCTTTGGGCAACAAAAGGTGACAAATGAATGGGAAAACCCTTCTATTTATAACAAAATATTGAGTTAGTCTAGATATTGGTGCATAATTAAAATATTATTACCAAAATCTAGATCCAACTTTTATGGCATATTTTATTATATTCGTTGGAGGGAAAAGGAATTTGACTTGAGTCAAATCCCCTTATTTGTAAATAATAAATAAATAAATGATTTATTTATCATTTTAAGGATATGGTTGAGTAATAATCAAATAAATAATGATTTATTTAATTATTTAAGGGTGAATTAGTCATATTTAACAAATAATATTATTTAAATATTATTTAAACAATTATTCTTAGAAAATAATTTTTGGTTAAATATAACCAGAAATATTAATTAAACTACTATTTAACTAATTATTTCTTGAGGGAAATCAAACAAATGTATATTTATTTAATATTTCCTTATGGGGTTTCCTATTTAGACCATAAACAACTTAATAAAGGTGATTTACTAAGTTATTTTCATAGTGAAAGCAATTTTACTTGGCGTAAAATTGGTATTACATGATGTACTTGGGTCCATCTAATGATAATAGGTTAGATGACCAAAAAATGGTGTAACAGATTGCCCCCCAACATGCGAGAATTAGGAGATAATCATATGACTGAAGTACATTGTAAGAACTCAATCACTAGACATCAAAGGGGAAGTCAAAGAGAGAGAAGTATAAGGTAAACCAAAGTCCTGAAAGACATAGACCCTAAGGAGGCGACTTGCAGGTGTGACAAGTATTTTTAATGAGTGAGTACCTACTATAGGCAACAGGGGAGGCATACCTATGCCTGCCGAGGCAATAGTACAAACAATAAGGTGTCCGGAAAACCACAGAACAAAATAATAAAGAATATGTTGGCATAAACATGAGCCAGATGAATGACATAACAATGAATCCCACATACATATTGTGCCTGGGATAACAGCCAGGACTTGTACAATGATATGTGAGTACATGAGATATAAATGAAACCCAGATGCCCCTGAAAACAGGAAAGGGCTCTAAAAATCTGACTGATACATGCAAACAAAAAGGCGCTGCAAGCGGCTGAGGCCGATATCATCAAATGTATGGAGCTGCATCGAAGGCTGCAATGAAGAGGTCATCCGAGTGTGTGGGGGGCTACCTGTAGGGCCACCCCCTCATGAGGGTTGCGACATCTCACACACACCCGAGAATCATCGATGTCAGTTGCTACATCACTGAACCATCAAGTATACGGATCTCGATCATGCTGAAAGGAGATGGAGTTGAGAACCAATCAAGTCAAAGGGAAATAAGGAGTTCCTTTGCCTGATCCGGGGCATCGAACAAGAGTGGAAGGTGGAACCAAGGTACACTTCCCTCTAGACCTATCTTCTGGAATGAATGAGCTGATGTCGACAGAAGGAGGTCCGCCATAGGTGAGGCAGTAAGGGATCCTCAACTAAGGCACGAGATAAAATAGTAGAGTGACTGACAGATTGATACCAATGATGATGATGAAATGGGGGGGGACTGAGTAGCAAACGGACAACTTCCCTTGTTAGAGCATAAATGGCATGGATGACTTGGCAGGGACGGATAGTGGGACTGAAGGCCGTAATGTGTGACACGAGAGAGGGACCAAGCAATGAAGGATGGAGGACTATGGCGGGATGCGAAGGGACTCGGGATAGACTCCATGAAAGCAATGATGACTCAACACGGATGCTCTAAGCAAGGGTGACTCGATGGTGCTGCCACACAGAAAAAAGGGTCCAATTGGGACCGTAACAGCATGACTACAAGATGGTAACTCACAACGAAAGTCGACACGAGCGTGGAAAAGTATGGAGGCAACATATTGCCCCCGGTACAAGTGTTGCAAGTGCATAAATTTGATTTTTAGGAAGGGTGAAGTGGCGCTTCTTGGACAAAATTTGTCTTGGTGAAGTATTAAATCACAAAGAGTTAATAGATACCCATTTGAGGGCTTGGTGGGATCTTTCTAATGGTATAGACAGTTCATCAAACTGAGCTACGGTTTTGGTCGCATTAAGTGAAGGAAAAATTAGGGGTTTTCTTTTAATAAGGAATTTTTCTTCCAGATTCACTCATCTGCCCGTGGAGCTGTGGTGAATGTCATGAGGAGAGGAGGCCTTAAATCTTGCGGTGGTTGTAGCAGATGAACCAACCATTGGAATTTGAGATCTATCAGTTGGAGGTAAGATGTCTAATCTTACTCTTTTATTTCATTGGGTTGAAAGTTCATTTTGGGTACCTAAAGCTCATGAACAGGCCAGGTCGCATTTTTTGGGGTCTGTTCTGCGTCTTGAGTATTAGCTACTGGGCAGTATACTGCGACCTGTCCAAGGAAATGACCTGGAAAATGTGCCCTGTCAGAGAAAGGGGTTTTCAGTGTTTTTTTTTGACTGATATCTAGGATTTGTATGGTTGAGGGGCATAGGTGCCCCTAAGCATGTTGTGGACATTCCAAAATGTATTTAGAAAAAGGGGAATCTAAACACATTTTCGTGATGTGGTGTGTCATTTGTTTTCCGTATGGTTATGCAGATTGAGAAAGGAAATAGATGATTACCAATCTCTTTTGGTATTGCGTATATGAATCAAATGGACTTTTAAGTTTTCGGGTTGGCATACATGGTGTTACTATTCCAAAGAGAGGATTTTGAGATAATGAACTGATGTTCTCCTAGAAAACCCATAAGTTGGTCAACCACAATGTCTATGATATTGGATTGCTGATGGAATATGAAGGAATGATGAGGGGTATCATCCCTAGAGTGATCTTGAAGTGATATGGGACTCTAGAGGTTCTTCTAAATGTGGAAGAATAATGGGACTAGAGTAGTCATGACTAGATTCACTAGGAGAGTGGTGGAGAATTGCTTCTCCTGGTCTCTCCAATATGGGTGCCCCCCTTACCTAAACATTGGGTGTCAATGTAATGGCCACAAGGTGAATGTTATGAATGCATGAGTTCGATATAAGGGGGAATAGACAAAGTCAGGAGTGGTGGCTACTTCCATAATTTCATCATCGTAATAGAAGATGGGGTGACTGATGGAAGAAATACCACCTAACGTGTCAAAATGACCTTACTCCTCATCATGAGAGGAGAGGTTTGTATGTGCATCGTCGCAAGGGGTGACAAAGGAGGAAGAAGACACGGGATCTGCCGATGTTGAGACTATGGAGGGTGCCGAGGGGAGGCCAGGTGAAACATCAAGGGAGGTTTCATCAGGGACTTCTGACCAAGGACCCGTGAACTCGACATCATAAGGGGGAATGTGAATGGGAGCATCTGTGTCTTCTAGTGTTGCTGAAGAAAGATGCAAGAATAAGGGAGAGGTTGAATCATTGCGCTCGGCCTCGAATTGGCGTAAGGCTTCTAAAGAGGAATGATACTCTTTGAGGCGAGGGAAAAATTGAGTGTAGTGGCCATGGAAATCACACAAAGCACAAGGGTGATTTGTGCGCAATTGTTTGAGTTCCGGGATTGAATCGGGTATAGTGACATATACCTCTAGGATATCAAATTCTGGAAACGTCTCATTGACCATGGACTTGAGGTGAGGCAACTCCGGACAAGTATGGGTGGCATGGCCGACAACATCACACAAAGCACACTGGATGGTATGCTATGGAGGCCGAGAAGGGGTAGGGTTTTTCGGGGTGGTCTTGTCCTTTGATGCCCTCTTGCGAGATTTTCCCTTCTTACCTGAAGCGGTGGCAACGAGAGGTGGTTCCTGTTGAGGTGAATGAGGCACTGTTGCAGTGGGAGAAGTCATAGGGACTTGTTGAATCGGGGCCAAAGCAAGATAAGGTTTAGGTTGACCGGGCGGGGTGGCGGCTGGAGGATCGAGGTACCAGACGGGAATCCCAAGAGTCAGGTTAAGAAGAGAGAGGGTGGCCATAATATCTACAATGTACAATCCTAGTGGGGGAACTAGGAACAATATATGACCAAATGGGTAATGACCAAGCAGGATGGCTCTAAGATGGTTGAGTTCTGGAGGAACCATTCTAGGAGGATACAAGTGCTCATGAGTACCAGCTGAAGGTAAAGGGCCAGGAGAAGAAAGTTCAGAAGGCTAATCAAAGGACATCATGAAAATTTGGTAATCGGGGGAACCAGATGGAAGAGGTTGAGTGACTACCTGTCCTTCAGGTGGTTGGGTAGCCACAAATCCCTACTGCGGGAAAGGATCAGTAAGCATAGCCGGTTGACTAGGTGCAGGATTGTGAGGAATGGAAGGAATGGCTTGTTATCCTCTCAATGTTTCTTAACACTCCCATAGCTGTCGCATCTGCGGTAAAAGGGGACAATCATGCGTATAATGACCATAAACACCATAACACGAACAGGGCTTGTTCCTACGAAGAGGCCTGTCCTGCTTAGGCCGAGTGCCTTGTTGCTGGTTTGTAGTGTTAGGATCATTACCTTGATTAGGTCCATGATTACCAGAAGCAGGTTGATATTGATTGCCTTTCCTCTTCCATTTTGAGCGAGGAGGATTAGTCGTGCCCTGCTGTGCGTACACCTGCCTTGAAGGGGGTGGTGGTTGCTATTGCGGGTGTCGAGAAGCCAAGGGAGGAGGAGGTGCTAATGTTGGATGAGCTAGAGCACCAAGCTGTGAATATGGATAATAAGGAGGTTAGGTAGCAGTGTGGTAAACAAGAGGTTTGGAAAAAGGAGGAGGCATGCCATATCCTGGATACGTGATACCGGGAGGGGGAAAAGTGCCTGAGGTGCTGGCCCCGCCCTAAGAGAAACCATAGCCCATGGAAGGTTGAGAATACGGATTAAAGAGAGCTTCAACGATACCATCGCCAGCGTGAGATTCCCTTGGTGCGTTGGCACCACCAGGTTTGGGAAGCTCAGGTAGAACGACATAAACATAACCCGACTGAGCATATATCAGGTCATATTTTAACTCAATTTGGAGAGTAGCTTCTTCGGTTTGAGGAAAGTGCAATGCAACGTATTTCCCGATAGGTGGCAAGAGATTCCTAAGGAACCATTCCATGTAGACACAGTCCTCGAAGGGAGGGGCTTGACATAGGCTCCTTCTTCTCCGCCATTCCTGAACATGTTCGGATAGGCGGGTCATAGATGATTGATGGAAAGAGGTCAAGAGCTCGGTACTAGTGTCGTAACCAAGGGGAATATGGAAATAAGACAAAAAATCCCGGGCCAGAGTCTCAAAGGTGGCATGAGAGGAAGGGGCCTGATCAACATACCACTTAGAAGCTTCGCCTGTAAGCATTCGTTGGAACAACCGAAGGTGAATAGAGTCATCGGTAATGGAATTAGATGAACACCACATGTGGAAATATCGAATATGATTTGAAGGATCTTCTCCAACAAGACCTTCAAACTTTGGGTTGTCTGAAGGGAGCTTTGTTGGCATAGCAGGCCAACTAGCGTCATGGTGTATAGGGTCATTTATCAACTGGTCAAAATTGGGGAGGCTGAGGCCTGCCATGAAAGGGAGCAAGGGTGCAGCCAGGGTAGTGTATGTGGCAATCCCATTAGTGGTATTTCTGACAGGAGGGCCGGGGTTACCACCAGCATTAGGTCCTGTACCAGACATAGTGAAGATGTCAGGGGGAGAACCGAAGGCGGAACGAGAAGGAGAACCCAAAGGACCAGAAGAAGAGTCGGTGTGCGGAGTCGGTAGAGGACTAACTCGAACTCTATGTGGAGGAGTAAGTCTTCCAATCAGAAACTAAGGATGAAGGCCACTACGTCTCCGGGATAAATGCTTTGGTGGCGCAATGGTGATGACACAAACACGGCACAAGGGAAAAAGAGACAAAAAGGGCAGGAAGGTGCATGATCAAGTGATTACAATGTCGAAACAAGGGAAAAGAGGTGTAGGATCAAATGATTTCAATGTTCTAGAGTCTTTGCTTGGTGGTGTTAACCAAGCCCTTTTTCACTTAGGGTGTGTGTGTAAAAGTGTCTAAATTTTAATTTTAAACCCAGACGTTTGTAGAGAAAAATAAAAAGTGCGTTGTATAGTTGTAAATAAACCTGCAAACGTCAGTATATAGGCCTGCAAAACAGAAAATAAACAGCTTGATAATGCACTATTCCAAACCCAAGGAGGCGGGTCTCTCAACAACTAGTCTATAGGTGAGTAAAAAACTAATCTAAACACACTAAAAAAGGCTAATAGATCTAGGGTCAAGAGGGATAGAGATTTGAAAGACAAAATTTGTTGTAAAGTGGTGCAGAAAACAACAACAAATCAGAGGAAAATTGTTGTAAAAAGAGGCGGCGAAAGGCTATCTTCAGGGGGGAAGCGGAGTGCACCCTAAAGGAAAACCAAAAAAAGCTAAACAGGAATATTTGGATGGATAACAAGCCAATCTGAAGTGGATCTAAATATGAGGTATTAGATCTGAAAAAATGGCTGAAGACTCTAAAATTTCAGACAACTTGCAACAGGAAACACTCTTCCGCAAAAAGTGGAGGGTACTAAAGCCCTAGGAGGCTAGGTTCCCACTTAGTTGAGTGAAATAGAAAAAGTATAGGTCCAAAATGGGTAGAGATGGAGGTCATACAACCCTTAACAGAGGCTCAGCAAAACCCAAAAAACTTTCAGAAAAATCCCTGCAGAAATTCCAGGTCGCAGTTTTTGACCTGTTTTCAGCAGAGGTCACACTTTTGGGCTGTAAAGTGCACCCTGGAGGTCCAGGTCGCAGGTTTTGGGTAGAAAAGTGTGACCTACACTTCCAAAACTCTCAGTGGTAGGTTTCAGAAAAAAATTTCATCTCAGTTGCGGCTGATGTCTATCACCTGCGTAATGGGTCCGAAAACATGCAGAAGTGTAATATCCCAGAATTGGAATTTTCTACAACAATAAGAATGCCTTAAGGTATTACAAAGATGGAGAACAAAAAGTAATAAACTCATGTAATTTTTTTTAACACAAAAATATCATAATAACAATCACAGCAACAAACTATGCACTTATACTGTTGACCAAGTGGGGAAAAGCAGCTATTTTTGCCTCAAAAATGCTATTTTCTGAATATTGAGTTAAAATAGTGGAAAATAATGGTTGTTTCCCTGATAAAGGACAATATAGGACATGCATGAAAAATATTTTCAGAAAGAAATGCCTTTAGATTACTTAAACATGCCTCCCTTCTCAAGACAACTTAAAATTGCCAAAACCCCAAGACTGGCAAAATGTCGGAGCAACTGCACAAGTGAATGTGCAGTCTAAAGAGAGGTAAACTTATAAAATAGAGAAATATGAATGATAATGTTATTATAATACTAAATTATGTGCAAAATCTGAGATCTAATCTCTTTTACACAAATCTAAGAAGACCTAGCTAGGATTTCTTGACAGAAAAGATATACAAGAGAAGCTGCTGCAAAATATGTGGTTGAATAATTATGTATGGCTAAAGATCTGCAATACATGGCTGAAAATGAAAATAAATGGCTATAGATTCTCCCTCTAGCTTTCCCAAAGAAAGGTGGATCCTCCTCTTGGGAAACTAGCTCCTCAAAATGGGGTTTCAACCCCTTCCACTACACACCTTAAGAAATAATGCAATTTTCTGAAGGGACTGCATTTTTTCTAAAGGTATATGCTTGGCCCAATACTAGGTAGTGGAAAATTCAGATCAAAAACCTCATCTTATATTTCTTGAACAAGATCTCCAAGAAAGAGTAGGGAATTCCCACCCGAGTAAACCCTTGCACTAAGAAGTGCAACAACTTAGCTAAACAACTAAGTATGAAGGAATTCTAAGTAGACCTCATGAAAATATAATCTCCAATATGTCCATATTCTTGCCATATCCTTCATTATGTAATTGAGGAGCTTCCTCACCAACGGTCCCACCCACTATGAGGTTGCTTCCATGCAAAGGCTCCTCCACAAAAACTGTGTTGTCCAACAAGATGGTTCAATGCATCTAGACAGTTTTGTTGACTTGGTCAACCTTGAATGATTCTTCATGCCTTGTCCCTTTTCACACTCAAGGTGCCTTCATTTTATCTAGCTGGATTTCATCCCTATTCACATTGAGTTGGCTTTATTTAGAATCCACTTCTTTGAGAGTAATTTATGTTGACTTGGTCAAACTTGACCTTGCCCACATAGTTTAGACCTTTTTTAGACATGTGGATGTTTGAACTAGTTATTACATGATCCCCTTTCACACTAGGAGGGATTTTTATTCATACTTGAGCAAATTATGAGCCTCCTTGCTCAATTATTCATGCATCTAGATTCCAAAAGAAAAATTTAATATTCCTATTAGTTGAAGCTAAATTAGGAATATTACAGTCTCCCCCTCCCAAATGTTTCTTGTCCTCAAGAAACTACAAGGGTGCTGCAAAATCTCCCCTCTTCCTCTTGTGGCCCTCTCATCCCATATTCTCCTCCATTGCTTCAGAATTTCTGCAAAAATTCCATCTCCCAATGGCTCCTCCCAAGTGTGCAAGTTGGCCTTTGGTGAATAAACCCAATGGATCTCATCATGAAAGAATGGAAGGTTGTTGTGGAAACGTTCTTGCTGATCCATGGCCTTCTCAAGAAAGAAGTGATGAAAATCATAGGGAATTTCATCATCAATGGAGGTCCCCCTCCTCCATGTTATCATCCAAATAAAATGAATCACCCTCCAGCTTGGTAATTCATAGAAAAGATCCTCCCAATTGCTCATGAGAGGCATGCCCCAAGTGCTCCAAAAAAACATATGGTCCACATCATAAAGAAACAAGTGATATGCAATGGTGGCCATATAGTTTCTCATGCTCCCCTTGGAACATGTAGTGCAGAAAAGGTAGGGACTTTATTCCCCCAAAGACACATCCAACAAGTGTGCCTCTCCTCCAGCCATGCCCCCAACAAAGATAATAACATCTTCAACATGTGGGATCATAAGTAAGATCATGCTAGCTGCCATATGCAATAAGGGAGAAGGACAATGGTCCCTCATGTGCAACCAACATAGTTTTCCTCCTAACTACCATAGGATATGATATGGCAAGCGTTCTCCCCAACACTTGCTTGCTGCCCCATCCTTCTTGCATGCTTGGAGGAGGTGCATGATGGTTGGTGTTAAGGAACCACACCATGAAGAGTACATCATCTCTCCAAGATCTCCCAAAGAATGTCCAACATTACCATTGTTCATGGCCCAAAGTGGCTCATGAAGCCAATCAAAAAAAGTGCCCCCTCTTGGAGTCAAGACCTGCATATGAGTGCTAAGAAAATGCAAGTATATAATAAATACATCATGAGGTTCACCAATACAATGTTTATCATACACTTGTTTAAAATCAGCAAGGTGGCTCATGGATGAGCTCCCTTTCACACTCAATGAATAAGGAGGTGATAATGGTAACTCTTCCCAAGAGCTATGTCCCTCCTCAACTAACAAATGATTCATGCACTTACTCATATGAGAGTGCATCTCCTGTTTGAAACCTTCCCACATGAATCCATCTAAGATAGTATAACATGTTTTAATGAAACTAGTGGGATTTGAAATCAAGACCTCATAAGTTGTATCAAGTAGTTTATCCTTGAGCTTGGAATCTTTGGTTAAGTAGATCTAATTATGTACATAAATGATTCCATTAACTACCTCATACTCTCCATCCATTGCTTGCCCATCAAGGACCTTACATGTGAATAGGTCCTTAGAATATTCCATCAAGAGTTGGGACTCCCAATAAGGGTCTAGGCTTCCCAACATTGACAGCGCTGTAGAAGTATGAAATGATGCATTGCTCACATGATGGCTCTCCTCCTTGACATGCTTGATGTCAAAGTCACATGTTGGAGTATTCCCAACCTTCCTTTGCTGCCCTTCTTACAGCTGATCTTGCTCAAGGAAAGATTGAAGTTTAGGAGAGTCACCCTTCCTTTGAAAGGTCCTCTTTCTCAAAAACTTCCACCTTTTTGCTCCTGCATACAAAAATGAAATTATATTTTTGTTATGTTCAGAAATATTCATTATATATTGGAGTATCTTTTTCTTCCCCAAATCTATGGAGTAGCCCTTTGATACTATGCTCATATCAGCCCAAATTTCTGAATCTATTCCCTCCAACGCAAATAGATGAATGGAAGAAAACAAGGTCAATTTTAGAAATTTTCCTAGCCTCCCATCAATGGTTTGCAGCGCTATAGTGGCTCCTTCCAAATTTCCCTCTTTAAACAAATATGTTTCTGCTGTATATAGTTGAGAGAACACTTTATTTTCCCTCCAATCAGGAGGTCTTCCTGCTGAAATGCCTCCTTGCAAATAGGCATCAAGGCATAGAGTAGGATGTGAATGTAGGTGGACAGATTTTCCCCTAGCTTTGTTGCATGGGTCCTCTTTCCTTCTTTGTTCTTTCAAACTCTAAAATAGAGAAGGGTTCATGCTCTTCATCTTATGATGCCATTCCTCCTCTTTTCCTCCTCCCATCTTTAAGATCCCATCACTTGGCAAAGAAAGTACATGCTGCTCATGTGTTATGCCAAGAACTCTATGTGTGAGACCTTGTGGAACTCCTTGCAAGGGTGCAAGAGTTTATTTTCTTGGAGCAAGTGCTCCATCCTCTTCTCCATGAGGTGCTTGAGGTGCCCTTGTCATAACTACGTTATTATCCCTTGCCTTCCCTTTCTCCTCTTCAATAGTTGAAGTTGCCTTATCTTCAACAAGAGACCTCAAACCTTGGTCTTCTTTTGAAGAAGGAATCTTCATGTATTTCCTTTGAGAAGAAAGCCCTTCATCCAAAGGAGATGTTGCCCTTGGTAAAGAATCAAGCAATCTCACCTCCTCTTCATTGGTTTTCAGAAACGGAGTTGGATAGATAGACCCTCCCAACTCATGCAAAATTTTTGTTTGATGTGGTTTGATAGTTACAATAGAAGATGTTTCACATGAATTATCATCAAACCTCTCTACTAATATTTCAATGAACTTTGCATAATTAGATTTATTTTCATTCTTTAAGGAAAATGATTCAAACAACCACCAAGCATAGGCCTTACCCTCAAAATGCAGCGCTGCTACTTTGATGGCCTCAAATTCTGAAACTTGATGTTGCTGCACAAAGGTGTCTAGCTCCTTCACCCAAGCCCTAGCTGGACATAGAGGTGATCCATCAAAATTGGATAGAAAGAATCTACCCTCACCCTGATCCTTGATCCTTGTGCTCTTTTCCTCCTTTATTTGGCAAAACCCTTGGAAGTTCAAGTGATCTTTGAACTCCTCGGATTGATCTTCATATTCCTGCAAATAATCACCAAGAGTATCTCTCTTTGGCACATCTCCTTTTCTCATCTTCATGAAGAAATTGCTGATAGAACGTGGTAGATCTGATGATATGGTTGAGTGCTCATATCCAAAATATGAGGACTCAGAATCTTCCTCCTGTATAGATTTTGTTGAGGGATCTTCATGCGTTTCCCTCCTCATTTCTTTGATGCCCTTGCTTTTGCCCTGCAGATTTGTCAAGAGAAGTTTTGAGAACCTCCTTTCTCTAGACAAAAAGGGTTTGCTCTGATTTCTTCTGCAAATATCCTCCTCCCCATGAGAAGGCTCCATAATTATTGAGCTCACAGGCTGAGCCAAGATTGTTTCTCTGATACCACTGTATTATCCCAAAACTGGAATTTTCTACAACAATAAGAATACCTTAAGGTATTACAAAGTTGGAGAAAAAAAATTAATAAAATAATGTAATGTGTTTGAACACATAGCCATCATAATAACAATCACAGCAACAAACTATGCATTTATACAGTTCACCAAGTGGGGAAAAGCAGCTATTTTTGCCTTAAAAATGCTATTTTTTGAATATTGAGTTAAAACAGTGGAAAAAAATAGTTGTGTCCCTTAGAATGGAAAATATATGACATGCACACAAAATATTTTTAGAAACAAATGCATTTAGCTTAGTTAAACAGGCCTCCCATGCTCAAGACAACTTAAAATTGCCAAAACCCCAAGACTGCCAAAATGCCAGAGCAGCTGCACAAGTGACTGCACAGTCTAAAGAGAGGGTAACTTAGAAAATAGAGAAATATGACTAATAATGTTATTATAATACTCAATTATGTACAAAATCAGAGATCTAATCTCTTTTACACAAATCCAAGAAGACCTGGCAAGGATTTCTTGACATAAAATATATACAAGAGAAGTTGTTGCAAAATATGTGGCTGAATAACGCTCTATGGCTGAAGCTCTGCAATATATGGCTGAACATGCAAAGAAATGGCTGTAGATGCTCCATCTAGCTTTCCCAAAGAAAGGCGGATCCTCCTCTTGGGAAACTAGCTCCTCAAAATGGGGTTTCAACCCCTTCCACTACACACCTTAAGAAATAACGCATTTTTCTGAAGGGAATATATTTTTGCTGAAGGTAGATGCTTGGCCCAACACCAGGTAGTGGAAGATTCAGATCAGAAACCTCCTCTTAGATTTCTTGAACAAGATCTCCAAGAAAGAGTAGGGAATTCCCACTCGGGTAAACCCTTGCACTAAGCAGTGCAACAACTTAGCTAAACAGATGAGTATGCAGGAATTCTAAGCAGGCCTCATGAAAATATAATCTCCAATATGTCCATGTGCTTGCCATATCCTTCATTATATAATTGATGAGCTTCCTCACCAAGGGTCCCACCCACTATGAGGTTGCTTCCATGAAAAGGCTCCTCCACAAAAACTGTGCTGTCCAACAAGATGGTTCAACGCGTCTAGAAAGTTTTGTTGACTTGGTCAACCTTGAATGATTCTTCATGCCTTGTCCCTTTTCACACTCAAGGTGCCTTCATTTTATCTAGCTGGATTTCATCCCTATTCACATTGAGCTGACTTTATTTAGAATCGACTTCTTTGAGAGTAATCTATGTTGACTTGGTCAAACTTGACCTTGCCCACATAGTTTAGACCTTGTTCACACATGTGGATGTTTGAACTAGCTATTACATGATCCCCTTTCACAGTAGGAGGGATTTTTATTCATACTTGAGCAAATTATGAGCCTCCTTGCTCAATTATTCATGCATCAAGATTCCAAAAGAAAAATTTAATATTCCTATTAGCTGAAGCTAAATTAGGAATATTACAGGAAGTTAGAATTTTTATCGTTTTAGGGTTTTATGGGTTAAAAACAACATCAAGAATAGGAAAAACAAGGGGATGAAGAGAAATCCTAGGGTTTGAAGCAGCTGGATTTGCAAGGATCAGAAAAATGACAACGATCATAATGGTAAACCCGTGTGGAGTCGCCAGTTGTTAGTATGAATCTTGATTCGAAGTGTACGAAAAAAGACCACTTTAGCTGCACATAACAAATAGCCCTAACAACAGAAATGACTGCTAATATCTTCATATATGAAATTAGATGATCAAGACAAATGCTGCAAAAATCTAGATCTATGCATTAGAAGATATTAAACAATAGAAAATTAAGATTTACCCCATAGCTCCAATAGACAAGACAAGAATATATCCAATGAAATTTTTATTAATGGCACCTGGGAGGAAAACACAAGAGGGTGTTCCCTGCTCTCCTCAATGGGATGGGTTGTTGAAAGTCCTCAGCACTTCAGATTTAGAATTCCTCTCTCTTGATGGTGTAGAAAACCTAGACAAAAATGGAAAAATATGGCTATGATTGCGGATCAGTAGCTAGACCAAGAGTTGAAATCTAGAGTGATCTTTAGGCAACAAAAGGTGACAAATGAATGGGAAAACCCTTCTATTTATAACAAAATATTGAGTTAGTCTAGAGATTGGTGCATAATTAAAATATTATACCAAGATCTAGATCCAACTTTTATGCAATATTTAATTATATTTGTTGGAGGGAAAAGGAGTTTGACTTGAGTCAAATCCCCTTATTTGTAAATAATAAATAAATAAATGATTTATTTATCATTTTAAGGATGGGATTAAGTAATAATAAATAAATAAATGATTTATTTATCATTTTAAGGATATGGTTGAGTAATAATCAAATAAATAATGATTTATTTAATTATTTAAGGGTGAATTAGTCATATTTAACAAAGAATATTATTTAAATAAGATTTAAACAATTATTTTTAGAAAATAATAAGATAAATAATGATTTATCTAATTAATTTCCTTGTTTTTGGTTAAATATAACCAAAAATATTAATTAACTACTATTTAGCTAATTATTTCTTGAGTAAAATCAAACAAATGTATATTTATTTAATATTTCCTTATGGGGTTTCTTGTTTAGACTATAAACAACTTAATAAAGGTGATTTACTAAGTTATTTTCATAGTGAAAGCAATTTTACTTGGAGTAAAATTGGTCTTACATGATGTACTTGGGTTCATCTAATGATAATAGGTTAGATGACCAAAAAATAGTGTAACAGAAGGATTTGCTATCTGCCATCAGTGGGGTTGATCCTATTGATTCAAGTCTTATCACTTTTGACTTGGAGAATTTCATCCCACATCTTCCTCACCAGCTTCCGCTCGTCATCTAAGATGGGATTAATGGACTGAATATCCATCGAGCGGTCCTGGACAAGGATGCGTTTACGTGCGTCATGTCATCTACATGTTGGAAAGCCATCGGCTCTCCAGCTCTCAATTCATCTCCAAATGCTCTAGAAGTGTTTGATGGAAGGGAATCTAAACCTCTTGGTGTTCTCGCTATTTTACCGATTACCCTAGAAGGGAAAAAAATCAATGTTGAGGTTGAAGTAGTTGACGCCAAGCTCAATTACAATCTTCTCCTCGGTCGTAGTTGGACTCACGCCATGTTGTGTGTTCCATCCACTCCCTTTCCTGTTTTGTGATTTCCACATGAAGGAAATATCATTACTGTCAATCAGTTTTCTTTTTTTACTTCTTCATCTTTTGAGAGAAATGTTTTGTACGTCAATTAAATTCCTACGCCTTACGAGAGCGTAGGGCCAGGTCCCTTCAAAGATCCTGCCCTCATGGGTGTTTTTCCTCATCCTCCACCCAACACTATTTAGGTTAATATGATCTCCAGGTCTTCTGATCCGTGGATCATCTCTTCACCAGAGCAGATTGATTCATTTGGAGATTCGATGCCATTAATTTCGGTCGAGGTTGATTATTGTGAACTTATTTTGGCTTTGGATCCTCCGCCTCTTGATCATGCTCCTTTGGGCATATCTCTTGACACTTATTCTCAATCCCCTTGGCTTGGAAATTCAGATTCGCCCAATCCCTTAAGTGAGATATTTCCCTCCAATGAAGCCATCGTGGAAACCATGTTGCTTGAGGACCCTCCTTGGGATGATAGTCATCATCATTCCTTGTTCATGCCTGGCCTTAGGGCCATGTCTACGTGTCTCGAGCAGTTCGCTTCTTAGGTTTCTTCTCCTCCGCTTCAAACTCCTATCCTGACACACGAATTCTTGGTGGAAGGTAACTTGAGAAACATCACACAGATGATTCCTATCGACCTTTCCGTTAAACCTGGGGTTGTTGAGAGCATCCATATTTGGGTGACCTATTCTCACGATGAGATCCAGGTATATACTAGTCTCTTCCGCGAGTTTCGCGACGTTTTCACATGGTATTACGAAGAGATGCCCAACATTGATCCAAGTATAATGGTGCATGAGATTCCTACCTATCCTGGTGTGAAGCCTTTTCGTCAGCGTCTTCATCTTGTGCACCCTAGAAAGGCTGCCGCTATTAAGGGAGAAGTTGAAAAACTTCTTAAAGCTGGTTTTATCTATCTGATTCCCTTGACAGAATGGGTTTCCAATATTGTTCCTGTAAATAATAAACATGGTAGCATTCATGTTTGTGTTTATTACCATGACATTAACTGTGCTTTCCCTAAGGATAATTATCCCACTCCTTTTATTGATCAAATCATTGATGACTGCGCTGGGAGTGAGATTTTTTCCCTTATGGATGGGTTTTCTGGGTATAACTAGATTAACATTCTTCTGGCTGGTCAACATAAGACCACCTTTATCTGTCCTTGGGGTAATTTCACTTATAAAAATCTCCCTTTCGGTCTTAAAAATGTTGGGGCTATATTTAAGGGAGTAATGTCATATGCTTTACATGATATCAAGCATATTGTTCATCCTTATATGGATGACCTTACGACTCATTCGGCTAAGCGTAAAAACCATCCTGATCATTTTCGTCAGATTTTTCTTTGCTGTCGACGCTATAACATTTGGCTCAATCCACATAAGTGCATCTTCTATGTTGACTCTAGTAGACTCTTAGGGTTTATCATTTCCAAAGACGAGATTCGTCTCTCCACTCAAAGTTGAAGCTATCATTAATATCTTCTCTCCTTCTTCCTTACATCAGCTGCAGAGTCTACAGGGAAAAGCTAACTTCCTTCACTGTTTTATACCTAACTATGTCGAAGTGGCCAAAGGATTTGTGCGTTTACTGAAGCAAGGTGTCCCGTTCCTCTAGGATGAGATCACCCAAAAGTCCTTTGATACACTGAAGACATTTCTCGTTAATGCTCCTCTGTTTCGTCCTCCAAATTATCATTGCAATTATTCCTTCTATTAGGTTGCCACTTTTAGCACGATTTCCATGGTTTTGGTACAAGACGATGATGACAGTGATGAGCATGTCATTTATTATTTGTCTCGTAACCTTCTCGATACTGAGACTCAATATGCACATGTCGAGAAGTTGGCGTTGGCTGCCATTCAAGCTATTCAACGTTTTCGTCACTATATCCTATTGTGCACAGTGACTGTGATTTCTGATTGCAACCCTATGACTTACATATTGACTCGTCAATTGCTAGGGGGGAAATAATTGAAGTGGATTTTCATCCTCCAAGAGTTCAATTTTGAGTTCTTCGCCGATTTGATCTGCTCTCTCCTTTCCGATTCCACTCCGTCTAGTTCCGAGGGACACATTTCGTATGACACACTTTTTCTTATTAGCACCCTTGATCCTTTGTACGGTGATATCATCGTATATATTCATACTTCCACCTTTCGATATGAGTTGACGAAGGATGCTCGTCGATGCATCTGTCATCAATCGCAACCCTATCGCATAGTTAGAGATACACTCTACTGCATCGGAGTTGATTCCATTCTCTGTCGGTGTTTGACTCTCAAGGAGTCTGAAAAGGAACTGAATGATTGTCACAGTGGTGCCTGTGGCAATCACATGTCTGTATATGCAACTGCACAAAAGATTCTTCATGCTGGCTATTTCTGGCCCACCATCTTTAAATACTACATTGTTGCTGTCTATAAGTGCCATGCTTGCAAGATCTATCAGTGCAAGTTGTGCACGCCGCCTTCCCATCTTCACCCTATCATTACTGTTGGTCCCTTTGCAAAGTGGGGCATCGATTTTATGATGTGTAACCCTCACTCGGTCGGGGGTCCTGCTTATATCATCGTAGCCATGGAATACTTCACCAAATGGGCCGAAGCAATGCCTACACTTACGGCTGACGGTAAGACAACAACACAGATTCTATTCAATCATGTCATTTCTAGGTTTGGTGTCCCTCAAGCCATTGTTATCGATCATGGTTCCCATTTTCAATATTACATGGTGGCGGAGTTGAATTCCAAGTTAGGGTCTGCGTCACGACAACTCAACACTGTACTACCCTTAGGCCAAGGTCTAGGTTGAAGCTGTGAACAAAGTTATCGTCACTATGCTTCAACGTACGATTGGGATGCAAAAGTCAAATTGGCATCTCATGCTATTTTCGGCTCTTTGGGCTTACCGAACCTCAGTGAAGGATATGACCGGCTTCACTCCATTCCAACTTGTCTATGGTTTGGAAGCTACCCTTCCGATTGAATGTGAAATTCCTTCTCTCAAACTAGTTGTTGAATTGCTGCCGAATACATAAACAAAAGAAGAGTGTCTTCTATATTTAGAGAGGCTTGATGAAACTCACTGCTTTGCTGCTCTGGTCATAGAAGCACAGAAAAAGTGGGTCAAAGCTCATTTTGACTAGTCGGTTTCCCCTCATTCCTTCATAGAAGCAGACCTCGTACTCCTGTACAACCAAGCTCATGATAAGCTGGGGGTAGGAAAATTTCAACCTATGTGGCATGGGCCCTACATTGTTAAACTTGTTTTGCAGATTAGGGCTTATGAGCTTATTGATTATGAAGGTCATCTTCTGGATCAGCCCAGAAGTGGGTTGTATCTTAAAAAGTACTATGCATGAGTCATTCGTGCATGTTTCTTTGTACATAGGTGTTTTTTCATTTTTGTACATTTTTGGCTTGTTGTGCTTTGTGATCATTTTCCTGCTTATTATATTGTTGCTTATTGTGCAGATGTCTATTACCCCTTATGTCAGTTTCGCGGATGGTGCTTCCCACAATACTTAGAACCTGTCTTCAGAAGCCTTGGTGATTTATGATCCTGCTGGTGATTTGATAGACCTTCAACGTATTTTTCTAGGATGAACCACAAACAATGTTGCTGAATATAGTGCTGTTATTGAACTATTGACCGAGGCCATTGCTCTCAACATTCGTGCATTGATTGTTAACCTAGACTCACATCTTGTTGTTCTTCAACTTAATGGGAATTATTCTGTTAGAAACCCTCACATATTAAGGTTGTATTTGCGTGTTCGTTTGCTGGAAAGAAATTTGATTACATTTCATATCACCATATTCCTAGATGAATGAATGCGTTAACTGATACAGTAGCTAATATTGTATTAGATAGACATTTGCGTAATTTGTAAAACATCATCATCATATGACAAGATCCATACAGGAAAATAGATGTATATATATATGTCAAGTGTTTGCATCCATGTGCATCATAAGTTCAAAAAATATGTATGTTTCGGTTATATCCTAAGACATCATGTCTCTCAAAAAAATATGCGGAAATAAAACCTAGGTGTCTAGTTGGCATGACGCTCACGATAGCACGTTGCTGTTTTTATAAGCTACCTCAACAAGCAGTGAACACGATTTGACACCGATGCAGTGTGTCTCTGGTACGCGCAAGGAACATCATCAAATCGCGCATAGTCGAAGATCCCACAGGAGATTCCCTCCAAGTTGCATATGATTTCCTCCTCCTCGCCTCCCTCACCATGATGGGCTGCATCAAAGTCGCGAGGAATCCTCCATGCTATCAGAGCCATGCATGCAGGTATTTCTGGGCCAACATCTGCAATTACATGGATTAAATGTCAGAACATGCATAACAAAAAAAATCATAATACTCATTAAAAAAAAATGAGTCTTACCTAGTACTTCATCCCAATCCTCTCCTTCTGGGAGTGGGAGATATGCATCACCGGTGAAATCCGTGCCAGAGTAGGGCCAGTCATCCACGACAATCAGCTGTCAGTGGGGCCACTCTAAGAAATTTGGTCTCTAGGACATCTGTTGACCGCCCCCTGACCTTGGCATCAAAGCTACCCAACGGACCATCTGTGGCTCTTAGGCTGGTGGTGTCAGAACTATTACCTCCTAACATTGGAAGATTGGCAACCGTTCTAAGATGAAAGGTACCAATATGGACCTGTAGCTAAACTTGTTCAACTTGGTGTTCTTGCATTTAGTCAGTTAGTGTTTCATGTTGATTGTTACCGCCTCTGTCTAGTTGTAGAGGGTTGGTGCCATGCAATCTACAACAAGAAGTAACTATGTTTTTGTGGCCTCATGCGGATCTTGCGATCCAGTAGCTCGAGTGAAGGTGTGCAACACTACCTTTAGTGCCAAATTTGGAATGTTTTGGATATCCACCTTTCCGCTTTTGGACCCTTTCCTTGCCCTTGGGCACACTATGTCGATAACCATACTCATGTTTTCCATTGTGGGCCGAGTACCGGTCAGGATTGGTACTGCCCCCCTCCATGACAATCCGGTTATGAAGTAAATATATGAGACCTCTATCTCAAGTTCCTGGTCATGAATGATGAAATTTTCCTGATCAATGTCCCAGACACTGATCAAGTACTACAATAGCTCTGGTTGAGCTCTGAGACATGGTGCCATAAATAATTTCTTAAGCCCACAATCTCTGAGAGCTTCCTTGCATCTCACATTTCCCATGGCTTCCTCATATTCTTCACTGTGTTCTCTTTCGATTCAATCACCATTTTGTCCTTTAACGCCTGCAAAAAAATCCACATGGTTGTCATTAGCCAAATCCAATTCTTTTGAAATAGTAAAATTTGGCTTACTTATTTGAATTTTCAACCTAAAATGGTCATCACGGTTGGCGTGACTGTTTTTAAAATAGTCGCGCCAATTGGCACACCCCCGTTTGATTTCTTGGCCGGTTGGCGCGAGTCTGTGCCCGATACCCGCGCCCTAAATTTTACAAAATTCCCCCATAGATCTACAAAAATAGGTTGCAGCTAATGAAAATGCTATCAAAATGCAGGGAAGGATGTGAGTTCTTACTTGGAATAGACGGATTCACGATTGGCTTTCTGGATCGCCCGCTGTTAGCTCCACAAAATCACAGTGAAAAAGGGTAACAAATTTCTCACAAGAGGTAAAAGTGAAAAGTAATATATTTTTTACCATTTTTGGCATTTTATAACTTTTCAAAACCCTAATTAGGTTTTAAAGCATATTTTTCTATTATTTCGCCATTTTATTTTTGGAAAATGGGTTTTACATGTGTCTCTTATGCAGCAATAGGTCCTTGACATGACAACGATGAAGTAACAAGTTATATTTTATACTTTTTTCGAACTCGGTAAAAACACAAAAAATTCACTGTTGGAGTCATATTTCAGCTCTTTTTTGACTCTTGAAAATTGAAAATATTGCCGAGACTCTTAATGTTTTGAACTCATTAAATGGTTGCGAAACGATATCTACCCAGTATACGTTTACCCCTTTTTCGGGATGGGATAGATTATTTATGAAAAATGAATACCTTTGCTTATTGCGACTAAGAGGTTCTCTTAAACACAATGTTCTACCTTTTCGGGTCTGTGAGACGACCTACGAAAGGGACTGTTGGAGTTTTATTTTCTTCTTCTTTTCAAATGTTTTAAACATGAAAATATGTCGAGTTCTTCCTTTGTCAAACTCGTTAAAACCTAAATGACATCGGAAGCTGTCACCATGTCGTAACTGAGTTCCTCCTTCCTAGGGCTCGGAAAATGTATTAGGATTGATTTTTCCGAAGGACAAACTTACATGAAAAGCATATGCTATCCCCTTCAAGCTTGTTTTCCAAAAATAATTGGGGTACTCGCCAGCAATGGTGGGGGAAAATGGAACTAGTTCTCAGTTGTGTCAGTAGTATGTCACTCTTGAACATGATACTCATCTGCATTCGTGTCAGGTTGGGGACATCTCATTTCGTCATTTTTTCCCCCATGGGTTTAGGTGATATGTTTTTACCTCTCATCTACTCTTTGCCATTTCACCATGACCTCAGATTCGTTGATGTCAAATACTGCCAAATATGGAGTCATGTTGCTGATATGTTTAAGAGAAGTTTCCGTTTGCAATTTTCAACCTCCCTCTGATTCTCTTTTTGGTCCTGATTCACTATCATCATATTCTTTTGTCTCGTGTCGATGATGTGGGAAACATTATGGCCCTCCTTTGACCAGGTCACTTCCTGTCGACTTCAACTCATTATCCAAGAAGTTGATCTGGAGACTCCCTTCTGGTACCTTGGAGCTTGCATGCCTCAATGGCAAGTTCTTCGCATTCGATGACAGGTCCTCATCATTGGCCTTCGATCAAGTGATTCTACGAGTGTTCGATGCCAGATCACTGTTCACATTCCGTGGATTTTACTAGTTTCACATTGAGAAGCATTTTCATTATCAGTGGTTTCTCTCATGCCTGTTAACAGCTTTCATCTTTAGCTGGTAATCAGGTGACTTTCTTTCATGTTCAACTTCAGCTCAACTATTCACATGCTTGAATTTGTACTTTTTCTGGTCGAGATGGACTGCAAGACCCTGGGTTTTGTCTGATAAAATCTAGGCTGCGGGATATTTTGGTTTATCATGACTATATGCATGACTCTTTTGATTGGATAGCTATGACCATACCTGAGTCTATTTATTGATCCTTATTGCTGGATGGTTGCGTCCATACCTCGGATCTTGTTTATATATGTACTCTATTACGGATGGTTGTGCCCATGCCACATGTTCATGTATCAAAGATATCAGTTGTATTTGTACTTGCAGGTATTCCGACGGTAGTTTTTGGTTTGAATGCATTCTCATAAAGCATTTCACTCCTCCCTCTCGACAAGGACCTCATGCTTTAGGGGGCATCTATTACACAACATTTTGTCACCTTCCTTGCAATTTGCATCCCGCACATTGGAGGACCATTTCTGTAACTTAGATGTAGTGTTATGCCTTGCAAAAAGTGTCATTGCATCCTTTCCATGAGAAGAACATTTCCTCTGTTGACTATTCCTGGAACAGACCATCAAAAACACATGATTTTGGGTCGGCGCTGGTAGGCAGTTATGGCCTCACACCAATAAGAGAAATTAGCACTGGGCCCCACGCCCATTGGTGCTCTGTCTCAATGGACTGCCCCCGCCGAGCTGTTTATGGAAAGTTTTGTAAATATAGAAGTGAAGTTTCCATTGCCAACCACTTCGTGAGAAGAGTCGGCATGGGTTGTTCGACTGAATAACAACGAACATCTTCCTTTGGCTTCTTGTTTCCTACTTTTGAGCAACCTCCCAAAGGATAAGGCCTCCCTTCCACCATTTGAGGCATCCCAACCTCCTCCTCCTCTCTTATAAATAAATCTCTCTCACAGAGATGTAGCTAGCTAGACATTTTGTACAATAGCTGAAATGGTTGAATAGTTGAACAGTCTGATAGCTGGTGTGAGATAGAGAAGAGAGATACCCCTTGTTGAGAGAGAGTATAGGTTGATTGCCTCGCCAAGTCCAATTCCCCGACGAATGCTTGAGACGCGTTGGACTGAACCCGCTGAAGGAGGCTGCGATGTCAAGGCTCATTTGATTGTAATCTCTTTATTTCTCTTAATTAATACATGACTGATGTTTTGGTTCCCATCTTACATTTGATATGATTAGTCTTGTGCAATATGTTTAATTCTCCTTGACCAATTAGATAGTTATGAATGAAAATATTGTTTCTTATGTTGCTATCATTCTCTGATCCTTGTACAAGCACCTAAGTACCATCGCTAAAGGACCGCGATGTGTCGAGACGAAGATCAGGAAACTGCTGCCATAGCTATGACAAATACGTTGGAACAAAGGTAGGACATGTATCCCAACTCAGTTTCATTCATTAACTAGGAATTGATGCATTAGCATGTCCTCTTGCTGCTAGACCCACCCTAGGGCTAGAGGGATCGCCTCTATCCAGAGAGGGGATTTACCTACACAAAAACTAGCAGGTGGAAACTTGTCATATGAGGATTTAGCCTTTCCCTTTACAGAAACCATGAAAATTTTCAACAAATAGTCTCCATGAAATTTAACCCCAAGTCTACATATATGCATATGAAATTTCACCAAATGAAGAGAAACATCATCACCATTTCCCTATTTGAATCTAGGCAAGTATGTTTTCCAATTTATACGAGGTAGTTGATTTCGAAAACCATGGATATGAGAATGATTCATAGGAACATACCTTACGTATTGAGAATCCGTTTTGAGATAGTGGATTCAACAAGAAATTCTTTAGCTTTCTGATTCCTTAAACAATGGAGTCACCATTGATAGTTTAAACTATGTATCCTACTGAGAGTGGAGTCACCAATGAATGATGTGCAACCTTTATGTGTATGTACTTTTTTCACCATAGAGAAGATAAATGTTTGTTGTCATTCTTCTGGACTTTTGACTTGAAGCTTCGCATCCCCGACAATGACGCCAAAATGTTATCACTTAGAAAAAACCTCGGTTGTAGAGGGAAAAAACTAAGGTAACCTCTAAACTATTTGGATTCACAGTTGGCCCTTCAGTCTCGAGCGCTAACACTAATTGGATTCAGAAATTCATTCCTCATCCAAGGAGTACCCATGTTGCATACTTTCGATGGACCATGCTACACGAAAACTAAGAAATACATGAAAAATATGATTGCAAACACGTTTTTCATGTATTTCTCATTTTTCATGTATCATGGTCCATCGAAAGTATGCAACATGGGTGCTCCTTGGATGAGGAATTAAATTTTGCATCCAATGAGTACTCCTGCTTGAAATTTGAGTAAAACCTTTGGGAGATAATTTGAAAATACAAGTTGAAAAAGTAGTTTTATTATTTTATTATTTTATTATTTTTTAATCTTTTTAATTTTTTACTACACAAATGGTGAATCATCCCTCATGGTTGACATCATCATCTTGAATCGTATTGGTTCTTATAAAGTTTATTTTGGTTTTACATTTCTCTTAGGATACCCATTTAGACCTCAAAATTTCTCTAGAGAAACATGCCTTCCCTCTTGTCAAAGTAATTGAGAAATTTTGGCACTATATCCAAGGAAAGCATACGAAGGTAAGAGTCCCAATACCCATCGTTGAATTTCTACTTTCAAAGATTTATCTTTCAAGGAAGCTTTCCCAATGGCTTGCCAAAATTCAAGAGCATGATCTATCAATTATTACCACCAAAAAAATAAGGTTATGTGATCTAGCACTTCACCTGGCTCAATATCATGAACCATGTGAACTCGAAGATGATGATGAATCCTTATCTACTGTGTTTCTAATTAATGAAAAAAAAATTAATGATACCGTTCACCCCTAGTATAAGGACATGACCTATTACTACAAAAATAAAAAATGTCTTGATCATCTTGAAAAAAATTAAAGAATAAGTTTGTACTCCCCAAGGAATTTGAAAGCTCATCCTCACCTAAAGATAATTCCTTATGTACTCCTATTGTTCAATCAGAATATATGTTTCCCTTGAGTGTTGTGGATGTAGAGAACCTCTCCATACTACTAAAATATGTCTTTAAATATTACCAAACCAAAATATGTGCAAGTTATTCCTTTGTTGTCCAAAGTACAATTTTCCTAACTATGCTTGATATTTGTTCTCTTTCCTGTGGTGTGAATTCTCTTATCTTCTGATTGCTCCCTCTATGTGCATGCTCTTCTTTGTGATTGTATGCATGTGTGTTTTTTCACCCTTTTTCTTCTTCTATTACTTGTGTTCTTCCTCTCCATCCTAGTAGTTGAGTTTGCTCCTACATGCTTGTTGTTCCGAGTGATTTGTGTGTGTGTGATTTGTGTGTGTGCCCCCCTTGTACCATCTTTTCCCAGGTTGACTTCCTTCCTTTTCTAACTATGTACATAGCCTCTGCTTCTATTAATTCTCATCCTCTTTTCCTTGTTGATTATTCCAAATCAAGGACGACCCTTGTACTTCTCTTCCAGTTCCAACAACTCAAAATCACCAAGCCATTAAAACTCACCAATCAACATTTAATGCCTATCAACACAATTTAGATTTTTCATGCAACAATTAAACCTAAACATCCCAAGCAAGTAACCTCTCGAGCCTCTGGAATGTGTATCCCTTGACTCAAAAATATGTTTTTGTCAAATATTTACATAAAATGTTTACAATGTATTTCACAAAAGGAAAGATGACCAAGGTTGTCACAGCTTTTCCCACTTTCTTTAGCTTCTCCCTACTTCACCATAGGATGAAAAATTGGCTCTTGATTACTGCCCACTAACATTATTCTACAAGGATTTTGATTATGGTGCAAACTAATGGAGAACAAAGAGGCCAAAGCATAGTGATCCAAAACATTCCTTGATTACACAATAATTACTTAAAGCAAAAATAACCCACATAAGTAAAGATACACATAACTGAACACAAGTGTGACGATTCTATTTCATTAATAATATATTAATGGATTACATTCTCATGTAGGACTCATGTTGATTACATGAAATTGCAAACAATATGTGTGTTCAAATCCAAAAATCTCCCTTACAGGAATTTTGAGGTCTAAAATGGGCTTCCGAAGGAAATTATAAAATAATAATGGAAATAATAAAATAAGATTAGATTACATCATCAAATTTTAGAGGGAAAAAAGAAAAAAATATTTTTTCAACTCGTATTTTCAACTTATCTCCCTTTGGGATTCCACAAATTTCGAGTGGTAAGACTCGTTGGATGCATAAATTGATTCCTAATCCAAGGAGTACCCATGTTGCATACTTTTGATTGACTTTACTACATGAAAAATGTGATTCCAAACACGTTTTTTCATGTATTTCTCATTTTCGTGTAGCAAGGTCCATAGAAATTATGCAACATGGGTACTCCTTGGATGAGTAATTAAATTTTGTATCAAACGACGACTCCCACTTTAAATTTGAGTAAAACCTTAGGGAGATAAGTTGAAAATACGAGTTGAAAAAATAGTTTTATTATTTTATTATTTTTTAATATTTTTATGTTTTTACTACAAAAATGGTGAATCATCGCCCATGGTTGACATCATCATCTTGAATCCTATTGGTTCTTATAAAGTTTATTTTGGTTGTACATTTTTATTAAAATACCCATTTTAGACCTCAAAATTTCTCTAATGTTTCAGCATTTTAGCACATAAGCCAAACAAAAGTGTCAAGTGATTTCATAGAATTATCAATAATCTTTGGAAAATAATCACTCCTCCACGTGTGATACAATTGATAAGAAAAGTATAAAATCTCTAGGAGGACCCTTATTCGCATTATACATATTCTATTATGCTAGTGAGCTATGATGTGTTGTGTTGGGCCTACATACCTATGTGTATACATTTTATGGTTGCAATTCCTTTGTGAATCGTGCTATAAAGCCCAAGTAATAAAAGCCAATGAGCATATCAGTAATATGTGATCACACTTACGTTAATAAAATACATTGTTACTCTAAACCAAGTCAAACGCGAGAGATTCGAGGCTATGACTCCATAGCAAGGAAAGGTGAGGGGATTAAAGCCATGAAGTGGTATTTAAGCCAAAAATCTAAGAAAATGTTCCTAAATGAACTTTATGGAATATAACCCAAGTTCATAGGGAAATATACAACCCTATGTAATAAGGTGATGTAATATCCTTGGTTCTAAAAATGAGTGGACATATCTAGCCTAAGTAATTTCCCAAGTCACGGGGTTGAATTCTTTGGGTGACGCTTAAAAAAAAAACAAATTTGCATACATAAGCCTCCTTTCTAATGAAAAGGGGGTCATTCTTTTTTTTTTCTTTTCCAAGTTTATCTTAGAGACTAGAGGGACATGAAAGCTAAGAAAATTATTCAAATAGGTAACCTAGTAAAACCGTTACGAATCCTAGGTATGATTTATGGCCAATTCCCCTTGGGTTGCCTTGGACGAGGGATTAGTTGGGTAGGATTTCCTTATGTGTGGCCTAGAGGGTGCCTAAAGACTCTTGTGGGCAACGTGAACACTTAAAGCCACAATAATTTGAGACTTCCTCGATGGCCTATGCTGGAGCCCTAGATAGGGTAGTGACACAACCTAAAATACTATAGTGACAAAAAATGGGTGCACTACCTTCGATTGTGTAGATTGATGAGAGATAATAGACTATAAATTAGAGTTCTAATGAACTTTGGTGTCTTTTCCTATTCCATATTAATCTTGATTTTATGACCTTAATTAGTTCTAGCTAAAATTTTATCAATATTAATATTACTATAAAATAATTCATCTATCTTTATTATAAAACATAAAAAATAACATAAATCATTATTTAAAATCAATATAAATATTAAAGCATTTTCCATACACTTACTTTCTCAATATTCATTTTATTTACCTCAGCGTTTCCACATTCATTTTTACTCCAATTTCCTAAGATTCGTTTTCCAACCACAATCATAATTCAACTAACAATATTCACTATAGCATTATTTTCAATATACTTAATTTTGAACCTCATAGCAAAGTGTATTTCAAAATGTAAATGATGCTGAAGGAAAAGATCGGACTAAGTTACAAATTAAAAACAGTTTCATGTCAACCCAAAAATATATATTTTCAAATTAACTGAACTTTTGACTTTCTTCTAAAACATTTAAGATATCAAATACTTAATTTATCACAAATGCTTCCACATCAACCCAGAGATTTCAAAAATCAAATCGGACTCCTATATTAACGAGCCTATCACAACAACCCATAGGGCTAAGTCAGCTTCCAATTTAATAGTAGGCTTTGACCCAAGTCCATCAAATCAACTTCAAAACTAACCAGGCTTTGGGTGGATTTAACTTATTTGATATTTATCCCATTCTTGTATGGTAATATATGAGGATTCATTTGGTGTAGTTAAATGAGGTTATTTTTTAGTAGATTTTTTTTTTGCTTTCCTCAAATATGATGTGATTAGAAATTGTGATTATATTTAGCTTAAGCGGTTTAGTTAAACAATATGAGTGTGAGAAGTTAAACGATGTGAGTGTTTGAGTGTTTCAGAATATTAAATCTATTTTTTATTAAAAATATTATTTAATATTACAATATGTAAAATCATATAATCAGATTTTAAAAAACCAAAAAATGAGCACATGAATCAAAAATCATTCTTCTTCTTCCACTGTAGTCTTCTTTTGTGCAGAATATAAAAATGTAATTCACTCAAATTTGTACATTTATTTATAGGTTGGTGGAGAGATTATGATCAAAATCTATTTTTTAATAAGTAATTTAATAATTTATTTACTAAAGAATAACTAAATTTATAATATTAAACTTTCTCACCTCACCACTAAATCACACTCTCCCTCGACACACTCACCAAATTCAATCCGACGTGTCTACCGAGCCCGCGTTTTGGCCCGGACGGCAGAAATTCGCCGGAATCCGGTCAACTAAATTTGCAAAAATCGGGTAGTTGCAGTGCTTGGAATCCATTTTTGACAGTGGAAATGGATTCAGCACTATCAAAAACCCATGGGGCACTCAAAATACTAATGTTTAACAACTATAAACAAGTTTCTGGGCAAATCTTTGCCGGATTTTCTGAAAATCGTTCCCGGATTTTGGGTCAAAACGCGAGCTCTTTAGACTACGGTAATTCAAAATCGTATAAAGCCCAATTGGCCAGAATTAAGAATGGCGAAAAGAAGTCCAAGACATGTCGAACACACCGCACGCGAAAAGAAGTGGTGGTCCAGCCAGAGTTGGAATTTGACGGGCATTTTGCCCGTCAGAAGCCATTCTGAACGTAAAATACGGTTAAAAAATTTAAATGACCATCTTGGATGACGTGCTTTGAATGGGATCGAACTTATTTTTTACGTGTTATCTTTTTAACAAAACGTTATTAAACATTTCAATTTACGTGTTATCTTTTTTACAAAACGTTATTTTTTACAGCGTTATTTTTCTTATTTTCAAAGAGCCAGTGGTGGTCCAGCACGCTAAGGCTTTCGCAAAAAACTATATTTCAGGAAAAGCCACCATAGAAAAACATACATGGACCATTTTTTGCCTAGGTAAACAACTCCCATTTCCAACCCCAAACATGGACCACTTACTTTATGTTTATTTTTTAAATAAACATATAAATTAAGTCAATAACATGATAGACTATTGTGGGTTTTATTTCTTTTTATTTAACATTCAGTTTTTTATTTTTTCTCTTTTTCTATAATATAAAGATATCAAGATCTGGTTAAATCATTGGGAGATAGACAAAAATGTTGCATTGCAAATTATTAATAACATTAAAAATATTGTTAGTTTTAAGTTTAAAGAGAAAATGTGATGTGAGAAATATTTAGACTATAAGAAAATTAAGATATTATAAGGAGGTCATCAACCCTACTCTAGAAGACCAAAAGTATCTCTGTGTTTTAACTAGCTCAAAGAAAAGAAAAAAATTAATATAGCCAAGATTAGAAGTAACTCTCATGAGCTCCATAGAGAAACAGGTCATTGGGAACCTCCTAAAACGCCATGGGTGGAAAGGATTTGCGATCTCTATGAGAATATGAACATTGAGGATGAAAATCACTTCCTCTTAGAGTGCTTTGCGTACATCCACATTAGATCTCAGTTTCATAATCTTTGTTACAATATTGACTTTCTGAGCCTTTTAACATGTCAAAATTATAGTGAGCGTGAGCTCTAAGACGCTTCTCTCCAAGCTCTTTAAGCATATGAGTACAATCATCCTAGCTGAAATAATCCTAACAAGCAAAGACTATGTATGTAACCAGAAACTCAACTATGAAAGTGTCCTCTTCAGATGTTGATCCTACTTTGAGACAGGCCATCTAGCCAAATATTGTCCAAAAGTCTCCCAATTCTTCTAGAAAGAATCACCATAGATCTACATGGTGGGAAGGAGCACAAAAGGAACATTACACTGTCATCAAGGAAGAATACTCTCTAGTAAACTTTGAATCGCAAGAAATCAGGAAAGAAAGAAACAACCCTCAAGACAAGCAGGGGGAAAGCCCTGCCCAACAACAAAAAAACGAACTCGACAGCTCCTCAAGCATCAACAACTATGAGGATTCGAATACCGCACAAAAGAAATCTTCATTTAGCAGCAAAGTAGATCTCCCGGATCCTGAAGATAAGACACCAGTGTCCCAAGGATCAGAAGAGATGAAGGAGTTGCAAGATAAAGGAAGTTGGAAGACCATAGAGAAGAAAAAGAAAGCTACAACACCAATCTCGCCAAGAAAGATGAGAAGCCAGACAATTAAGAATTAAGAAAATTATAGGTCCAATAGACCAAAGTTCGTCATCATATATATATATATATATATATATTAATAAAAAATAAAAAATAATATATATATATATATATATATATATATATAATTGTTAATGTAAATAATATTAGTTAATCATACTTTTAGTAATGGTATTTAAAAATACAATACTTTATTAATTATTTTATTTTTAAGTATACTCCTTTTTTTATTTATCTTTATTATTTTTTAATTTAATTAAAGTATGTTATAACACTAACATAAATATACTAAATAATTGGATTTATGGCTATGAACGAATCACTCACCTACTTTCCCACAAAGCTATTTATTTTTTAAATAATTTGCACCGATGCCATAAGGATTAATGCTGTGATTTATACTATATATATAGAGGTGTATGGCCATTGGTTTCAGGCCACGCACTGCAGTGGAGCAGTTTGGGTTTCCTAATTGAGCCCTGCACCTCAAACTTGTGATTAGCTAATTTGCATTGAATCCCAGATCCCTGCATATCTATACCCCAGCTTGCAGTGGTGATTGGTGTATATTTACAATGGGCATCAAGAAGTATAATAGGAATGTGCACTTGTGCTTTCTCTGGCTTCTGCTGTCCACTGTACTCATGTTGCAAACTAGTACTGGACATCCCTGGAGGAAGAAGTCAGAACTCCCAAAGCCATGTAGGAATCTGGTGTTATATTTCCATGATGTAATCTACAATGGCTCCAACTCTGACAACGCTACTTCTACGCTTGTGGGTGCTCCCCACGGGGCTAACCTCACTCTTCTTAATGGAAAAGACAACCACTTTGGAGATCTGGCGGTGTTCGACGATCCCATCACTCTGGACAACAATTTCCACTCCCCTCCGGTGGGCAGAGCTCAGGGATTCTACTTCTATGACATGAAGAACACTTTCAGTTCCTGGCTTGGATTCACTTTTGTGCTCAACTCTACAGATTACAGAGGCACTATCACATTCTCTGGAGCAGATCCAATCCTTACAAAACACAGAGATATATCTGTGGTGGGAGGCACCGGGGATTTCTTAATGGCAAGAGGAATTGCCACCATCTCTACCGATGCATACGAGGGCGACGTTTACTTTCGTCTCTGCGTCAATATCACACTCTATGAGTGCTACTGATAACATTTATTTTTCACAGTTGATCACATAATCCTCCAAATCTAGTTACTCATCCTTCATGCCTCCCCTTCATTTCTACGTTGCTGATATTTGAATATAGATAGATATTTTTTTCCATTATATTAATTAAAAGTTATTTCACATTATATCAATTAAAAATTATTACTCCGAGTTAATTTTATTTTAGTCTATTTGAATATACCTACATCCAAATTGAGATCCCTGTTAAGTATGCACATGGGAAATAAATCAATCAATCAAAGGAAGACTTAGAAGTGATGGAATAGCCGTGTATGGGAGACAAATAATATTTAACAACGCTGCACTGCCTTGCTATTTGTACCATATACTAGAAGTGATGGAATAGCAGTGTATGAGAGACTAATAATATTTAACAACGCTGCACTGCCTGCTATTTGTACCATATACTATTCTTGGTCTCGAAAAATAAAAATCATTAACCATGAAAATAGTTGCACTATTTGATTGTTGACATAGGGATAAACTGTGTACAACAACAAATGAATATGAATAGTAAATTAAACAATAAATTTATAAAAAAATTAATACTAATATTTATTGACAATGAATATTTGTAGTTGTAGTTGTAGTTGTTTATGGTTTAAATATAGCTAAGTTAAAGTAAATTAATATGAAGATTTGGTAAAATGTTCAATCTTGTATAAGTTTATGCTGAACTCAATAATAAAGGCCCCAAGCTAAGTTGGATCTCGAATGAAGTTGATATTATATTGCTAGTTGAAACTTGAGAGCATGAAAAATCTAAGGTCCCCAACATAGATGGTTTTGTACTATCATCAATCTGGAACACGCGATCCTACCATAGAGGCATTGGGGGTATAGCTTGTTACATTAGGAAGAACATCTCCCCCCATGCTAGGCTTTATAAAAAATACCCTTACAACCAATATGTTTGGATAGAGATTACTGACATTAATGATAAAAAAAACCTACATAGAAATCTGTTATTTTTCGCCTATCAATTCTAATTTCTATAAGAAAAATAATTTATATTAAAATGGTCCTTACAATGGTTTAGATAATGATATTTCTAGCCTAAGGAATGAAGGTAATATCCTCTTAATGGGTGACTTTAATGCTCTAACTTCAATCATCTAAGCTATTCTTCAAAGCAGTTATTCCATCCCTAATCCTCTTTGGTTAGACGAAGACCATACTCTAGCTAACCGGTACAAAAGAGGCTCTCAAGATCTAGGGGAAAATTTGTTTGGGTTTGAGCCAATGAAGCTCTGCAGTGCTCAAGATCTCATAATTTGCAACGGTCTAAAGAAGTGGCCCAATTCTAGATAGATGACCTGTATCCATGGGCTTGGTAGCAGCGTGATAGACTATGTTATTTCCGATATCCATTTATACAATGAAATAATAAATTTTGACATCTTAAACAACCACGAGCCTGACTCAGATCATAGACCTTTAATTAAAACTCTCAAATTTGTCATGCATAGAGATCCCATAGAAGATAATCCGTATAGCCAAAAGAACTTAATCTTTGATAGAAATAAAAATGATCTTTTCTAAATGAATTAAAAACTAATTTTCTTCCTTTATCTAGTATAGACAACATAGAAGACCTCTATCATAATTTTAATACAACCCTCTCACATTCTATTAACAATTTCTCAATTGAAATTTCAAGTAATAAAAGAAAGAGCAAAACCAACCCTTGGTATGATAAAGATTGTAAAAGTGTGAGGAGAGAAATTAAGGAAGTTGTTGATGAGTCTCTTAAAATTGGTAAGATAAAAATATAGAAAGCCCTAACTAAAAGGAAAAAAATGCCGTATATTCATAAATGACAATAAAATATATTACACCTCTCTAAGGTAGCTCCTAAGAAATTCTAGAGGCAGATTATAATTAGAAAAACTAAAGATAATAATAGAATTGCTTTATAAGACTAGAATTCCTATCTTAAAAAGCTTTATGAATCTCCAAATGTCATAGATAACTTTGAAACTTTGCTCACAACAGAAGAATTTTTCTCATTAGAAGACATAGATTTTGGGGTTAAGCGCTTGGAAAATGGAAAAGCTAAGGACATTGAAGGTTACCAGGTAGAAATCTTAAAAATTGGAAGTCCTATCCTCATCCCTCACATCCAAAATCTTTTCAATCAAGCAGTAAAGCAAGGGTTCCCTAAATCATGGACTCAAAGCCTCATTATTCCTATTTTTAAAAGTGGGGATACAAATAACCCCTCTAATTATCGAACAATTATGATTAGCCCTCTCTTAGCCAGGTTATATGGTATTATTTTGGAAAATAAGATGAGCATATGGATTGAAAGTGAAGGTAAGTGGGCTAAAGGCCAAGTGGGTTTTATAACACAACACTCAACAACATACCACCTCATTATGCTTAGGATCATTGTGGAGGAATGTCGTAATGATAAATCCAATCTCTTTTGTTTCTTTGTAGACTTTAGAAAGGATTTCGATACAATGCCTAGAAATAACCTATGGAATAGATTAGAAGAGCTAAAGGTTCCTTTCGAGTTGAGAGCTACCACTATAAGGTTATATAAGAATTAAATTTCCAAGTTTAAGAGCAATGAGGGGTGGTCGAAAGATATTAAGTGTAATATCAGATTTAAACAAGGTTTCCCCCTCTCCCCTACTCTATTTGGCATTTACATCGACAAGATAGAAGGTTGCTTAGAGGAAGTAGGTCGTGTTGGACGATCTTAGCCGGAATAGTCATCATCCTTCTTCTTTATGCTGACGATATTGTTCTTCTGGCAAGTTTCCCATCTGATCTTGATAAAAAACTAAGAATTCTTAAGGATTTTGGCTCTACCATGGGTATTACTGTTAACACTGACAAAACAAAATTTATGATTATCAAATCTAAGAAGGAAACTTAAGCTAATTTTGTGTATGAATATAGCAACTTGGAGGAAGAGTCTTCTTACAAGTACCTGAAATTGATATTTATTACAAGCTCAACTGGAATTATAGCATTAAGAAAAGGATTAATGGAGGGTGGAAAGCTTATTTTGGTATTGAAAATAATTGTAAAGAAGAAAACCTTGTGATGTGGAATAAAAAGAAGCTCCTCTTTGAAACTTTATTAAATCTTGTTATCTTGTATGGATGTGAGATTTGTGGTTGCGTCATCTCTAGAGAATCCTGGAGAAATATTGAGCAAATCCATAATAACCTCAAAATTAAAAGCAATACACCCTATCATATTCTCATTATAGAAGTGGGTCTTTCCCCTATCGAGAGCCTAGCTATGACTAGGGTCCTGCTGTATAAGCATAAAATAAATAGCGCGGGAGACCATAGACTTCCTAAGCTAGCTTTAAATTCCAGCCAAAAAAAACCTAAGGCTCAAATGAGGTTGGTATAAAGATAACAGGGCTTGGTTAAACCATTGGGAGATCAACTAAAATGTTGCATTGAAGAATATTAATAACATTAAAAATATTGTTACTTCTAAGCTTAAAGAGAAAATGTGGCGTGAGAAAGATTTAGAGGCTAAAATAAAATTAAGATATTATAAGGAGGTCATCAACCCTACTCTAGAATATCAAAAGTATCACTCTGTTTTAAATAGCTCAAAGAAAAAAAATTAATATAGCCAAGATAAGAACGAAATCTCATGAGCTCCATAGTGAAACAGGTCGTTGGGGGGTTCCTAAAACACCATGGGTGGAAAGGATCTGCCATCTCTGTGAGAATATGAACATTGAGGATGACAATTACTTCCTTTTAGAGTGCCCTGCATACACCCACATTAGATCTTAGTTTCATAATCTTTGTTGCAATACCAACCTTCCTAGCCTTTTAACATGTCAAAATTATAGTGAGCCCGGGATACTTCTCTCCAAGCTCTTTGAGCATAGGAGTAAAATTTTAAAACAAAATAAATAATTTGTTTCTTTAGGTCTGATAGACCAAAGTTTGGTCTCAGTGGACGTTAACCATCATCATCATCGGTATGATTAAAGAATATAACTTTTTTTTTAAGCATTTAATTAAACGTTACCATCTTTAAATAGATAAAAATATAATTATATCTTATTTAAAAAACAAAAATATTGATATTTATTATTTAAATTGATTATTTATTAGTTGAATTACTCATTTAGAAAAAATTCATAATATTAAGTTCTTACATCTCAAACAATTTTAAAAAAGCATACTTCTTATAAAAAATTACATCATTCGATGGAAAAAAAACAGGTCGAATTTGCCCAAGAAATTTATCTATCCTGTGAACAGTCTAGGGTCGAGCTATTCCACCTTGCTAGGACTTTTGCGGAGCTTTGCTGTGAATCATTCAGTAAGAATTAGCTGGATTTATCGCCACCACCACAAATGTCGTGTGGAACAGTTAGACACTCATCCCTCTATTTCCAAAATATGGATCTCTAACCAGTGGTCAAATTTTTGGTTTAACTTGCTTTTTCTACATTGGCATTGGGTTATACACATTTACGAGGAAACCATCTGCTGTGTACCAGATCAGATTCGTTCCAGTGGTAGGAGACTCAACAACAGGGGATTGAACACCTCAATGGAGAAATATTTCAATGACGATTCACACTTAGGGAAATTTTGACTGTGATGTGAATGGCATCAAGAGTTGAGTTCTCACAAAAATAAGCTCAGGAAGACAAAATTGTGAAGATTTGAATTTACTCTTTGCTGAAAAGGGAGTATTTTCTATTCAGGCTTTCTGCTAGGGAGGATTTCCCCATTTTAAAATAGAAAGAAAATCGATAGCAAATGTTAAAAATGACAATGAAATATCAGGTTCTATGGAAACCAATCATTTAAGTCAAGTCAAAATTGTTTCAACATACAAAATAGGTTTGGGTAAATGAAAAGAAATATCATGGCATTTTAAGGTGCCTCAAATGGGAACAAGGACAAAGACAAAGACAAAGAAAAATAAAAAAATACCAGAGAAAGAAAATAAATAAGAGCAGCAAAAATAAAAAAGAGTCAACCATTTACAGTCCGAAATCCACACCTCTTACTTGGTCATGAGATATCTACATCGAAGAACTGATGAGGGCCATGACAAGGCTAGATATTTTGGAAGCCAAAGCATAGGAAAGGGACTGCAAAATTTTAGAGATCACATTTGCATATAGGTGTTTAATCAAACGTAATATAAATTTTAAAAGAACGAGTAAAAATGTTACAAGAGGCTCTAGAGATAGGAAAACAAAAATGGCAAAGCATGAAGACAGTGTGGAACACCATGACAAGATCAAGGGAAACAAACAAGGATCCACAATAATTTGTTTGTTTATGATCCACAATAATTTAAAACAAAATAAATAATTTGTTTCTTTAGGTCCGATAGACCAAAGTTTGGTCTCAGTGGACGTTAACCATCATCATCATCGGTATGATTAAAGAATATAACTTTTTTTTTAAGCATTTAATTAAACATTACCATCTTTAAATAGATAAAAATATAGTTATATCTTATTTAAAAAACAAAAATATTGATATTTATTATTCAAATTGATTATTTATTAGTTGAATAACTTATTTAGAAAAAAATCATAATATTAAGTTCTTACATCTCAAATTTTTTTTAAAAAAGCGTACTTCTTATAAAAAATTACATCATTCGATGGAAAATAAAACAAGTCGAATTTGCCCAAGAAATTTATCTATCCCGTGAACAGTCTAGGGTCGAGCTGTTCCACCTTGCCAGAACTTTTGTGGAGCTTTGCTGTGAATCATTAGGTAAGAATTAGCTAGATTTATCACCACCACCACAAATGTCATGTGGAACAATTAGACGCTCGTCCCTCTATTTCGAAAATATGGATCTCTAACCAGTGGTAAAATTTTTGGTTTAACCTGCTTTTTCTACATTGGCATTGGGTTATACACATTTACGAGGAAACAATCTGCGGCGTACCAGATCAGATTCGTTCCAGTGGCAGGAGACTCAACAACAGGTGATCAAACACCTCAATGGAGAAATATTTCAACGACGATTCACATTTAGGGAAATTTTGACTGTGATGTGAATGGCATCAAGAGTTGAGTTCTCACAAAAATAAGCTCGGGAAGACACGATTGTGAAGATTTGAATTTACTCTTTACTGAAAAGGGAGTATTTTCTATTCAGGCTTTCTGCTAGGGAGGATTTCCCCATTTTAAAATGGAAATAAAATCAATAGAAAATGTTAAAAATGACAATGAAATATTAGGTTCTATGGAAACCAATCATTTAAGTCAAGTCAAAATTGTTTCAACATAAAAAATAGGTTTGGGTAAATGCAAAGCAATATCAGGGCAATTTAAGGTGCCTCAAATGGGAACAAGGACAAAGACAAAGACAAAGAAAAATAAAACAGTACCAGAGAAAGAAAATAAATAAGAGCAGCAAAAATAAAAAAGTGTCAACCATTTACAGTCCGAAATCCACACCTCTTACTTGGTCATGAGATATATATGTCGAAGAACTGATGAGGGCCATGAAAAAGCTAGAGATTTTGGAAGCCAAAGAATAGGAAAGGGATTGCAAAATTTTAGAGATCACATTTGCAAATAGGTGTTTAATCGAAGGTAATATAAATTTTAAAAGAACGAGTAACAATGTTACAAGAGGCTCTAGAGATAGGAAAACAAAAATGGAAAAGCATGAAGACAACGTGGAACACCATGACAAGATCAAGGGAAACAAACAAGGATGTGATAATTTCTAAAGCAACTCAAGGCTAATTCATAGTTGTAATATTCCCAAATGGGAAAAGCAGGAATATAGAACAAAATGATTGAAATAGCAGTGTAAACATCACATAAAAATATGAGACCAATATGGAGCTTTCGTATTCATCATAAAAATAGAAAAATAATGGAATACAATGAGGCACAAGCCATAAAACATGAACTAATAAGCCTCCAATAGATAAATCCCCTCAATCATGAGGTGCTGCTACTACACAAAATGTCAGAAGACTGCTACATTGCAGTCATAGGAGCACTGCTACAGCAAATGAACATACAAAAGATAAATGGCTGATATATGTCTCAAAAGATACATAAAATGAAGATCAAGTCTCTATACAACCTCCAACAAGAAACCCAAGAGGGTTTTCAAAAATACACCAATATACAAGAAATGAATCAAAGCCCTAGGGCTGAAGACTCACTGCAACAATACAGTTGGAAATATGTGGCTGATCTGATATGGCAAAGAATACAACATCCTCCAATATACTCCTTAAATGAAAGGCTGATCCCCTCACTAGAAAACCTCCTCCCCAGATAGTGTACTCAAACCACCCGTGCAACTCCTCCCTAAAATAACGCAGATCTGGACTGAAACTGCACTATAGGGGCAAATGATAGTGTGGCCTGATGCCAGATGCTGCAATAAGGCTCAAGGGCCTTCCTTACTAGCCTCACAATGGAAGAAACCTTCCTCCACTGAAAATCTAGATCAGAAATCATCCAGATGTATTCTCCACTACTGCAACCTTCAACACAACAAAACCCTCTACAGAAAATGCATTGCAGATGAAAGATGGAGCTTGGCATGATGCCAAAATGTGGAAATGTAGTGAAATCACTTTTCATAAGTAGGCACTCAAATTCCCCTGAGGATGAAGGTGGAATTCCCACTCGGGAACACCCTGTGCTAAACAACACTGCAATCTTAGCTAAACAAATGAAGAGAGCAAACAAGTCTTAACAGACCATATCAAAATAATAATCTCAAACATGATCACAATGGTTTCCATCCTCTCCCTTATATTCTTGGTGATCCTCCTCACCCTTGGCCCCACTCATTAAAGTCACTACTTCCATGCATGGAGTCTCCCTCCAAAACTGCGTTGTCCCATAATGAATGTCACTCCATGACATCGTTGTTGATTTGGTCAAAGTTGACCCAGTCTATGTGCTCCAACCCCTTTTCACACATAAGGGTGCTTTATCAAGCCACTTGTTGATCATGATCATCTCCCCATTAAAATTTCCATGGACCATTTGGTTTAAATCATCTAATGCCTTTGCCCTGTCTTGCAAAGTCCCTTAGTTGTCTATCATTGCTCTCTCATAGCTTCAAAATCACATTTTAAATGGCTAAAGTCCATATTTGCAAATATATCGGTCCTAACCCCTTCCAGCCTCAGCCCCCTTCATTTTGTTCTCCACGTAACGCAGGGGCTAGACCATGAGCCAAATTGAAAAGCGCTTACTGCATATGGCTATCGGGCGCACTCTGAGCCATCCGATAGCGCCTAGATCAATGGTCCACGTCCTGCCTATCCTGGTGGCCCTTACACGTGTTCTCATTGCAAAAATCGGCCTGTTTTCATCGCACCTCCTTCCGAAGGCAGGCGGTATTCTTCAAATCCCAGCGATTCCATTCAGTGCGCGCTGCGTGTCCCGGTGTACGACTTCAATACCGCTGCCCATCGCACATTATCTTTCGGTCAGAGTCACAGCGCGATATTTGTAATAACCGTCTGATCCCGAGAACTCCATCCAACGGCTACCGCTCTCCCGAGTTGCGCGAAGTTTAGCCCTAGTACATAGTACCCCGGGCCCGCCATTCCATCGCTCACCAATGCATTTCTAACCGTTGATCTCACCTTGAGATCATGCGGCCCAGATCATTCGAACAACCAACTGTTGACCAAGCCTCCCTCCACGTCATTTTTCCACGCGTCAATCACTTTTCTCTTCCACCATTTATATACTCCGTTCGTATGTTATGTTTTGATGTTCCACGAAGAAATCTCTGCTCAGTCCGTCCACCACTGTTCTACTGTGTTTTCACCACCACCCTGCTTTCTTCCGCCATATTATCATATCGCTTCGTCACATGGCTATGTCCATTGCATTGCCATTCCCGTGCATTTGATTTTCTAACGAATTCATGGGTTTTGTAGGAATTCAACGACAAAGAATGACCAAAATTGACCGCTTTCATTACAGAGGCTAAGAACACATCCAGGGACAGAGTTCCTGAGGCTATATTAATGAAGGAAGATCTGAGAAGTGTTCACAACACACCTTTAATCAGTGGGACAGGATGGCAAATCTACCAAACCCTCCAGAGCAATTCAAAAGGCAGATTTTTGTAGGTGAAAGTATTAATGGAGCAGCGAAGAAATATCAATGAAAAATCAAGGAATGCAGTGTCTGGAATTGAAGAATTTAAATTCCAATTCAAAGTTGGAAGAAAGAGGGTACAAAGCACAAAAATCAATGCTTTCAAGGTTTTGATTCAGCCGGATTTTCTTCAGGAAAGGATGGAATGTTCAGGTGGATGTATCTCTATACCGGTTTCCTGAAGAGATTTTCTACTCAGTGCATTTATCTCTGCAAGCGGATTGTCAAGTACATTCAGCATTTCATAGCCATCAAATAGTATGGGCGCGAATTCTTTCACCATTTTGTTTTAATGAAACCATTAAATGTTTTCACCTACTTCTTTTATGAGTTTTTTTTCTTCTCCTCCTCCTATAAAAACTGAGAAGAAAGACATTGTAAGGGTTCCAGAATTTTATCAGAAAACAGTGCTGTGAAAGGGTTTTTGATATACATTTTGTAAAGATCTTGTGTGAAGACTCAAAGCCCGTAGGGTCTCAGTGAGGAGGAGTTCTATCTGTCTTAGAGGATTCTGGTCTTTGGTATCCCACAGTTTGTAACTTTCTCTGATGTGTTTAATATAATATTTCATTTCACCCATCTTCTTGAATCATGTACTGGAATGCGAGTGGCTCACTGATTTTAGGTAAGGATTTATCCTAGTTGATACCCATACTTGGATCAGTCAAGTGCTTTAAATATGGCTCAGGCATGATATACTGTTTCATATGCATTTCATCCATATTTCTGCTATATTAGTTACTTTGGGAGGGTGCTTTTAAAATTCCATTGTCATGTATCGATTCTTAGATTGATAAGCCCATATGTGGTTTTGTTGTGTATCTGGGTACCAGCTCAAGGTTAACTGATATCTTCTTAATATTTCTTTCACCGTATACACCTTCTGATATTTTATTTCTATGGCATATTACTTGAATCGGCCCTCTTTACAGTAAATTGTCTCTTAACTGTCTGATGCTTTTGCATTGGAGCTTTGCATCTTGTCTCTGCAACAATACTTTCTCTGTGACAGTTTCTGTAGATTCTGGTCCCATTTAAATCAATTTCCTTGTATTACAAGAGATAGCAAGAGAGCTTTTGGATTGACACCCAAGTTATATTACATGCTCCTTGCTATGATAAGATGTCCTAGGAACTGGTCTATGGCAACTCTAGGCTATCTCTAGGAGCGAGAACACCTGTCGACAACACCACTAAAGTGATCTCCTTTCACATTAGTAGTGATTTTATTCCTACTAAGGAGATTTATGGGTCTCCATACCCTCTTATTCAACAAATTAAGAAGCAACAACAAAAAATAATATTCCAAATAGCTCATGGCTAATTGGGAATATTATAGTTTCCCCCTCCCAAATGTTGCTTGTCCTCAAGAAACTGTAAAAGTGAGTGCTGCAACTCTTCTCCTCCTTCATTGGTGACACCTCCATGTGATAAGCTCTCCTCATAAACCAAGTGTATCCCAATCAATCCCTCCATGAAATGCTCCTCCCAAGTTCTCGTGAGATGCAAATGACTCATCCCACAAGGAAGAAAAATACCCAATGATGTAATCATGGTTTTCCCAATGTTCTCCCTAAAACATATAGCATAAGAAACATGGAGAATATCTCTCCCAAAGGGCACATCCAACACTTGCATCCCCCCTCCAATCATTCCCATAAAAACAATAAGGACATCATCAATGTATGGGATCAAAACCAAGTATATATAAGCTGCCATATGCAATAATGGAGGTGGATCATAGTACCTCGTGTGGAACCAATGAAATATATCTCCTGATTGCCTCAGATAATGATATGGTAAGTGGTTTCCCGACCACTTACTTGCTGCCATAGTCTTCTCACATTATTTGAGAAGGTAAGAAATGTTTGGTGCCTTTGGAGTGCACCCTGAATGGTAAATGATCTCCCTATATGAATATGAATATGAATAGTAAATTAAACGATAAATTTATAAAAAAATTAATACTAATATTTATTGACAATGAATATTTGTAGTTGTAGTTGTTTATGGTTTAAATATAGCTAAGTTAAAGTAAACTAATATGAAGATTTGGTAAAATTAAATCTTGTATAATTGTATGCTGAACTCAATAATAAAATAATTCTTCAACTTTGAACATTAAATCCAAACTGATTAAATAACTATTTAATTTAATTTAATTTCAAATATAAATATCAGCTAAATTTTTATTATTAATATTGAAGTTAGTTAAACCAAATTATCTAAAAACATAATTTCATAATTATTGTTTTCACTAATTAAATAAAAATAAAATTTTCAAATAAAATTTATATTAATTAAAAATAATTAAAAATTAATTTATTATGTTTTTTAATTTTACAAATTACATATAAAAAAATCCAATTTTAATTTAATCTTATAATTTATAAATATAGAAAGCCCTAAGGAGAGAAATTAAGGAAGTTGTTGATGAGTCTCTTAAAGTTGGCAAGATAAAAATATAGAAAGCCCTAACTAAAAGGAAAAAAATGCCGCATATTCATAAAAGACAATAAAATATATTACACCTCTCTAAGGTAGCTCCTAAGAAATTCTAGAGGCAGATTCTAATTAGAAAAACTAAAGATAATAATAGAATTGCTTTATAAGACTAGAATTCCTATCTTAAAAAGCTTTATGAATCTCCAAATGTCATAGATAAATTTGAAACTTTGCTCACAACAGAAGAAGTTTTCTCATTAGAAGACATAGATTTTGCGGTTAAGCACTTGGAAAATGGAAAAGCTAAGGACATTGAAGGTTACCAGGTAGAAATCTTAAAAATTGGAAGTCCTGTCCTCATCCCTCAAATCCACAAGCTTTTCAATCAAGCAGTAAAGCAAGGGTTCCCTAAATCATGGACTCAAAGCCTCATTATTCCTATTTTAAAAAGTGGGGATACAAATAACCCCTCTAATTATCGAACAATTATGATTAGCCCTCTCTTAGCCAGGTTATATGGTATTATTTTGGAAAATAAGATGAGCATATGGATTGAAAGTGAAGGTAAGTGGGCTAAAGGCCAAGTGGGTTTTAGAACGCAACACTCAACAACATACCACCTCGTTATGCTTAGGATCATTGTGGAGGAATGTCGTAATGACAAATCCAATCTCTTTTGTTTCTTTGTGGACTTTAGAAAGGATTTTGATACAGTGCCTAGAAATAACCTATGGAATATATTAGAAGAGCTAAAGGTTCCTTTCGAGTTGAGAGCTACCACTATAAGGTTATAGAAGAATTAAATTTCCAAGTTTAAGAGCAATGAGGGGTGGTCGAAAGATATTAAGTGTAATATCAGAGTTAAATAAGGTTCCCCCCTCTCCCCTACTCTATTTGGCATTTACATCGACAAGATAGAAGTTTTCTTAGAGGAAGTAGGTCGTGTTGGACGATCTTAGCCGGAATAGTCATCATCCTTCTTCTTTATGCTGACGATATTGTTCTTCTGGCAAGTTCCCATCTGATCTTGATAAAAAACTAAGAATTCTTAAGGATTTCGGCTCTACCATGGGTATTACTGTTAACACTGACAAAACAAAATTTATGATTATCAAATCTAAGAAGGACACTTAAGCTAATTTTGTGTATGAATATAGCAACTTGGAGGAAGAGTCTTCTTACAAGTACCTGAAATTGATATTTATTACAAGCTCAGCTAGAACTATCGCATTAAGAAAAGGATTAATGGAGGGTGGAAAGCTTATTTTGGTATTGAAAATAATTGTAAAGAAGAAAACCTTGTGATGTGGAATAAAAAGAAGCTCCTCTTTGAAACTTTATTAACTCTTGTTATCTTGTATGGATGTGAGATTTGTGGTTGCGTCATCTCTAGAGAATCCTGGAGAAATATTGAGCAAATCCATAAGCATTTTATAATGTATAACCTCAAAATTAAAAGCAATACACCCTATCATATTCTCATTATAGAAGTGGGTCTTTCCCCTATCGAGAGCCTAGCTATGACTAGGGTCCTGTTGTATAAGCACAAAAGAAATAGCATGGGAGACCATAGACTTCCTAAGCTAGCTTTAAATTCCAGCCAAAAACCACCTAAGGCTCAAATGAGGTTGGTATAAAGATAACAGGGCTTGGTTAAACCATTGGGAGATCAACTAAAATGTTGCATTGAAAAAGATTAATAACATTAAAAATATTGTTACTTCTAAGTTTAAAGAGAAAATGTGGCGTGAGAAAGATTCAGAGGCTAAAATAAAATTAAGATATTATAAGGAGGTCATCAACCCTACTCTAGAAGATCAAAAGTATCACTATGTTTTAACTAGCTCAAAGAAAAAAAATTAATATAGCCAAGATAAGAACGAACTCTCATGAGCTCCATAGTGAAACAGGTCGTTGGGGAGTTCCTAAAACACCATGGGTGGAAAGGATCTGCCATCTCTGTGAGAATATGAACATTGAGGATGACAATTACTTCCTCTTATAGTGCCCTGCATACACCCACATTAGATCTTAGTTTCATAATCTTTGTTGCAATACAAACCTTCCTAACCTTTTAACATGTCAAAATTATAGTGAGCCCGGGATGCTTTTCTCCAAGCTCTTTGAGCATAGGAGTAAAATTTTAAAACAAAATAAATAATTTGTTTCTTTAGGTCCGATAGACCAAATTTTGGTCTCAGTGGACGTTAACCATCATCATCATCGGTATGATTAATAAATATAACTTTTTTTTTTAAGAATTTAATTAAATGTTACCATCTTTAAATAGATATAAATATAATTATATCTTATTTAAAAAACAAAAATATTGATATTTATTATTTAAATTGATTATTTATTAGTTGAATTACTCATTTAGAAAAAAATCATAATATTAAGTTCTTACATCTCAAACAATTTAAAAAAAGCATACTTCTTATAAAAAATACATCATTCGATGGAAAACAAAATAGGTCGAATTTGCCCAAGAAATTTATCTATCCTGTGACCAGTCTAGGGTCGAGCTGTTCCACCTTGCTAGGACTTTTGCAGAGCTTTGATGTGAATCATTCAATAAGAATTAGCTGGATTTATCGCCACCACCACAAATGTCGTGTGGAATAGTTAGACACTCGTCCCTCTATTTCGAAAATATGGATCTCTAACCAGTGGTCAAATTTTTGGTTTAACCTACTTTTTCTACATTGGCATTGGGTTATACACATTTACAAGGAAACCATCTGCAGCGTACCAGATCAGATTTGTTCCAGTGGCAGGAGACTCAACAACAGGGGATTGAACACCTCAATGGAGAAATATTTCAATGATGATTCACACTTAGGGAAATTTTTATTGTGATGTGAATGGCATAAAGAGTTGAGTTCTCACAAAAATAAGCTCAGGAAGACAAAATTGTGAAGATTTGAATTTACTCTTTGCTGAAAAGGGAGTATTTTCTATTCAGGATTTCTGCTAGGGAGGATTTCCCCATTTTAAAATGGAAAGAAAATCGATAGAAAATGTTAAAAATGACAATGAAATATCAAGTTCTGTGGAAACGAATCATTTAAGTCAAGTCAAAATTGTTTCGACATACAAAATAGGTTTGGGTAAATGCAAAGCAATATCAGGGCATTTTAAGGTGCCTCAAATGGGAACAAGGACAAAGACAAAGACAAAGAAAAATAAAACAATACCAGAGAAAGAAAATAAATAAGAGCAGCAAAAATAAAAAAGAGTCAACCATTTACAGTCCAAAATCCACACCTCTTACTTGGTCATGAGATATCTACGTCGAAGAACTGATGAGGGCCATGACAAGGCTAGAGATTTTGGAAGCCAAATAATAGGAAAGGGACTGCAAAATTTTAGAGATCACATTTGCATATAGGTGTTTAATCGAACGTAATATAAATTTTAAAAGAACGAGTAACAATGTTACAAGAGGCTCTAGAGATAGGAAAACAAAAATGGAAAAGCATGAAGACAGTGTAGAACACCATGAAAATATCAACGGAAACAAACAAGGATGTGATAATTTCTAAAGCAACTCAAGGCTAATTCATAGTTGTAATATTCCCAAATGGGAAAAGCAGGAATATAGAAAAAATGCTTGAAATAGCAGTGTAAACATCACATCAAAATATGAGACCAATATGGAGCTTCTGTATTCATCATAACAATAGAAAAATAATGGAATACAATGAGGCACAAGCCATAAAACATGAACTAATAAGCCTCAAATAGATAAATCCCCTCAATAATGAGGTGCTTCTACTACACAAAATGTCAGAAGACTGCTACATTGCAGTCATAGGAGCACTGCTACAGCAAATGAAAATAAAAAAGATAAATGGTTGATATATGCCTCAAAAGATACAGAAAATGAAGATCAAGGCTCTATACAACCTCTAACAAGAAACCCAAGAGGGTTTTCAGAAATACACCAATATACAATAAATGAATCAAAGCCCTAGGGCTGAAGATTCACTACAAAAATACAGTTGGAAAGATGTGGCTGATCTGATATGGAAAAGAATACAACCTCCTCCAATATACTCCTTAAATGAAAGGCTGATCACCTCACTAGAAAACCTCCTCCCCAGATGGTGTACTGAAACCACCCGTGCAACTCCTCCCTAAAATAACGCAGATCTGGACTGAAACTGCACTGTAGGGGAAAATGATAGTGTGGCCTGATGCCAGATGCTGCAATAAGGCTCAAGGGCCTTCCTTACTAGCCTCACAATGTAAGTAAACCTTCGTCCACTGAAAATATAGATCAGAAATCATCCAGATGTATTCTCCATTACTGCAACCTGCAACACAACAAAACCCTCTGCAGAAAATGCATTGCAGATGAAAGATGGAGCTTGGCATGATGCCAAAATGTGGAAATCTAGTGCAATCACTTTTCCTGAGTAGGCACTCAAATTCCCCCGAGGATGAAGGTGGGATTCCCGCTTGGGAACACCCTATGCTAAACAACACTGCAATCTTAGCTAAACAAATGAAGAGAGCAAACAAGTCTTAACAGACCATATCAAAATAATAATCTCAAACATGATCACAATGGCTGCCATCCTCTTCCTTATATTCTTGGTGATCTTCCTCACCCTTGGCCCCACTCATTAAAGTCACTACTTACATGCATGGAGTCTCCCTCCAAAACTATGCTGTCCCATAATGAATGTCACTCCTCCATGACCTCGCTATTGATTTGGTCAAAGTTGACCGAGTCTATGTGCTCCAGCCCATTTTCACACATAAGGGTGCTTTATCAAGCCACTAAAGTGATATCCTTTCACATTAGTAGTGAATTTATTCCTACTAAGGAGATTTATGGGTCTCCATACCCTCTTATTCAAAAAATTAAGAAGAAAAAGCAAAAATTAATATTCCAAGTAGCTCATGGCTAATTGGGAATATTATAGTTTCCCCCTCCTAAATGTTTCTTGTCCTCAAGCAACTGTAAAGGTGAGTGCTACAACTTTCCTCCTCCTTCATTGGTGACACCTCCATGTGATAAGCTCTCCTCATAAACCAAGTGTCTCCCAATCAATCCCTCCATGAAATGCTCCTCCCAAGTTCTCGTGAGATGAAAATGACTCATCCCACAAGGAAGTAAAATACCCAATGATGTAATCATGGTTTGCCCAATGTTCTCCCTAAAGCATATAGCATAAGCAGCATGGAGAATATCTCTCCCAAAGGGCACATCCAACACTTGCATCCCACCTCCAATAATTCCCATAAAAACAATAAGGACATCATCAATGTATGGGATCAAAACCAAGTATATATAAGCTTCCATATGAAATAATGGAGGTGGATCATAGTCCCTCGTGTGGAACCAATGAAATATATCTCTTGATTGCCTCAGATAATGATATGTTAAGTGGTTTCGCCACCACTTACTTGCTGCCATAGTCTTCTCACATGCTTTGAGAAGGTGAGAAATGTTTGGTTCCTTTGGAGTGCACCCTGAATGGTAAATCATCTCTCTATATCCTCCTAGGGAGTGGCCATGCTCAACACAGTTTATGGCCCCAAGTTTACAATGAAGTTTAGAAGGTAGAATGCTCCCCCTTGGAATAATGGCCTGCACATGTATGGTAAAGGAATGAAAATACTCATTAAGAAAATCATTATGCATACAAATATGATCCTTATCATATGCTTTGTTCACACAAATGGAGTGGTCCATAGATAGATCCCCTCTTATTCCCAAAGAGGAAAGAGGTGGCTGTGATAACTCCATCAAAGAGTTATGTATCTCCTGCATCTCCAGATGATCCATGAATCTGTTCAAAAGATGATGTATCTCCTCTTCAAAGCCTTCCTAAGCAAACCCCTCCATGATAGTATGGTATGATCTCACGAAATAAGTGTGGCTGAAGAGAAAATCCTCATGTGATGCTTGTAGTAACTTCTACTTGAGCTTGGATGCTCTAGGTAAGAAGATACTACCATGATAGTAGATTACCTCATCTCTGAGTGAAATCTCCTCCTCTAATAGCTGGTCATCAAGTATCATGCATGTAAAAATATCCTTGGAATAATCCACCAACAACTAGGATTTCCAATATGGATCTATCCTCCATAGTGACAGCGCTGATGATCTGTCATGTGGTTTCTCCCTTCTTGTACATATCCTATGCCAAAGTCACATACTGGAAGGCTGTTATCCTCCCTCTGCTACTCCTTTCTCAGCGGAAGATCTGAGGTGAGAGTGGGTAATGATGATGTTGGGAGAATGTCTCCCTCCTCCTTGAGTCTACCGAAGACTATCAACGTTGTACCATGACCTCCCAATGCCCCCACTCCTCTTGGATCTATGAGTGGTGCAACATGATGTGAGACATTTATCACCAACACTTGATCAGGTGGCCTCCCAGGTGGTTTGCCACAAAACAATAATGTCTCGTGGGCCAAATTCATGCACATAATAGATGGGACTGTTAGGTCCTTACTTCCATTGTGCAAATCCATCTATGTTTTTTGTGTGGAAGTTGTTTGTGAGGGATATGTGTGCATGCCCCCAATCATATGATTTTTTCCACTTTTTCTATCCACCCATTCCATATGTAAAGTCTCCCAATCTGTGGTGACTTTCCCCAAAGTAATCAACCACTGCACATCCAATATCACATTGGTGTCAGGTATGTCAACCACAAAGAAGTGATGGGTCAATGTATATTTCCCCATGGTGACAGATAAAGATGGAACATAATGCATGCAATGCATAGTTCTAGCTTCTGGGACCAAAACAGAAAATCCCTCAAAATCATCAGTGGGTATTTCCCTCCTCTCCACTAGTTGGGCATCAATAAAATTTTGGGTAGCCCCACTATCAATCAAAGCTAAAACCCTCTGATCCAAAATGGAACCTCAAACCCTCAAGGTCAAGTGCTTGGGTACTCTCAATGATGCAAGGGCCCCTCCAATTGGAGCAGGTGTTCCATTCCCACCTCTTGGTGGTGGTGGATCCTCTCCTTCTATCCCAACACGGTGACCTCCTTCTGGTTCCTCTTCTTCTTCCCCCTCATCATATGAAAATACCTCTATATAGTGTGCCTTCCATGCTTCATATCTATGTCTGGTTTCCCATGCTTCTTAGCATGTGAAGCAAAGCTTCGTTCTCCTCACGTCTCTTTGGACATCACTACTAAGAGGTACTTTGTTTTGGCTCTCCTTTGAAAGAGGAGCCTTCTCATCTTTTCCCTTGGATGGAAAAGTGGGCTTTTGCTGAAATGTTGCCTTTGCTTTTGGCAAGGCATCTTGTAGATATCTAGCCCTCTCAATGGAATTTGAAGGGTAGTGGGTTTGGTAGATTTAACCAACCCATGAAGAGGTTCTACTAGCCCATCAATAAACATATAGACCCTTCTTTCTGCAGATAAATTAGGAACCATAATAGAAAGTTTTAGAAATTCAGAAACATAAGTTTATGGATTACATAATTTTTTGAGCTTTGCTAGCCCCATGAAAGGTTCCTCTAGATCTTTTCAATCAAACCTCTCCACCAACCTCCTTATGAACTTAGAAAATGTAGTCACATTGGCATGACCCAATGTAGAAAGACCATGAAACCACCAATCATGTGCTTCACCCTCAAGGTGCAGCACTGCTATCTTGATGGCCTCCATCTCCTGTACTTGGTTCAGATGGAAGTAGATGTCTAGCTTCTCTACCCATGATTTGGTAGTGTATTTAGGTGACCCATCAAAGTTGGGTAACAAAAATATTCCCATAATCCAGTGTAGATCATGATTATGTATGAATCCTCCACCTCTATTGTGATGTCGGGGTCTCCTATTGTCCTTGATCTGACAAAATTCTTGAAAACTCAAATGATCCTTGAATCTCTGAGATTGAGACTCATACTCCATGAAATAGTCTTTAAGATTTTCTTTTTCTTGAAACCCTCCATTTCCCACTGCTAAGAATGTAGGCATTATAGAGCATTGGGAAACCTATTGCTTCACTGGTTGATCACTCCATTGATGAGAAATGCCAGAGCCTTCACCATGTAGAAACCCTTTAAGAGATTCCTTGTTTCTATCCATCCTCATCTCCTTTATTTCTCTAGCAATGTCTTACATAGTTCGAAGAAGAATCTTAGGAAACTCATTCTCCTCATCTCCTCCTGATAAAGGGCTTTTACCCTTGTCTTCTCTATCATCTGTATAGTCATACTTTTGGTTTCTTCTGAGATGCCTCCTCTCTCTATCTGTGAGAGGATCTCCTTCTTCTGATGACATATTGGCTTAAGATGCACAAACTGAGCCAAGATTATGCCCTGATACCACTGCAATATTCCCAAATGGGAAAAGCAGGAATATAGAACAAAATGCTTGAAATAGCAGTGTAAACATCACAATGGCTGCCATCCTCTTCCTTATATTCTTGGTGAGGTTCCTAACCCTTGGCCTCACTCATTAAATTCACTACTTCCATGGATGGAGTCTCCCTCCAAAACTGTGTTGTCCCATAATGAATGCCACTTATCCATGACAACGCTGTTGATTTGGTCAAAGTTGACCAAATCTATGTGCTCCAACCCCTTTTCACACATAAGAGTGCTTTATCAAGCCACTAAAGTGATCTCCTTTCACATTAGCAGTGATTTTATTCCTACTAAGGAGATTTATGTGTCTCCATACCCTCCTATTCAGCAAATTAAGAAGCAAAAGAAAAAATTAATATTCCAACTAGCTCATGCCTAAATGGGAATATTACAATAGTTAACAAGTTGGTCAAGGAAATTTTTCTAAAAAATTTTAGGAAAGAGAAATAAATAGAAATTTAAAAGGTTTTTAAAAAGAAACAAACATAAATTAAAAGCACAATGTGTGTGTGTCTGTAAACAATTTCAAAATTTAATGGTAACATTGTAACAATCTCCTAACAATTACTTTTATTTATTTATTTCTGGCATTATTCTTTAATGGATTAAGGGTTCTTTATGACACCTAGTATGTTTTTTCATATTATAAGCATTGGTTTTTCCCAAAGGCTTAGTGAATATATCAACAATTCAATTTGTTTTTATTGGATCTTCTCTCTAGCAATATGATGTTTCACTTTGTTTTATCTTACAAGATAAATTGTATTATTCATTAATTTCAGTTTAATTTTATTTTTTCATTTCATAGTTCTTGGTGCTAATTTCCTTTCTCCCATGCCCTCAATAATGCACCTTAGCTAAATTGTTTCATAGGTAGATCTCCATAATGCTTTTTACTTAGTGTAAATAGAGGACAATGAAAACGTTGGATGATTTTGATCGAGGTGGATATTGGTGGCCATCGGCCTATTCCACTTGGACCTCCAACATTTTTCTCTACCGGTTTATTAAATTTTCAACATAGTTTCCTATTGTTGCAGTTTTCTATTTTGGCATTTTTCTGGTCCTTAACTTCCAGAGTCGTTTTGAGGCCCTAAATGTCATTTTTTTGGAAAATGGGGAAAAATATATCAAATATAGATGTTTGAAGTCAAAATTTGTTTTCCTTAGATAGAAATTTCTAATGGGATATAATGCATGCCAAACCGAGATCGTATGGAAAAGTTATGACCCTGGAAAGTTGACGTTCCAACTAACCCCATCGGGGCCCATACCTATTGGTGCTTCATCTCCTAGAGTTAGCTTTTTGGATGCTTATGGTTTATCATTATTTATTCATGATAAAAAGATATTTGGGCCACATTGTAACATGGTTCAAAAGGAATGTAGCCATCGCATCTCTTCTTAGAGATAAGATAGCATCGCCCGAGCTAGTTTGCTTTCATTTTTCATGCAAACAGTTTTTCAGTATTTGCTATTTATTAATTGAAGTTAAATATCACTTTATCTTTGTGTTTATGTTTTAAATATGTATTTCATTTCATTCTTTCATAAATTTAGATCGGTGGTATAAGATAAGTCTACCCTTTCTCTTTTTTTCCTGTGCATGTCCCCAACATGGTCAAGGAATAAGTAGTTGGGAATCGAACTGTTTGAACCCTTGCAATACAATCATTTCTAACCCCAAAGATCTCCCACGAAAGAAGAAAATAAAGACAAGGGAGCGGGAGATCCTATCAAATTTTTACTCGAAAGATCCCTCGAGCGACAGAGGAACGAGATGATGCATATTTTTTCCTCGATCCTTCGATGGATACCAATGGGCGTCACATATTTATCCAACAATCACTTCGGAGGCATCACCCCATTTAAGGTATAATTTAATTTTTTTCATTCCCATATTTGAAGGCCAGATAGACACAAATGCTTTAGATAAATGGTTAAAATTGCTGGAAAAATATTTTTTGGTCCATAATTTTTTCGATAGATAAAATGTTACATTTGCAATCCTTAAGGCCACTGCCGATGTCAAGGACTGGTGGGAGTATTACTGTGAGAAAATTTTGAGGAGGAATCATCACTATTTTCATCCACACCCTCTTGGGACTCTTTCCAATATGTTTTTAAGGAACAATATTACCCTATTGGGAGCTATGAAGACAAATACATAAAATGGACCGCATTACAACAAGAAAGGGACCAAAAAATTTCAGAGTTGAGCAATATCTTTCATACCCTACGCACGAAAATGAGTATCAAGGACACTAAGAGACATCTGGTGCTAAAGTACCATGGTTTTCTATACAAATAAATCCAGGTAGAAATGGATTTCCTGGAAATTTCCTTGTTTCGTGCAACATACTGATATGATGTCAAAATATAGCATAAATTTAAAAAAATGAAGTGAGACTTTGGATTTGTGAATCTAAAGTAGGTAAGGGCACATCCAAATGATAGAAAAAAAGGCATAGCCAAGGTGGAATGGCCCAAGACGATTTTTCGAATCTGCAAGCAAAAAATTGGGAAGACAAAGAAAGATTCAAGAAAGTGGTGTGAGTTCCACAAGAGGCCCACTCACAACAAAAGTGAACACAAAGCATTCATTGGTGGTTGAGTTGAAAGCTTCATATTCAAAAACATGTTCCAACTTTGAACCAAAACCTAGCAAAGGGAAACAAATCATTGATGTAGAACCCAATGCCACCATTTCCACCACCAAGGTAAAGAAAAGTGAACTCAAATATTTGGAGGAGGGTGAGCGTCTCTTCCACTCACATATGTGACTGAAGGGTGCTCCACTGTAGTTCATTACCGATAGTCGAAGTCAAAATATCCTCATCTCAGCAGAGGTCATTAAGTGGTTGGGCCTACCAAAAACACCACACCTACAACCATATACCATGATGTGGCTCCACCAAGGGCTAGATCTCCACATCATCTAGTAGTGTCACTTGCCTTACAACATCAAGCCTTTCATGGACGTGGTATTGAGTGAAATTTCTCCCCTTGAAGTTTGTGATGTTTTATTAGGCTAACCATACTTGTGGAAGCGTCATGTTGTGTATGAATCCATATCTCATACTTTTTATTATTACTTTGGGAAAAAACCTATGTAGGATACCAAAGCTAGCCCCACCTATTTTCATTTATTTTATCTATGCTAAGCAATGTAGTAAGATCATCTCCAATACTAGGAAATTGTTTCTCCTCCTTATTCGCTCTCAAAGTAATGGGAAGGTCATGGTCACATCCATGGCCTTTAGAAAGGGCTCCTTCACATAGTAGAATAAAGTGAATAAGGCCATGGAAGAGTACATGGACATATCCTCGCCTACGAGGGTAGATTTTCACTATTATGTCAAGCATTCAACCGATTTGACCCCTGGTGCACCTCTACATAATGAGCCAATATATTTTCACTCTCTTCTATAAAATAAAGAAATCATTAGCAAAATAAATTTCTAAGCATGTTCGACAAGTTCACTCACTGTATTGAACCTAATTGTGTATGTGATGAAAAATTGGATGGAGGACTCTGAATTGATTATAGAACGAACAATTAAAGCAAATTGAGAACAGATACTATTCATGGTTATGACCTTATTTGATACGGATTTGTCTTGGAAACATGACACAATACTATAACATCAAATACAAAGATGTGATAAAATAACACTTCATTTCATTAATATCAAAGAACTGAAATTTGCTTACAGACAGAATGGAAATAAAACTAGCTAGGGCGCTGGTAGCTATCTCTGAGAAGAGATGTGGCAGCTACAGGCCTCTGAACTGAGTTACAATAAGGCTCGAGGGCCTATTTATCATTTAGAAACAATGGGAAATCCTAAACAGCCAAAACCCTAACCCTAGGAGATGAAGCGCCAAAACTATGGGCCCCGGTTGGGTAAATTGGTGTTTCAACTAGAAATTTGTCTTTAAGCACTCTATCTCGTTTGATGCACATGATACATACATTAGAAATATCCATTAGAATGGCGATTTTAGAGAATATCAATTTTCTGGAATGGAATCATATTTTCCGGACAAAAGATGCCAAAAAACGTCGTTTAGGGCCTCAAAGCAATAAAGTTGGACATGCTAAAATAATGGTTATTACCCAAAATAAAAAACTGAAAAGAAAATGGTACAGGCTTTGAAATGGAGATAGCGGTGGCCACAATATCCCATGGACTCACTCCCCTTACGGAAGCAACGGTCTGACCCATTGAGTTCCTCCATGAGATGAGAAAATTTCTGCTGAACTTGGTCCCTGGTGAACCACTTTCCTTGGTGCAGGAGTTGGCCAGCTTTGACAACCCGATACAGTTGGATCTTCTGTTGGCGAGTGTTCTTGATTTTCATGTCCATGATACAATCTGTGGTGGCTTGTTCCATGTAGTCTGGGTTTAACTCTGTTGGTGTGAGTTGTTCTGCAATGTCCGAGGTGTCCAGTAGAGGTGGGAAGTAAGGACGAAGGCGATCTACATTGAATACTGGGTGAAGACCAAGGAATGGTGGAATAATGAGCTCGAAGCCATTGTTCCATGAACCTTTGTGATGGTGTACGACCAATATTGGAGTGGGTGAAGCTTGCGGTGGGGTCCAGTGAGGAGCTCCTTCTACAAATGTAGCCACAATTTTTCACCCACCTGGAAGTTGTGTGGCACACGATATTGATTATGTCGTTTCTTTTACTTATCATTAGATCTGTCAAATATGTCATGAAATTGTTGGTGGATGTGCTAAATGCGCTCGATGAAGTTGTTCGCTTTGTTAGCTTCAGACTAGACATGACTTGAATCATCCTGAGTAGCCGTAAATGGCATGGCTATGTCAATGGGACATAGTGGCTGGAATCCCAAGCCCACCTAAAAGGGGCCATGGTCGGTTGAGTTGTGAAGAGCCCAATTATAACTGCGTTGTACATAGGGGAGGCTCTCATCCCCTGTGCGTGGATGCTTTGAATTATACATGTGCAGAATGTGTAAAATCATCTTGTTGAAGGCCTTTGTCTGGCCATCAGTTTGGGGATGGAAAGTTGTGGACTTGGTAAGCTTGGTGTCCAAAATTGACCAGAGGCTGGACCAAAATGTGCTGAGGAACCTGCTGTAGTGATTTGATATGATAGAATTGTTGGAAATACTGAGAGGGGGGGTGAATCAGTATTTCTTTCAATTAGAGCATTAGTTAATCTTCAATTATTATCAGTGTTTGTACAATGATAGCAGCAAATAAGAGGAACACAAATGCACATAGTTTTTAAGGTGGAAACCCACTCCGGGACAAAAACTACCTAATGCTTTTCTAATAATTATTTTCAACTCCAATTGAAAATAAAGCTCCAACTTCCTAGAATCTAGAAAAGCATTCTTCTCCAACTCCCACTGGATGGATGCTCCAACTCCCGAGATTCTTCAGTAGTCACTGAACGGATGCCCCAACACCCAATGAGCTACAACTCACCCTAGCACCACCCTAGCACCCTATAGAAGAATAAAAGAAGAATGGACTCCCGTACCAGGGAAAATGGTCCACTTTACAATGATATAGAATGATGTAGAAGAAGAAGATATACTAGACCATAACCCCAACTTTCACACAACCACCTAATGATGATCCTAGACCTCCCAACACTGCCTCTTCAACCCTTGGCAGATAGATACCAGTACAATTTGTACAATAATGTATTTACAATGACTAAGTACAATGATACCTTTACAATGATTGCATGTAGTGCTGCCCACTTGAAGACTTCATATGACGAACTTCTTGCTGCTATTATGCACCTTGATTGTTGCTCTTGTCATGCTACCCTCTGCTGCACCTTGTTTTGTTTTTCTGCCGTGGAAAGTCTGGTCCTTTGCAATCCTTGACAACACATGATCTAGCTTTTTCTTGCCTTCTAGGAGCTCGATATTGAATCTAGTGTATCTCTGTTATTTCAGATCCTCAATATCCGATTTTTGGTCATGTAGTAGTCATCTGAGTCTTCTTTCCAATGCCACAGGTCTGACCCAATTTGGATACTTGAAGAGAGAGTTATACCCAATTTCTCACACTGCCCTAATTATGGACTGTTTCAGCAGAGCGCACTTGTATGGCATGCCACGTGTCACTGTTTCTTCATTTGCCTCTGAAATTGATAGAGAGAAAACTACAGACTGTGCGCTATCTTCCACGTTTTACAAAATTCCAATCCGATACTCAGAGATATTTATGACGATTTTACCAAGGTCACTTCTTTGAGATGAATTTCAGGAGCCTGCAAAAACCCTTACTTCCACAGATCATATCTCCAAACATATTGCGCAAATTGATCTAAAATTTTTACTGCAGCTTCCTCAGGATTTCGGCTTCCCCTCATAAAAATTTCAGCTTATGAGCCTTCGTATAAAAAAAGTTAGAGCGAAAATTCCACGATGACCTGTTTCAATGGCCGAATCCCATTGCATAAGGAGGAAATGAAGATCACAATTTATATGAATGCTTAAGTTGAGAGGTGCTTCAACAAGTGAACGTGGGAGGGATTTTAGTAGCATAAAAAATATTAATTATGACTTTTCAATGACCCATGCCCCAACCCCATGGGGTTTTAGCCCATTAACTGGGGGTACAAACTTCAAACATGAATATCTCTCAAACCGTGAAGAATTACATGGCGTGCCATATATCAACGGAAACATCTCGACAAGTAGAAACCATCAAAAGCATTATTGACCCGGAATATGTTAATTTGATAGGTCAAAATTACCATGCAATATTGGGTTAGCCCCTGGTGCTGCTTGGGTTGACATCAATGACAACTGCTGATCAACAATCTCCCCCTTTGGCATTGATGGAAACACAAGTACTCCCCCTGCGATCATGACACCTCTTCGTACAACATTCTCTCCCCCTTTTACATCAATGGCAAAGGGTGACTCCCCTTGAAACACAACCATCCTGCAGACCTGTACACACTTCCACTCACGCTGACACACAACTATCCTGCAGACCTGTACACACTTCCACTCCCCCTTTATATTCTGAAAAAGGAAAATCTAATGAGAAATTGGGAGAATCCCAAGCTTCTGGAAAAGATATTCCAATGCTGTCGAATATTTAATATGTGACTCTTTTGGTGCTGCTTGGAATCTTGCTACTTGTCCAACTGCTTGCATAACATTTGGTAGGAAGGCTGTTACATATAGAAGACTACTAATCATAGATCTGTACAACCTTTGATCCACATCCTTAGATGAGTCGTCAATGCTCAATTTGCAACCTGTTACCACTGGAGCAAGGAAGGGTTTGCAATCTTCCATTTTAACTTTCTTGAGCATTTGCTTAATGTACTTGGCATGAAATATAAATATTCCTTTCTCTTGCTGAGATATTTGAAGCCCTAAGAAGTATGTCAGCTCACCAATTAAAGACATCTCGAAATCACTTTGCACCTTTGTAGCAAACTTCTTACTTAGTCGATCATCATTTCTACCAATTATTGTATCATCCTATTTAGCTATTAGACATGATTTAGTTACTTCATCCAGAACATATATGTCATTTGGAGCTCGACTTGCTGTAGCCACAATTTCACCATACACGCCTTTCCTAATTTCACATTTCGTGGAGTTGAATAGTATTGTGTGTCCTTGATCACACATTTGTCCAACACTGAGTAGATTGTGATTCATGTTTTCAACCAATAGAACATTCTTGGCCAGAACATCTTTGCTTCTGAGAGTGACAGTACCTGATCCTATAACATTTGAAGATCCATCATTTCCAAAGGACACATTTCCATCCTTCTTCTCTTTCAGAGATACAAATTTATTTCTATCTCCAGTCATATGCGTTGAGCAACCGCTATCAACATACCACACATCTGTGTTCTTTTGAGCCTTGAGAGTGAGAGCACAATTATCATTCTTCTTCTTCTTCCATGTTCTTTCATTCTGTGGCTTTGAATATTCTTCTGGAGGATTTTCAAGTCTGCAGTCTTTGGCTATGTGTCCAAAGTTTCGACATTTGTAACATTCAATATTATTTCTTAAATGGTCAAATCTACTAATATTTTGCTGAGCCTTGGGAGGTTCATATTTGACAGATCTCCTAGAATTGTATTCATTCCTAGGGTACATGCGACATTCTACAGCTTTATGACCAAATTTTCCACATGAATAACAGTAGCCATAAAAAATATGTTGGTACCTGGATGGAAATTTTCATCGAGGAATTGTCTTCCAAGGTTTTTCTTGCAAATCTTATCCAATGAAGTCTACATGCATGTCAGATCTCATAGGTTCATTGTATTTTGTTGTAGAAGGTCCTGATTCTTCTTCTTTGTAACCGATGCCAGTTTTGTCGTTGTAAGATCGTTGATTGTTGATGATTTCTTCCAATGCCATTGAGCTGTTGGCATAGTTTTGGATAGTTTTTCCTTTCTTCACTTCCTCACGCAGCGAGACTACTTCGGCTTCTAATTCTTCCCTTTCTTGGTTGCTTTATTCCAACTTCTTTTGAAGTGACTCTTCAATGCATTTGTGTTCTTCAACTTCAATTTTGAGACCTTGAACTTGTTCTTCAAGAGTTTTGGAACGGATCTTCTCTGCCTTGAGATATTTTATAAGCTTGATTGCTTCCTTATAAAATTTGTCTATGGTCCATCCTTCTTCTTCATTGTTTGATACCTCTTACTTATTGTGCTTGCGTTTATTGTGCTTGGCCATAAACAATACTCTCTCATTGGCTTCTTCTTCACTATCATTGTCTTCATCGGATGATGAGCTATCTTCTTTAGAGAGAAAGTTCCTTTTGGATCCTTGCTTGTTGAATTTCTTAAAGCCTTTCTTTCTTTTTGAGTTGCCATTACTTTTGTTTGGACATTTTGCTGCAAAAATCCCAACCTCATTATAGCTCAAACATATCAATGGAATTTTACCTTTGAATTGTCCCTTACCAATTTGTAGTTTTCTCGTGAAGTAAGCATATTCTTCATCTGAAAGACCTTCTTCATCATCTCCCTTTTATTCACACTTGCAGGTGCATATCTTTTCAATTGAAGGTTGTTTATCCTTATTGGTTTTCTTAGATGCAACGAACGCAGTTTCTAGATTCAAAGTACCCTCTTCTTCATCAAGTCTCATTTCATATGCTATGAGAACTCCATGTAATTCCTCTTTGCTGAGTTTGTCCAGATTTGCACTGTATTCTAAGACCGATACATTTGGGTTGAATCTCCCTGGTAACGTTCTAAGAATCTTCCGTATAATAGTCTTCTCATCAACTGGCTCTCCTAATCCTTCTAGAGTATCGGTTATTTCATCAATGTATTGAAAGTATGCAGCAATGTTGCAATCTTCTTTCATTCTGAGTTGCTCAAATTTTTCTCTATAGATTTGAAGCTTTGCTTCTTTGACATTTGAGTCACCTGCATATATATTCTCAAGATTGTCCCATACATTTTTGGTGGTTTTACAACCCAACACCTTATGATAAGCAGATTCAATAAGTCCACTGATAATAATATTCTTTTCTTTTGCATCATTTACCAAATTCTTCTTACCTTGTTCATCCATGGTTGATGTAAATCCATTTTGAACAGTGTCCCATACTTCGTAACCTTGCGCCAAGAGATAGACCTCCATTCTTCCTTTCCAAAGTGCATAATTATTTTCATTGAATAGAGGTACACCATTCTTGGTATACTCCATGACCTCCTTCTAGCTGTTAAAATACTATTGAAGGAACCAAACTCTGATACCAATTGTTGGAAATACTGAGGGGGGGTGAATTAGTATTTATTTCAATTAGAGCATTAGTTAATCTTCAATTATTATCAGTGTTTGTACAATGATAGAAGCAAACAAGAGGAACACAAATGCACATAGTTTTTAAGGTGGAAACCCACTCTGGGACAAAAACCACCTAATTATTTTCTAATAATTCTTTTCAACTCCAATTGAAAATGCTCCAACTCTCCTAGAATCTATGTGCATTTTTCCTCCAACTCTAATCGGGATGATACTCCAATGTTTCATATTATTCTATCGAATCCTTGCACCAATAACCAACAGCTGTCCCACCCAGCACCACCCGCCACCTTGTTAGTAGAATAAAAGGAATAATGGACACTCAGCCTGTGATAAAGTGGTCCACTTTACAATGATATAGAATGATGTAGAAGAAGAAGATATACTAGACCATAACCCCAACTTTGACACAACCACCTAATGATGATCCTAGACCTCCCAACACTGCCTCTTCAACCCTTGGAAGATAGATACTAGTACAATTTGTACAATAATGTATTTACAATGACTAAGTACAATGATACCTTTACAATGATTGTATGCAGTGCTGCCCACTTGAAGACTTCATATGATGAACTTCTTGATGCTATTATGCACCTTGGTTGCTGCTCTTATCATGCTACCCTCTACTGCACCTTGTTTTTGTAGGTTTTAACCATGAACAAAAATTATCTACACACGAATCTTATAACAGAAAATAAACAATAGCGAGAGCATAAAACATAAAACAAACAAACACAGAGATTTTCCCCTGGATCCCAAATCAGGACGACCAGCTTGATTTTCCATTATATTCCTTTTAGTGTTACAACACATAGATATACATGCCAAAGCATACATAAACCCCAATCCATTAGCCCTGGATTAGAACATAACCGTAGTTCCCTTGACCGGATCTACAAAATACCAGGGGCTAAAAATCATTGTACCCCAAAACCATGTACAAACTCATGCACAAAAAAATGGTGGGTCCTCCCTTGGTGACTTGACTCAAGGGCCAAGTGATATGAGAGAATCCCAACAATAAACCCGCAGGAAATTAGCAAGATCAGAAAGTTTAAGTTTCATAGTGTGAGTTGGGGCTGTCATCCAATTCCTAACTTCTGACTTGGATCTTGGCTGGATCCACATGCACCCCCCTTTCCTCAATAATGTATCCTAGATATTGAACCTGGGTCATGCCAAAAGTGCACTTCTCCAAATTGGCACACAACTTGTGTTGCCGTAGTGTTTGGAGGACTTCTTGGATATGGTGGAGGTGTTCTTCCCAATTCTAGCTAAAGATCAGAATATCATTCAAGTACACCACTACAAATGAGTTGGTGAATGGATGCAATATGTCATCCATCAACCTCATGAAGTTTGCGGGAGCATTTGTCAACTCGAAAGGCATGACGAGCCATTCAAAAAGGCCCTCCTTGGCTTTGAAAGCAGTGTTCCACACATCAGAGGGTTCGATTGGTACCTGGTGATACACAGACTTCAAGTTGATCTTGCTGAAATATTTTTCCCCTTTGAGTTGGTCCAAAAGGTCATCAATCCGTGGGATCCAGTACCTATTCTGGACAGTGATCTTTTTCAACGCCTGATAGTCAATACAGAGTCTCCAAGTCCCATCCTTATTCTGTACCAACATGATCGGGCTCCCACAGGGCGATGAACTTGGCCGGATGTGACCTTTCTACAACAACTCCTGAATCTGCCTCTTGATTTCATCATTCTCAAGAATAGAGAACCTATAGATCGGTCCATTGGGTAGCGGTAGACCTGGGGTCAGGTCAATGGGGTGCTTGACCTGACAGTGCAAGGGCACCCTTGTGGGTGAGGTGAAGATGCCCTCGTACTCCTCCACAACCTTTTCCATTTGTTGTTGTCGTGCAAAGGAGCCATGTCTGGAGGTCGTGGCCACAATATTCTTCTTGCCCTGCGGGCGGATCATCAGGAAAACAAATTTCCTAGTTCTGGAAATGAGCTTACTGCATTGTTTTGTGGGAACCAAAGAGATAGTGGGAGGTGGTGGTACCTCTGGCATCCTGTAAAACTTATTTCCTAAAGTAATAATAACAACGTGAGGCTAGGACTCATACACAGCATGTCACTTCCACAAGTATGGTTGGCCTAATAATACATCAGAAACATCAATAGGAGCAATATCACACAATAACTCATCCATGAAGGGCTTGATGCTATAAGGAAGGCGGAACTGCTGGCTGACGCGGAGATCCTGTCCTTGGTGAAGCCACCCAATGGTGTATGGTTGTGGGTGCACTGTGGTCAGAAAGCCTAACCGCTCCATGAAATTTGCTGAAATGAGGTTCTTTTGGCTCCCATTTGTTATTGCCTAAATCCACCTCAGGCTGAAAAGAGGCAGAGTTCAGGGTAACATCAAACCACGCTCATTCTGGTAGCTAGCCCTACCAGAACAGGAGAGGGCTCTCTCCGGGTCAATCTCAGGAAAAATGTATCAATAGGGCTTGAGATGACTAAAATAAAAACTAATTTTAGGCTAGGTATATAGATGAAAATATTTGATTTGATTTTGGGGGTTTTTGTTGGAAAAAAGGGAAAGGCAGTTTTGGGTGCGGGGATAAGGCCCAGTTTTTGCAGAGTTCTGATTGGAGCAGGGAAAGAAATGGTTTTGATGCTTTGAAATGAAGGGATGGATGGTTTATACCACTGAGGAGCTGAAGAGGTCAAGATGTCTCAAGGATCCTCTCCAAACAGATGAAAACATGTAAAATTAAACAAATTCCACGGCAGAGCAAAGCAAGCTACTGAATTCCACCTTTAACACTAATTTGTTTAATCTAAGAAGAAAAAAGAAGAGAAATGATACACCTAAACATCGGTGAACTTACAAATACATAGATAAAAACACCATCAAAACACAGAGCCACATGAATCCCAAAGAGTGCTGCGAACCCTGGTCTTTCCTTTGCCAAAAATGCAAAAGTGTATGTACAATGAAGTGCCAAACAATTCCCAAGTATCCAACCCTGAAAATGACTCAGAAAATACATGATATAGACAATAAAAACCAATTCCCATGCCTCTATGGGTCGCTCTCATCATTCTAGGAGTTGTTTCAACCAATTCTAAACTAGGAATTGAAATCTAGGCAATTAAACAACTTGCCTCTATATGGTAGGAAACTGATTCATTCATTTAATTTTCACATTTAGTGAATGAATCCTATAGAAAAAGTAAAAATGTGTGAAAATTTACATCATGATCATGAAATTACATCAGGGTAGATCAATAGTTACATGAAAAAGTGAAACTAGTCAAAACTGGGCGAAATTCTGAGCTGAAGAGTGAAAAATAGGCCAAAATTCTCTATGCGTAGCACAACTTTGGAGCTAATTTTGAGGCCCTTCCCGAAGTCCAAATTGAGCTAATGATAGCTCGTTGGAAATCCCTACCTGTCAGATTTCCAACCCAAGTGGAATTTTCGGATTTGGATGTGATTTACCCCTCCAAAATTTCAATCTCCCAAGAGTGGTTCCTGTGTGTGCAGAAGTGGCAGAAAGGCCATTTTCAAGGTATTTTTAACCCTTTAGGCAACCCAGAACTTGATGAAATCCTTAAGCCATTCCTGAGCATGCATAAATTTTCATAAAAAATCCAAAAATATAAAGTTTCCCTCCAGAAGATCTCCCAATCATAAGCGCGCGCAAGGTGGCGCTACGCGTCGGGCAGGAAAATCTGTTTTGTGACCAAAAAATTCAAAATTGAAAAATTTTTCTCCAAATTTGCTAAAATTTGAGATGAAGGTCCCTCATCAAGTATCATGCTTAGCCAAAGAAGCTTCGGCCAAGATTCGGAGTCTATCCTCCCTTTTACGACGTTTCAGTTCCCTCTTTAGCCTCGCTTTCAAGATCTTGATCCTCGCTTTGCAAACATGTGTGCGGGCCCAATAATGGTTTTTCATGTGTCTGAGAATGTCCTTGTCCTTATTGGACTTTTCCAATAGCTTCTCAAGATGAACATTGACCCTCGTAAGCCAAATCTCCCGCTCAATGGATGTATCGATATCTGTCTCCATGAGAATTTGCAAGGTCTATGTCAAGTATGTGTTTGGTTTGGTTTGAAAATGATAAATGAGGACTTGGTGTCTTTGTCTACAATTACCAAATGTATGCCAAGTAGGAAGGGACTGTGGAAAAAAAAAAAGGGACAGTGGGTATAGCGAACTGTGGGAAATAGTACAGTGGTAAAAATGTGATTCAGTCAAGTGAATTTTACAATGTGGGGACAGTCACTTGACTGTGTTTGGGAATTGGGAATTTTGCAAATGATATGGGAGATGGTAGGGTTTAGGGATAGGGAAAATAGGATTTAGGCACAAGTGATATGAGTGATTTTATAAGGGAATAGGGAAAGAAGGGAAGGCACTGTATGATGATATGACAGTGGTGGGGAAAGGAACCACAGATGGAGAATGGGATTTACACTACTTGGCACAAAAATCAGACCTTTAAAATTTAAAATCCAAACCCTAAGGAGCATTTTTTGACCACATGAGAGGGTTTAAAATTTCACCAATCAAACTTTCAAATTCCTCCCTCCAAACAACACCCAACACAAGCTAAAATCAATGGCAACAGCTCACAAACTTACTTGGAGCAAAAAAGATTAAGTCGTTTTGGAGATTTGATGAAACAATGGTGAGAAAAGGCTTGTTGGCCCTGTGTGCCGCGCACAAAACCCAGTGCGTCGCGCCATGTGAGTGTGCCACGCGCATTCAAAAAATACACTGCAGTGGTTGGCTCTATGCGCCGCGACCTCCTGGTGCATCGCGCCTACCTCCCAATGCGCCGCGCATTGATCTTCAACACACAGTTCGGCTTTAACAAATGATTTCACCTCTCCACAATTGAAATCGATTTCTCTGATGCCTTCTTAAGTGCAAATGAATTGATAAATGTGGGAAATATCTTATATAGTCATGGATTTGATTTTTGTTTCTTACAAACCCACCTTTGTAATGTTTCAATTTTGGCACTTTCACCTTTTTAATACAAACTCTGTTTTTTTTGTTTCCATTTGACTTTTTTTTGACTTGAATGATGACTCTTTTCTCAATTTCTACAGGGATGGTTGGCATTGGATTTTGGCAAAGGATGACCAGGGTTGCGCTTGAAGTACTTCATGACTAAAAAAATTTAAAAATTACATCTTTATTACAAACAATAAATTTGACGATTTCTTCTTCAAAACAGAGTTTTGAAGAATAATTGTTCTTAAGCATTATTGATGATGAAAATTTTGAAATAGAAACTTATTTTGAACCTCCCTCTGTGCCTGCTAGAATTATTAGTCATTTTGAGGACTAAATCAACTAAACCCTAGACCTAAAAAGACCTAAAAACCCTAAAATGACTCTTTGCTGACCAAGAGACCAAACAGGACTATGAATGACTTTATAATAGATTTTGATGAACAGACCAGAGCCAGAAGGATAAGGCATGACGGGTATGACTAACAAGGCCCTTCCGTCACATGATGGCATGCCCCTAATGGAGTGCAGATGAATGAACTGAATGGGACACCTAAAAATGAAATGCAATAAGAGAAATGATCTCTGACGAAGGGATGAAAAGACCGACTCTAACATTGGCTCCAATGGGGATGGTAGCTCTTGGGAGGTGCCAAGAACTGTAGATCTCTGGGATAGTAGGCAGTGCCTTCGTCCATTGGGCTATGGAATCGTTGACTTGACAAAACAACAAAAAACTCTTGACTGATTTATTGACTGAAACTTGACTGAAACTGACTCAATTTGAAAACCAAAATGACTGAAAAACATGACTCGACAAACTGAAACCAAAACTGAAATCCTTCTTCAGAATTATAGCCTTCACTTCGGGCCCCAAACTGAAGAAAAGATCACAGCACACTCTTGAAATGAAACTGAAATAAAATGCTATGTATAGTGACAATGTAAACAATAGAAAACATCTCAGAAATGATACCGCTTGAGTAGCCGACCATTGACCAGCCCTCCTGGACAATCTTCCCCGTTCATCTCCTTCAGAAGAAAAGCGTTCTGACCACGATATGCAACAATCTTAAAGGGACCTTTCCAAAAAATTTCAAACTTACCGTGCTTACCCTTTTCCTCATTCCTTGCATCCCACTTCAGCACCACTTCCTCCAATCGAAATTTGTCCGCCTTCGCTTTTCTGTCATAAATTTTCTTAATTCTCTCCTGCAACTTGAATGTGTTTTGAAAAACTTCTTCTCTCGTTTGCTGCAAATGAATCATATGATTTATTCTTCTCTACATATGGTTTTCTTCACTGTCATCTTCCTGCAAAAGTTTGACCACCGGAACAGCAAGAGAGGTAGGAAACGCCGTGTCAACTCCATATACCAACTCAAAGGGGGACATACCAATGGATTTCTTCTGACTCACTCAATCAACCCAAAGTGCATTGACTAACTTCTTGTGCCAGCCTTTCTTATTTATTTCCAGCAACTTTTTAATGATGTTGACCAAAGATTTGTTGGAAGACTCCGCCAATCCATTGCATTGCGGATGATAGGCAGTTGAGTGCCCCAAAGTGATATGATACTTGTCACAAAACTCAACCATCCTTTTTGATTTGAAAGCTACTGCGTTATCAGTAATTATCTTATTCAGGCAACCAAAACGAGACAAAATGTTATTCTCAAGGAATGAAATTATTACCGCATCCGTAGCTTGTCTGGTGGGAATTGCTTCGATCCATTTCGTGAAATAATCTGTCACCATGAGGATCCATCTATGCTGAGCTGAAGAAGGAGGATGGATCTCCCCAATGAAATCCAAACCCCACTGCTGAAAAGGGGCACTTACCTCAATAGGCTTAAGTGGCAAAGGCTGCAATTTCTTCCTTCCTTCGAAAATCTGACATTCGTGACAGCCTTTGACAGTCTTATATACATCAGAAAAAAGTGTCAACCAATAGTATCCGGCTCTCAAAATCTTATTGGCCGTAGTTTTCCAAAAAAGGTGACCCCCGCAGTCTCCTTTATGGAAATCCTCCATGACTTGCTTCGCTTCTTCTTCCACCAAACAATTCAACAAAACACCACTAGGATCTTTCCAATAAAGTGCAGAATTAAAAATACAAAATTTTTCAGCCTTCAATTTCAGAGTTCTACCTTTGTTTCTAGTCATGCCGGGTGGCGGTGACAAATTTTGAAGTACATACACAATATCTGAATACCACGGAGAAAGAAAAAAAATTTCCGATACCTGAAATGGCGAATTTTCCTCATCCTCATCAGACATAGCAGCAATCAGATTTATGTCTAATGCATGCAAATTTGATTCAGCCATAAGCTTCGCCAACCCCTGTCCTTTGATAAGCTTCGTGGGCTTTATCTCCACATCATACTCCAGCAAAGCTGCAATCCACTTGCCTCGTCTTCCTTCCGGATCTGTTTGTACTAAAACATCTTTCATGGCAGCGTGAGGAACATAAGCCAAAATATGGGAATGCAGAATGTATACCCGAAAATCCTTTAATGCTTTCACAAGAGCAAGAGCTTGCTTTTCAATGATGTTATACTTCAAGGCTGCATCTCTTATAGTTTGGCTGAAAAAAGCAATTGGCTTCTCATGCTCGTCTCTTTTCTGCATTAACACTGCTGCCATGGTATGCTTCGAAGCAAATGAAAACAAAATAAAATTTTGAGTGTAATCCAGGCTAATCAAAACTGGTGCTGAAGATAGTGCCAACTTCCCCAAATTGAAGGACTTTACAGCCTCTTCAGTCCACTTCACTTGGTTGTCCTTTTTAAGCATGTTTGTAATCTCTCTTAGATGTTCAGCAAGATTAGGCACAAAGTGGCGTAGAAAATTCATCTTACCATTAAAATACTGTATCTCCTTCTTGTTCCGGGGTGGGTCAATTTGCTGAATTGCTTCTACACGTGCTGGATCAATACGAATGTCATCTTTTGAAATAATGTGACCAAGTAGTTTGCCTTCATCCATGGAAAACAAGATTTTCTTTGAATTAAGTGACACACCATATTTTCTGCACTTTTGAAAGACAATTTTCAAGTGATACATATGTTCTTCATCAGAATTGGAAAAGACCATCAAATCATCAAGATATACAACAAGAAAAACATCCTTCTCATTCGCAAAATCCATTTCCATCGCCCGCTGAAATGTCGCACCATCGTTCTTTAAACCGAATGGCATCTTGGCATAGTGGAAAGTTCCCCACGGAGTGGTGAACGTTGTTTTGTCTCTGTCGTCCTCATTACCAGAATTTGGTTATACCCGGAATAACCATTGAGTAGTGACATACGAGATGCTCCAACTACTCGCTAAAGTATATGATCCATTTTGGGCAATGTATAATTGTCCTTCAATGACACCTTGTTCAAATTTCGAAAATCAACGCACAAATGAATCTCACCCGTCTTTTTCTGCACGGGCACCAAATTGGAAATCCAATAAGAAAATATGATGGGAACAATGATTCCAGCCATGTATAATCAATTCACCTCTTTCTCAATTGATGGAAGCAACTTCGGATTGATTCTTCTCAGCTTCTATCTGAAAGGCTTTTGATTAGACTTGATTGGAATAGTGTGCTGAATTATATTGGTATCATACGTCTTCAAGTTTGAATAATCCCAAGCAAACACATCAACAAAAGATGACAACAAACTGATATATTTGGCCTTTACCTCCGGTGGCAATGCTTTTGAAAATTTCACCATCTTTGGATTCTCAGCTGATCCAATGTTTACCTCTTCAACTCCCTTCTCAGTTGGCCGCAAGGTTGGTTTTTTAGCAACGCCATCCTGATCGAAAAGCTCTTCTAAAGGTATCAAACCTTTAGAAATAAAATTGTATTTTAGCTGCAACACTTCCATTTGATTGACTTGCACATCAGCTTCACCATCATCATATTCTACATCAATCAAGGTATCTTTGAACTTACCTTTGTTTTGCAGAAATTCATTAATCTCATCATCATCTTGGAAAACTTGCCAACATATTTGATTATCCGGGACGGTAGGATGGTGCTTCACATGGATTTCAAACTTATTACTTGAATTCATTGGGATCTTCAAATTACTTGCTGCCTTAGCAAGCGCATCTGCAATGCCATTTTGAATGCGAGGAATACAAGTCAAGGTATAATATGAAAACAACTTCAAAATATCAAGAACAACATTTCAGTAAGCACACATTCGAGGATGCTTGGTTTGGTATTCACCCTTAACTTGCTTAATCACCAATTCGGAGTCGCCATAAACTGTAATTCTCTTAGCATTCAGCTTTCTTAGAATTTTTAGGCCAGCAATCAGAGCTTCGTACGCAGCCTCATTGTTCAAACAATCAAATGCTAACTTGTAAGAACATACCTGTACATTGCTCAGTACCTTGTTTAGAGCGGAAAAAGGACTGCGTACCCAAATACCAATTCCAGCACCATCATTTCCCACTGCACCATCGAAATCCATATTCCAGAGACCATCTTCATCATCTTCTAATAGCTGAAATTCTACTAGCTCTGTTTTTCCTGCTTGCTGTCCACTATCTTTAGCTGATTGCTCAACTGTGCTTTCCGGTTTTTGTCTTTCTTTCCTAAAAAATTCTCTGAAATTCTCGGTAATATTTGGGATGTCCTCTACTTGAACTAACTGACTATCTACATCATTGAAACTATCAGCATACAAAACAAAATATTCTAAATATGTATGTACATAATTAATCGGGTGATTAACCGGTTTCTCCTTGCTTGTAATCATGTACTTCATTTTTTGTTCCCGGTACAACTTTCTCATTTGGCCAAACACGGGAATCATTGCATAGGAGAAATATAGTTGTAATGTTCCTTTCAATTTTTCTCCCCAAGATCTGGAAAGTAGCATACCAAATCTGGGAGGAATGTCGGCCACTACTACATCCATCAAAACATTCTTTGTTGGAATCTGATCCAAACTAACAACCAAGTCTTTAATGAGCCCAATACATCTCACTCTGTTAGAATCAAATGAATAAAGATCATGGTACTTCCTAGTAATGTCCAAACCCAACTTCTCCATGATTTCCCTTGGCATAAGATTATGGGAAGCACCGGAATCAAGCATGGCATTATGCAACAAAAACTCATGTAATCGAAGACTGATATAAAAATGAGGCACTTCGCTATCTACAGACTCACCATCTAAAGCTGGTCCAAATATCAACTTCGGTTGATCATCTTCAACATTCACCATATCAGACATTGGATCAAAATTCAAAATTTTAGAGACTTGACTCCTATGACTGCTGTTCTTCATTATTTCAGTCAAGGGAATGGATACCTTTAATTTAGAAATTTCATTCTCCAAACTAAAAGCTGAAGCCTTTTCAATCTCTTTGGCTGGAACATCTTTCTTTTCAGCCTTCTCCCTCGATACAATTGGCTGATTTGATTTTTCTGCTGATGATGACTTGCTGGCAGCGGGATCAACTATCTCTTTTTCCTTCTTTTGTGTAATAGGTGAATTGTTCTTCGGTGCTGAAACTTACTTTCTCTTCTTAATTGGGTTGACAGGCACATCTTTTCTTCTAAGTGAATATTTCTTCTGCTGGGCGGACAAATAATTCATATAACCTCTCTGATACTCATCTGACTCTTCCTCAAGAGCTGCATCACTGGCCAAAATGAAATCTTCATCTCTTTGTATAGCTGAACTTTCTGCATACTCCTCATCTTCAGTGATATAAATGGGGAAATCATCCGGAGTAAAGAAGTGATTTTCTTCCCCCACTACATCATCTTCATCATCTGATTCCTGACCAACAAAATTCTGCTAAAGAGGTGTCTTTACTTGCTGTTGGACTGCTGGTTCTTGTGCTCGCTGCTCTCATTGTTTGATCCTGAATTGTGGCTGTTGCTGACCACGGAAATTGGGATTTCGAATCTGTGGTTCGGGCTTATCAAGTGTGAGCCTTTCAATCATCTTTTCCACCTTGCGGAGTACTTGATCTGATGTAGCATCTTCTTCCTTTATCACGACTTTCTTCTCGGCTCTCAATCTAGCTCTCTTGTCATTCAAATTAGCTTCAACACTAACGGAAATTTTCTGCATGTCCTCTAAGGTGGCCAGATCTCTTTCTCATAATGAATAGGCCATGTCCGGATCAAAACCATCCAGAAATTTAAGCAAATCTGATTTTTTAGATGGCCTTAAATCATCAGGAATAGCATTATAAACCGCATTAAATCTAATACAATAGTTTTGCACGGACTCACCAACATTGCGCTTGATCTTGGTATATTCAGAAGTGATTTTGAGTGGATCTTTCTTTATTTCCCAGTGATCTAAAAACTGTCTCTGAAGCTCAGCCAAGGTAGGAATACTTCTAGGTCTCAAAGCTCGGAACCATTTTCTTACCTCACCACTGAAAGTTTGCACAAATAATCTCATGGTTACATTTTCTGCATCAATTTCATGGAGATCGAAGAAATCTGCCATTCTATCCACATGTTGCTGAGCAGGCACACTTTGAGGAGTGCCATTAAACAATGGGATTTTACTTTGGTAATCTGCAGACATGTCACCCAAATTCTGAGGTAACACGAGGGGAGAAAATCGAGCAGCCATCGCTCTTGGTGGATTCACAACCGGTCTCGGGGATATTGGTGGAGTATTTGGAGCAGTTGATGTATGAGGTGGGGATGGAGGTGAAATTATTGTATAATGCTGATAAAAAATAGATGGTTGCATGGGGATAGTCAGAATAAAAGAAGGCTCGATGGGGATTTGTGAATCAGATGTAACAGCTGATGGCCCAAGAGTTTCAGAAGCGGATTCTATGAATTCAGGGATATTCGTCGCCACAATAGAGTTCTGAATATTCAAAATATAGCTATCAATGGATTTGTTGGCTTGTTCAATTTCAATATATTTAATAAACTCAGGATCTATGACAGTGGAATCAAGAGCACTTTCAGACTTAGTTTCGAATAAAGACAACTCAAACTGCTCATCAAAATCAAGATCTTCAATATATTCGAAAATAGAAGGATATGAATGAGATTTAAAGAGAGGAATCACGGGACTTTCTCTTTGATGGATTCTTGCAATCAGATTGGGATTCTCATATACTGGATGTGGATCAGGATCAAGATTTTCTCTAGTATGTCTTCTGGAAGCCAGTGTGTTGATCTATTCAAAATTCAAAGGACAAAACCAACTTGTTCAGCCTTTTGTAATTCTAGACTCAATCACCCAAATTTCTAGAAAAATTTGATATACTGAGGTAATTCACAACTCAAGTGTCACGTTCACAAGCTAGACCGAAGATTGACTAAAGCAACATTCATCTAGTTTCGCTGATGCATAGCAAGAGCGTTTCAAAGGCTACCTGGCTAACTTCAGGCTCCGTCTGTAGCTCATAAATCAAATAACACCAACAAGCAAACCATTTTTTCCCTAGTATGGTCGCCACTATGTTATTTCCTAAATCCACCTCAGGCTGAAAAGAGGTAGAGTTCAGGGTAACATCAAACCATGCTCAGTCTGGTAGCTAGCCCTACCAGAACAGGTGAGGGCTCTCTTCGGGTCAATCTTAGGAAAAATATATAAATAGGGCTTGATATGACTGAAATAAAAACTAATTTTAGGCTAGGTATATAGATGAAAAGATTTTATTTGATTTTGGGGGTTTTTGTTGGAAAAAAGGGAAAGGAAGTTTTGGGTGCGGGGATAAGGCCTAGTTTTTGCAGAGTTCTGATTGGGGCAGGGAAAGCAATGGTTTTGATGTTTTGAAATGAAGGGATGGATGGTTTAGACCGCTGAGGAGCTGAAGAGGGCAAGAGGTCTCAAGGATCCTCTCCAAACAAATGAAAACATGTAAAATTAAACAAATTCCAAGGCAGAGCAAAGCAAGCTACTGAATTCCACCTTTAACAATGATTTGTTTAATGTAAGAAGAAAAGAGAAGGGAAATGATACACATAAACATCAGTGAACTTACAAATACATAGAGAAAAACACCATCGAAACACAGAGCCACATGGATCCCAAAGAGTGCTGCAAACCCTGGTCTTTCCTTTGCCAAAAATGTAGAAGTGTATGTACAATGAAGTGCCAAACAATTCCCAAGTATACAACCCTGAAAATGACTCAGAAAATACATGATATAGATAAGACAAACCCATTCCCATGCCTCTAGGGGTCGAGCGCATCATTCTAGGAGCTGTTTCAACCAATTCTAAACTAGGAACTGAAATCTAGGCAATCAAACAACTTGCCTCTATATGGTAGGAAACTGATTCATTCATTTAATTTTCACTTTTTAGTGAATGAATCCTATAGAACAAGTAAAAATGTGCCAAAATTTACATCATGATCATGAAATTACATCAAGGTAGATCAATAGTTACATGAAAAAGTGAAACTAGTCAAAACTGGGCGAAATTCTGAGCTAAAGAGTGAAAAATAGGCCAAAATTCTCTATGTGCCTCGCCCAAAATCTCTATGCATAGCACCACTTTGGAGCTGATTTTGAGGCCCTTCCCGAAGTTTAAATTGAGCTCATCATAGCTCGTTAGAAAGCCTGGCCTGTCTACTTTCCAACCCAAGTCGAATTTCGGGATTTGGATGTCATTTTCCCCTCCAAAACTTCAATCTCCCAATACTGGTTCCTGTGTGTGCAAAAAGTGGCAGAAAGGCCATTTTCAAGGTGTTTTTGACCCTTTAGGCAACCCAGAACTTGATGAAATCCTTAGGCCATTCCTGAGCATGCATAAATTTTCATAACAAATCCAAAAATATAAATTTTCCCTCCAGAAGATCTCCCAATCATAAGCGCGCGCAAGGTGGCACTACGCGTCGGGCAGGAAAATCTGTTTTGTGACCAAAAAATTCAAAATTGAAAACATTTTCTCCAAATTTGCTGAAATTTGAGATGAAGGTCCCTCATCAAGTATCATGCTCATCCAAATAAGCTTCGGCCAAGATTTGGAGTCTATCCTCCCTTTTACGACGTTTTAGTGCCCTCTTTAGCCTTGCTTTCATGATCTTGATCCTCGCTTTGCAAACATGTGTGCGGGCCCAATAATGGTTATTCATGTGTCAGAGAATGTCCTTGTACTTATTGGCCTTTGCCAATAGCTTCTCAAGATGAACATTGACCCTCGTAAGCCAAATATCCCGCTCAATGGATGTATCGGTATCTCTCTCCATGAGAATTTGCAAGGTCTATGTCAAGTATGTGTTTGGTTTGGTTTGAAAATGATAAATGAGGACTTGGTGTCTTCGTATGCAATTACCAAATGTATGCCAAGTAGGAAGGGACTGTGGAAAAAAAAAAGGGACAGTGGGTATAGTGGACTGTGGGAAATAGTACAGTGGTAAAAATGTGATTCAGTCAAGTGAATTTTACAATGTGGGGACAGTCACTTGACTATGTTTGGGAATTGGGAATTTTGCAAATGATATGGGAGATGGTAGGGTTTAGGGATAGGGAAAATAGGATTTAGGCACAAGTGATATGAGTGATTTTATAAGGGAATAGGGAAAGAAGGGAAGGCACTGTATGATGATATGACAGTGGTGGGGAAAGGAACCACAGATGGAGAATGAGATTTACACTACTTGGCACAAAAATCAGACCTTTAAAATTTGAAATCCAAACCCTAAGGAGCAGTTTTTGACCACATGAGAGGGTTTATAATTTCACCAATCAAACTTTGAAATTCATCCTTTCAAATAACACCCAACACAAGCTAAAATCAATGGCAAGAGCTCACAAACTTACTTGGAGCAAAAAAAATTGAGTCGTTTTGGACATTTGATGAAGCAGTGGTGAGAAATGGCTTGTTGGCCCTATGCGCTGCGCACAAAACCCAGTGCGTCGCACCGTGTGAGTGCGCCACGCGCATTCAAAAATACACTGCAGTGGTCAGCTCTATGCGCCGCGACCTCCAGGTGTCGCGTACCTCCCAATGTGCCGCGCACAAATCTTCAACACAGAGTCCTGCTTTAACAAATGATTTTTCCTCTCCAAAATTGAACTCGATTTCTTTGATGCCTTCTTAAGTGAAAATGAATTGATAAATGTGGGAAATATCTTATATAGTCATGGATTTGATTTTTGTTTCTTACAAACCCACCTTTGTAATGTTTCAATTTTGGCACTTTCACCTTTTTAATACAAACTCTGTTCTTTTTGTTTCCAGTTGAATTTTTTTTGACTTGAATGATGACTCTTTTCTCAATTTCTATAGGGACGGTTGGCATTGGATTTCGGCAAAGGATGACCAAGGCTATGCTTGAAGTACTTCATGACTAAAAAAATTTAAAAATTACATCTTTATTACAAACAATAAATTTGACGATTTCTTCTTCAAAACAGAGTTTTGAAGAAGAATTGTTCTTAAGCATTATTGATAATGAAAATTTTGAAATAGAAACTTATTTTGAACCTCCCTCTGTGCCTGCTAGCATTATTAGTCATTTTGAGGACTAAATCAACTAAACCCTAGACCTAAAAAGACCTAAAAACCCTAAAATGACTCTTTTCTGACCAAGAGACCAAACAGGACTATGAATGACTTTATAATAGATTTTGATGAACAGACCAGAGCCAGCAGGATAAGGCATGAGGGGTATGACTAACAAGGCCCTTCCGTCAGATGATGGCATGCCCCTAATGGAGTGCAGATGAATGAACTGAATGGGACACCTAAAAATGAAATGCAATAAGAGAAATTATCTCTGATGGAGGGATGAAAAGACTGACTCTAACACCATTGTCGACAATGAACTGTAGCGGGGAACCCTTTACCCACATCTAGGAGTGGAAGAGATGCTCTGCCTCCTCTAGATCTTTTGGTTCCTCCTTCTAGATCTTCGCAATGGCAACATTGGCATTGGGCTCCTCATCAATAATCTGCTTCCCTTTGTCATTCCCCTTGTCAGTTTCTGATTCAAGGTCATAGCATGCATCTGATTCAGAAGCCCTCATCTCAGCCACAAACGACTGCTTAGTCTGACACTCACTTGTGTTGTGAGTGGAGCTCTTATGGAAATCACACCACTTTCCCATGTCCTTCTTTTGCTTCACGGTGTTGTTCTTTGCTTGTGGCTTTGGCAGGTTGTCTTGGGCTACCATGCCTTGGCTTTGTACTTTGTTCTATGGTTTGGGGGCACCTTTCCCTTGGTTTTGATTTGCAGATCCAAAGTCTCGCTTCTTCTGTTTGAATTTCTGCTCAATCTTGGCAACATATCGGTATGTTGTACCAAGCGAGGAGATGTCAAGGAACTCCATTTCCTCCTGAATGTATCTGTGCATACAACTGTGATAATTTAGCACCAAATTTTTCTCTGAATCTTTGATACCCAAATTTTTGCGTTGGGTATGGAACAGATTCGTCAGCTCATGCACATCTTGATCCCTTTGTTGTCGCAGCATGGTCCATTGTATGTACTTGTCCTCATAGCTCCCCATATGATAGTATTGTTCCTTGATGGCATCTCGGAAAGAATTCCAAGTGGGTATGGCTGAGAATAGAGAGTGTTCTATCTCTTCCTTTTTCTCACAGTAGGTTTCCCACCAGTCCTTGACATGGGGGGTAGCTTTGAGGAGTCCAAAGATAATCTTCTCCCGGTCGGAAAAGTCATGAACCGAGAAATATCATTCTAATAGATTCAACCATCTATCTATGGCATCTACATCTATTTGACCCTCAACTATGGGAATGTTAAATTTTACTTGTACCTTAAAGGGAGTTGCACCTCGAGAGTGGCTGCTGGATGCAAATGCACTTTCGATGGGCAATCATTGAAGGATCTAGGCAAAGTTATCCATCATCGCGTTCCTTTGTTTTTCAAGGGCCTCCTCGAGCAATATTTTGATAGGATCTCCTACTCCCTAATATTTCTTTTTGTCCCCCATGGGTGTTCATCGGGGTTTGCGAGGTTGATCTTGAAAAGGTTCCACTATATCGAGCCCTAACTCCTTATACCCCGACCTCGTTGGGGACATGCAAAGAAGGATCAAGAAAAATAAAACCACTCTCACATCACTGATCTGGATTTATGCAGGAACATAACAGAATACACATATAACCATAAATACAAAGATGCAGTGGAAATAACACTTCATTTCAATAATATCAAAGAACTGAAATTTTCCTAAAGACAGAATGGAAATAAAGTAACTAGGGCGCTGGTATCTTATCTCTAAGAAGAGATGTGGTGGCTACATGCCTCTGAACTAAGTTATAATGAGGCTTGAGGGCCTATCTATTATTTAGAAACAATGGAAAACCCTAAACATCCAAAAACCTAACTTGGGAGATGAAGCGCAAAAACTATGGGCCCTGTTTGGGTAAATTAGTGTTTCAACTTCGCGGGGATGTAACTTTGGCATACTATCTTCATTTGATGCACATGATACATCATTAGAAATATCTATCCGAGGACTACAACTGTTTCCATGAATATAAATTTTAGAACAAAATCATATTCGTTAGAAAAACGATGCCCAAAAAAAGTCGTTTAGGGCCTCAAAACAGCTTTGGAAGTTCAAGACACGAAAAACTGCTAAAAATAGTAAGTTGTGCTGAAACTGAAAAAATGAAAGAGACAATGGTGGGGCCCCAAGTGGAATAGGCAGGTGGCCACCAATATCCACTTGGATCATTCTTGAATATCTCAAGGGGGCTAAGTACTTCAACAAGATTGATTTGAAGTTTGGCTATCACCAAGTTCCAATAGAACCCATGAATGTATGGAAGACCACCTTAAAGTCCGAGGGTCTCTTTGAGTGGTTGGTCATGCCCTCCAGTCTGAAAAATTACATTGCAAGTTTTATGATGCTAATATATGATATCTGATGTCCTTTCACCAACTCATTTGTGGTTGTATATCTAGACGATATCCTCATCTTCAGTAATATTTAGGAAGAGCACTTGCAACATATTTGGTAAGTCCTTCAAACCTTGTAGTAGCATAAGTTATGTGCCAAGCCAGAGAAATGCTCTTTTGGCATATACAAAATCCAATATTTAGGCTACATAATTGATGAAAAAATCATGCATGTAAATCCATCTAAGATCTCGATCATTTGAGAGTGGTCATTCCTGACGACTTTAACAGAGCTTCGCAGGTTCTTGGGACTTGATAATTTATATTAGATATTCACATTGGGGTTCTCTCATATCACTTGGCCCTTATTCAAGTAACCAAGGGTGGAGAAAAAGAAAATTTCTTTTGGTATGATTAAAAATAGAAGGAATTCATTAAACTATAACACCGCCTTTACTTTGCACCAATCCTCACTTGCCTGACCTGTAATAGCCATTTGAGATCGAGACAAATTCCTTCGATTATGCTATTAGTGCAGTCCTCACTCATCAAGGGTATCTAGTTTCCTATCACAATGAGACGCTCTCTAGTATTTCTCAAAGGTATCCCTACCGATAATGGAAATTCTGGGGAAATGAGACAATCATCCACATGGATCATTGGCCTCTTCAATTGCTACATACACAAGGGAAGTTATAAAATAATCACCATCAGAAATGGTCCACATATCTGCAGAAATTCCATTTTAACATTAAATATAAGGAGGGTAGCACCAATCACATTGCATACTTTCTTAACCATCCCTGAATTGTGGCATGATGCACAAATATTAAATCTTGTGGGCACGAGACCTCTGTATGGCTATAAATATATGAAAATGACTTAGAATTCACTTACACCTACAAGATGTTGATGACTAGAAAGATGGTTTGAGATTTCCACCTTCAAGATAGATTGTTGTGCTATCTGGGACATATTTGTACTCCTTATGGAGTGTGCTAAGATTATTTGGGAGGTGCATTACAGACGAGTCATGGGACACTTTGGTGTGGAGAAGATAATGGCAGTACTGCAAAATTATTTTTATTTTCCAAAAATTCGACAAGATGTTGGAAAATATATTACATCTTGCACTTCCTGTGTCATTTCCAATCCAACCTTATAGAATCAAGGAATATTATACACTCCTTTGATTATTCCTAGCCAACCTTGAGAATCCATCTCCATGGAATATATCTCTAGCCTTCCTTCTACCAAGCATGGTAATGACTGTGTTTTTGTGGTCATTGAAATATATTTTCTAAGGTGGCCATATTGGTTGTCTACAAGAAGAGTATTACAACACATTCCATTTCCAAGCTCTTCTTCGAACGAGTGTGGGTGAAGTTTGGGATCTGGTAGACGATTATATAATATTTGGATAGCATGTGTTAGAGAAATAGAGAGAGATCAAAGTGTGATTACACACAACACCAAACACATTTTTTATTGATCACATAAAGTAATTACATATATAATAATTAGACCACCAACTTCTAGATGATAAGATCTGAAGAAGGTGGATCTATGACTAATAGATAACTCACACACATAGGGAAATAACTACTTCTATAATCACACCTAGAGACTCACAATTACAACTCACAACAACACATGGAAGCATTACTTCCAACACCCTCCCTTAATTCTTACATGGAAAACATTGAAAACACATATTACAAGAACAAGAATAATCTATATTTGAAAAATCTTCATTACCACTCACATCCACTCTGGAATATTGCAAGCACTTCTCTTTCACCATCATATCTTCGAGCTATCACTTGACATCCATTTAAAATGTAACCGCCTCAGACCATCATTGTTAAACTTTGCAAGATCAACAATATTGAGACCTTGACTCGTCGGGGCTTCTATGATAAGAGTTGCCAAGTAATGAACCATCCTATGAACCAACCACCATCTGTCAGATATTTCTCTTCGACTATCCATCAGTTGCTAAGATGGAGGTCTGGATACTGATTGTGTTCAAAATTTGATCAAACAACTTGAACTTACTAACACACAAGAATTGATGTTTCAGACACCGAGGCTTCTAGTTTAAGAGCCGCCAAACCTTTTTGTAACCAATAAAAAAACACAATAATTGATGTTTCGGAGACCGAGGCTTCCATTTTAAGAACCACCAACCCTTTTTATAACCAATAAAAACAAAAAAACCAACCACCAAAATGTACATAGAAAAAATCAATGACTTCTCTTTATTGATTTCTGTAGATTAGATCAAATATATAATAATAACTTTTCATATTGGTATCTTCCATCGGATCTCAATCTCTAGATAAACAATACCACAATATTTTATTAGCTCAGATCATTCCACCTGCATGTTGCAATTGTGCATCTTGCACCATATGATAATCTTGATAACCAACATTTAAAACATGTAGAGATTGGTCTCAATTGTAGATCCACACTAGATCAAACCAAATCTATGTTGATCCAACTTCTTCACAAGAGTATATCCTCTTCTTTTACAAATATTTGTCCATAATGGAACTTCACACAACAACAACAACATTGGATCTTTGAAATTCTCCTTTCCATGCAACTATCCACAGTCCACACACAAATCAAATATTCACACAAAAAATAAATCAAACACTATATTAAATTAATCTATGTACAGAGGAGTACCATGGCTAAAATTTCATGATACCATCCCCTCTTATGAGAGAGTCAGGGTTGAACCGACTATGATACCATGTTAGAAAAATAATGAGAGATCAAAGAGCTATTACACACAACACCAAACACATTTTTTATTGATCACATAAAGCAGTTACATATATAATAATTAGATCACTAACTTCTAGATGATAAGATCTGAAGAAGGTGGATCTATTACTCATAGATAACTCACACACATAGGGAAATAAGTACTTCTAGAATCACACCTAGAGACTCATAATCACAACTCACAACAACAAATGGAAGCATTAATTCCAACAACATGTTCCTAAGCACATTCTAGTTGATCCTCTTGTCATTGTTGGACACCAAGATCACCATGTCAACAACATTCCACCTCGAAAATGATGGGAAAATAGATGTTTTCAACAATATAATAACACACATAGTATACATCCACAACTCTAATCATCCACGAACATGGGATGAGAATCTCCACAATGTGCAACACAACTACAACAGAGCTTTATATAACTCAACTAGCCAGAACCCGTTTCAGGTGGGCCTGGGATTTCAACCACTATGTCCCATTGATGTTTCAATGCCACTTGCAACTACATAAAAAAAGTGTGCACATGTTCAATATGAAGCTGATAAGGCCATCAAGTTTATTGAACACATTCAACTGCATTGGTAGGTTCATGATATCCTGGATAAATCCAATACTAAGTACAAACAATATCATGATCTGCACCAGGTTCCACATAATTGTTAAGATGGCATTAAGGTCTGGTTGCATTTATAGAAGGAACGCCTCACCGAAGCCCATTAGAAGCTTCAAACTCTCCAATACAGGACTTACACCATCACGAAGGCTATGGTGACAACATTTTTGAGCTAAGTATCCCCCTATTCCTTGACCTTCACCTACTATTCAATGCAGACCACCTTTGAAATTACTTGCCACCATTGTTTGACACATCATCCATTGTTGAGTAGTCAACACCAACAAACACCAACCACGATTGCATTAAATAGGCCACAATTGATCAGATCATGGACACAAAAATTAAGAAACTCGCTAAAAAAGGATCAAACTGTATTAGGTTGTCATAGTCGGCTAACTCCTGCACCAAGGAAAGTGGCTAACCAAGGACAAATTTCAATAGAATTTTCCTCATCTAACAACTTTGGATTAAATTACCATGTAAATAAATAATGTGTTATCACTTAGAAAAAACCCCACCTGTCGAGGGGGAAAATAAGGTAACCTCTAACCTCTTTGGATTCAAATTTGGACCTTTAATCTAGAGAGGGATCCCTCCTTAAAACTCTACCACTAACTGTCACTCAATGGTAGGTAATTTAGCTCATTGACCAGATTTAGTTGGTAACACATGCATTTTTTTTTGGAAAGAAGAAGACAGGGGTCGTTGGGCATGCAGTCTTTGACATAAAATATGCTAGCTATATTCTATATGAACGAGTTTAAAAAAGGAAAAATATATTTAGGATTCTTAGACAAACTTTCATCAAGTTATGATAGAAGACAGTAGGAAGTAAACATAAAAATATATATAATTCACATGATATCTATGAATGATATTTAAGTTGAAAACATATGAGAAATCTGGAAAATGTAAATTTTAGCTTATAGGTAGAGTTCAAATTTAATCACTTATTTCCAAACAGATAAGACTTATGAATCATATTTGTGAATTAGAAGAAAAATAATACACTAGAAGGAAAATTATCACACATGAATCTATGCAAATTAGCAAAAGTAACATTATTCACAACAAATTATATTAATATCATATGTATACACAAATACACAAGTGTTTCTAAAAATACTCAACCCTTAGGTCTATCTTTTCCATCTAATTTATACTAGAAAATTGCAACTAATTTTCTGAGATTCACAACTTCTAGATGTGTGTAATGATAAAATTTGACAAAATATCGAGAAAAAAAATCAAGATCCAAAAAGAAATGGATCTAAAAAACTCCTCTCATCTATCTCTAGTTTTTCATTTGAACTAATCGAAGAATATGTGCAAGATTTGTATCCCTCGAGTCAAAATGATGAGGTGGCTCATCAACAAATTGAGTATTTTTTTCTAAAAATAGAAAAAAAAATGTGAGTGAATTCTCGAAAACTAGGCTTCAAAAGATCCATTCAAACATCCAAGACCATGATATTTGTATAAAATAAGGAGATTTTGTTTCTAACTGGGTGTTGACAAAAATCCTCTTACGGCCTTTCTAAAAAACTTCTGTTCGATTTGTTCTGGAACCGATTTTTAAAAGAAGTGTCTAAAATGGGAAAAAAACTAAATTGAAAAATGCGGGAAAAATATGCCTCAAATATTCCTTCGATCTCTCAAAAAATTAAGCTTTTTGTGTAAAAGTTGAAAGATGATTCTTTAAATAATCCTGCTAACTATACAAAAACCTCTTTGTTTCAAAATTTTGTTTCTAGTCTGTTCAAACACACACACAAATTTACGCCTTTACAAGACAAGACAACCAAGTAAAGTACAACGTTGGCATTTCTTGATTTGTAAGCTACTCACTGATTTTAATTTTTTTTGAACGCAATAGCTCACAAAATATTCCTGCTCGGTTAAAGAAAGCCTAAATTTTGTGATCGGAATGTTTTAAACAACTTCTCCAATCCATTACCCACCGATCATTCTCTCTCGAAACTAAAATTTTGAAAACAAACGGCTCCAATAGGGATGTCGCTCCTCCCTATGAGGTAGCAAAAGAACCCGTAGACCATCAGTGCTTGATCCATTGTGTTGTATATCAAGCTCTAAAAAACAATTCATTCACAAAATATAAAATATATACACTACTTATTATCTAGATACTTGTGACCATTTTTTTGCAAGCTATTGAAAACATGAATTTGAAAACATAACAACCTTTGTACAAACTAGTAGAATTGTATTCGGAATCGAAAGTTGAAATCCGAACCCCTCGAAGAAATTTCGAAAACAACAGCTATTGTTAAAGGACATAACTATTCGAAGATAATTACGAAAATTAATTTTATTGCAATCCAAAGAGCACACCTGAAAATGAAAAGATGCTTGATTCTCCCAAGCTTATTACATGTAATCCCTACTCTAACCCACAAGTTTCTCTAGTCGATGTACTCATGTTTCAGTAAGAGCCATGCAAGTATACGAATATTTGACTTCTCAATAACTTTCTTTCAACTTCTCCAAACAACAAGAAAATTTTGAAACATGATAACTAAACTATAACAATGAAACTAATACTTGTGCTTTCATAAATAATACAAAATCGACCTTCACTAATGTATTTAACAAGTTTTTTCAATGATCCCCTAGAGCATGTACAACAAGCTCTGGTTGATTTAACAAAAGTCTGAATCGATTTTTTTTCATTTATAATGGTTTCTCCCTTGGTCAATGATATATAGTTGATCATCTCAAATGAAAATGTATCAACCAACTCCATAGACTCTTCATTTATATCATTTCTTAACAAAAGAAAAAATTTGTAGTATTCTTGATAATTTTGAAGTAGAACACTCACAACATGTGTGTGTTTAATTATTCATGCAACTCAATAGGTATATATTTTTTGATGCACTAAAAATTCTAAGTTTCTATTTCCAAGAGATGTAAAATTTTGCATGACATCTTCCATTTTTAAAAATAATCTATGACAACTCTTCCTTTCCAATGACTGACTCATTAGCTTTGAGTTAAAATGCATACAATTTCTAAACCTTGATTTTGATAACATCACTTCTTGAAATTTCAAAGATTTAGATAACAGTTGAGTCCGATAAAACATTTACATGACTATCCTCAACTATATCTTTTATCACTTACATGTTTGACAAAAGGTGTTGAATTTTTTTCATCATTCTTATGTATATTATGAATCTAAACATTAGGGTCCCCAATCACTTCATTTTTAACCATAAAATCAAGTATGGTCTCCTCAGAAAGTTTTCACAGGCATCATAGCTACTAGCCTCTAAATATTTCTCCTTGATGTTGAAAACGGTTTTCATACAAGATTAAGGTGAATTTATTCATTCATAAAATCTTCATCACTATACACATTTTCAAGATGTTGAATGAAACTTTCAACATGTTCACAACAACTACAACTAGTAATAAAGACGAATACTGATTCTTTATATTTCTCCAAAAAATACTCAGTGATGAAATTCTTGTAAAGAATAAAGACTAGTGTTACACAACATTTTGTCACTCGTCTCCTACAATCGATTCCCACTATTGGAGGACCATTTCTTTAGTGACTTAGATGTAGTGTTATTCTTTGTAAAAAGTGTCATCTGACTCTCTGCCATGAGAAGAACATTTCCTCTTGTTGCCTATTCTTGGAAATGGCACCATCAAAAACACATGATTTTGCCTAGGCGATTGCGAGGATATTATGGCCTCACATCAATAAGAGAAATTAGCATCGTCCCCACGCCACATCGGGCGCCTCTGTCCTGGCGTGACTGCCCTATTTGAGCTGTTTATGGAAAGTTTTTTAAATATAGAAGCTAAGTTTCCATTGTCCAACCACTTTATGAGCGAGTCGGCATGGGTTGTTCGATCGAATAACATTGAACATCTTCCTTTGGCTTCTTGTTTCTACTTTTGAGCAAATCGCTCAAAGCTAATAAGGCCTCCCCTCTCCATCATTTGAGGGATCCCAACATCCCTCCTTCTCTCCTATAAATCAGCATCTCTCTCACATAGATGTAGCTAGCTGACATTTTGTATAATAGACGAAATGTTTGAATAGTTGAATAGTCCGATAGTTTGGTGTAGATAGAGCAGAGAGAGATCTCTCACGAGAGAGTATCTGAGGCTTATTTGCCTCACCAAGTCCAATTCCCCAATGAATTCTTAGAGACGTCCAATTTAATCCCGCCTAAAGGAGGTTGCGATTGGCCAAGGCTCATTTGATTGTAATCTCTTTCTTTCTCTTCATTAATACATGATCGATGTTTTGGTTCCATCTTAGCGTTTGATATGATTAGTCTTGTGCAAATATGTTTAATTCTCTCTCAAAAATTAGATAGTTATGAATGCAAAATATTGTTTCATATGCTGCTGTCATTCTTTGAGTCCCTTATCTGTGAGCATCGAGTACCACTACTGAAGGATCGCGATGTGTCGAGACTGAAGATCAGAGACTTTTGCCATCGCTATGAAATGCATGATGGAACAAAGGTAGGACATCTATCCCGACTCAGCTTTCATTCATTAATCTAGGAATCGACGCATTAGCATGTCCTCTTGTTGCTAGATCCACCCTTTAAAGGCTAGAGGGATCACCTGTGCTCGGAGCGGATTTACCTACATAAAAATTTGGTGACTCAGCCGGGGATCGGTGTGTGTTTCGTCTCGTTGTTTGTCGAGATGTTTGACTTGTCGATCCAAATTTGGTCGTTTAATCAATTTTCTACTTTTCTTGACTTGTCTGTCTGACGTTTTCAACCATCCCTTGTTCGAGCTCCATAGCTGTCAATTCGACCTCTACTTGGTGGTTTTGTTTTTTCCCATAGTTTTCTAGCTCGTGTCTTGATTTTCCATTTTGTACGGTCATCGCCAATTGGCACATGTTTCTCTTCGGTCACGAGTGTGGCCAACCCCTCGTTTAGTGCGGAATACAACTAAGCAAATGCATACTAATCTGCTCGATGATTTTATTTGACCTCTTTCTGAGGTCGGTGTTTTGCGCTCATCGATTGGTTTTTTACCTTGTAATTGGTCTCTATCGAGATTGTTTTGACTATGTAGTCTCTTTCTTTCTAAATTGTTTGTCCATCATCTATATCGAGTTTGGAATTTTGTAGCCCTAGGGGTTTCTAGTTGCCTTCAGTGTCGTTGTTTGTCCCGAGCCCTCTCCTCACGAGCCTTCGAGTCGAGTTTGAATCACTTTGATCTTTGTCATTTTCAATTTGCTTACTTGATTGTGTTAGTATTTCTTCCGGTTCTTCGTGTCTTTGGATTGTTGAATGATCACCTTCATTTGTCTTTTTTAGTTCTCCATTCGCCACTTTGATCATACATTACATGTGCTCATTGGATCATTCTAAAGCTCCTTTGTTTTCTTGGGAAGAGTGCATCCCTTTGTTTTTTAAGTGCATTTATGTTTTTAGTGCATTGGTCTCTTTTGTTTTAGAGTCGTTACATTCGTAGTGCTCAAAATTTAATGTTTATTTTTATTTATTTATTGTAACAGTGCATTGTAGTGCCTCATTCATCTAAAAAGATGAAAAATTGCATTCTTTCGTCTTGAAACTTGAAAAATGAAAATGTTTTCTTTATGCGTTACTAGCTCTTAGCGAACTAGGGAAAGAGTTTTCATTTTCTCGTTTGGTTGTATTAGATGCATTAGTGAAATTTTAATCTTATGTTTCAATTGATTGCTACTATTATAAGAGTTCCTATCCTTCTCTTAGTTATGCATTCATTGAATAGAAATGATGTTCTTTTTACATGTAGTTTGCATTTAGGGAAATTTCGGGATCGCATTCGGTAAGGTCTTGAAGATCGCAACATTAATTCAAGATCAACCTTAAAATGAATTCAATCAACCTAAGGAAGCACTTAAAACCTAATGCATATATTTCGATAGGTCTCAGCAAAGTGACGTGTTTTGAGTGTTGCTAAACCTAGTAGTTATGTCTCTCGCTTTTTCCATATGGCATTCATGACAGACTAGCACCGAATTGCACTCCAGCTCTGTACCATCGCATATATAAAGGAGACGCGTCATATGTTAGTAATCATTTATTCATAGGAAGTCATAGTCTCTGCCACCCCTTCAGACTCGTGATACCAGACACAACATTCGGTGAGACTTTCACCTTGCACTGACATCTAAGTCCTTGGTCATTTCTCTTTCTTATTTGATCACCACGAGTGTATGCTGTTGTACGTACAAACTTGATACATTCTCTTGCTGATAATGCTTGAGTAGTCATAGGTATTTTTAGTGACTCTCTAAAAACTCAAAAAGATCATCGAGCACTTTTTCTCTTTTCATGCTCATTCAATACGAAAGTGACTAGCGCAGTCATCTTTTATTTCGCTGTTCTGACTGCTTAAAACATGCAAACAACAAAGTTTTCGTAGTCAATGTCATAAAATTAGCTGCCTACGATCACATGTTCGTTAAAGATACTTTGTAGCATTGTTTTAGTAGTTCCTTAGTGTTTGGTATTGAAGCCTCTGAATCATCTATCTCGTTTCTTTCTATTTTGAAACAATGTCACAAAGTGCCGTGAACTGCACTCAGCTTAGTCATCCTCTTCACTACCTCCTAGTGGTGATCCTTCTCCCGAAGTTTCTTCGGAAGCATCTCAACCCACTAGGTGCCCACTGTTGATTTCCTGTGGTCTCTCCTTCAAAGTAGTATCTTACCTCTCGATAATTTTACTCCTCTCGGACTGAGCCATTTGATATCCATCTAACAACCTCAAACATTCTTGGTCCGGTTTTGGAAGCACCTGAAGACTTCCCTCCTCTTACTTCAAAATCACCTCATATAGCTACGCAACCTTAATCGACAACACATTCTTCATCTTTTTCTCATGAGTAAAATGGCTTCATATCGACATGGATTCTCTGATTCCAAGTTAGTAGTAGAGCTTTATGTTTCTGACAGGAGAATATCAACTCCCTCCGCAGGAAATTTCCTTATGTCTACGATCAACCTTCCTCTGACAACCTGTCTCTCCCACGTGGTTACTCGAACTCTTTGGGTCGGATGCTATTTCTGCATTCAATCGTTGTATCATAATCCGATATGGACCGATATGTCAACTCCTTTGCCACGAGTTCGGTTGTCTTGTGTACTGAGGGCATCACCCTCGACTCTGAGACATCGACGATTGTAACCCTTTGTTCCCTGTCCATCCCATCGTCTGTTGTGGCTTCATCTGCTGCCGATGTCAGCATATGGCTCATCCATCACGTCGAGGTTTTGTTTTGTTGTTCGCACGTGTCTGTTTTATCAATCCCACGATATCTATTGAGCCCTGCTATGAGTGTAGTCACAACCTAACATTGTGGAAATTCATCCTGATGTTCAATTCACCTATGGTTTCTACTTCTATTCCATGGCATATATGTACATTCGATGAGTATCTCTGCTTTTTCTATTCAAAAATAGTATGCTCCTTCACCAGGGTCCTCAACAACATAATTCCACACCTTTCAGGGTTCTCAACGACTTTGCAAGTTTACGGTAATCCTCCACATCATTTTGATGCATACGAGTAATCCCACCTATTGCCTCCGATTGATCCTAATCAACTCGGTTTACTAACATGGGACAACCCTCGGGACCTACAAGGACAACCCTGTCAAGGACACCAGTTTTGGTCCCTAGCCAGGGGACAACCTCGGGTCCCACAGGGGACACCCTTCGATTGACATGGGCAACCTCGGGTCCACAGGAACAACCTTAGCGTACGGCAAGGACAACCCTTATCAGTACAACCTTCGGCCCAATAAGGACAAACATACGGTCCTTACGGGTCAACCTCAATTCCAGGAACATGTTATGTTCTCGGGGGGAAAAAATATATCTGCCAGAGGACAACCTTTTGTGCAATAACATCAACCTTACGTTTAGCAAGTAGGCACCACTGCCACAACAAGGACAACCCTACGGTCTGCTGCTTAGAGTCCCAACCCTGGTTTCAGAGGCAACTTTGGCCCATCCTAACCATCGGGCCAACCTCTTCCTGAGGAAACTTGGTGGCTCATGGTACTATGCCAGCCACCCCACGAGGATAGCTTTGTCCAAACTCGGCATCTAGGTCAACCTACTCCACGGACAACTTCCTCAACCTCAAGGAACTACTTACCCTCCTCAAGGTCAATCGAGAGCGGTGGCGCACCGAGCTTCCACTTATTGTCCTCAAGGTCAGAAATCCCAGATCGTGCTTATAATCACCTCAAGGCAATGCTTACATTAAAAGCGACCAAAATCCATATGTTGTATCGACAAGGACCTTAGTGGTGTGCTCGGAACGTATCCAGGTCCTCAACCCATGTGGGCGAACTATTAGGCTTATAACCCCTATGAGCAAAATCCTGCGGGACAAAACTATGGGGGCATAATTTCTCTCAACCTAGGTGGAATGCTAATACTAGTCTTTATCTGTGACCTACAATTCCTTTAATCTTCAATTTCATTTTTCTCGCTCTTGTTTAGAATTGCTTGATGTTTTAAAGTTGAAGAATGATCCGATCCTTCATAACCCATATTGTTATACGATTTCCAACTAAAATTCTTGGTGATTGTCCCAGTTTGAGGGCAAGTCGGAAGACCCCCCAGCGCATGCTATGACATACCATCTTTGGTGTTCCTCCAACTCTTGGGTTGTGATTCTATTCGACTAAATATTTTCAACGGACCTCTTCACGAGGTAGCCATTTTGCAAGTGGTACATCAAATTATCTCATGGTGTCTTTCAATATTTCAATTCTTTATGCAAGCGTTTCTCACGCATTTCGATTCTGATTTGGCAGTATGGCTTGGACGCACCTCATCCACATCATGAAATAAGATCGGCTCTCATATGCAGTCATATTCATGAATGGAGGTACCATCATCGCTTGATCAAGTTTGAGATTCTTGATCAACTTCTATGCCCAATTGGTTATTGCTGTGTCCTTCGTTGCTGCGATTGCTAAGGGAATTGCCATGAGGGCATGCTTCATTGAGGAACAAGCCATTTCTCGACGCGTGCTTGATCTTATTATTGCTCTCCTTCGACATGTTGTCGAACCTTGCCTAATGTCTAGACTAGGACTTCCTTTCGATGACACCATCCGTCGATGGTATCATTGGTTCCATGTCTCGGGAATTCTCGAAGTCTCCTCCTACGAATCCTGAGTAGAAATCCACTCCTTCCAACAATACGCCTCGGCCAATCACGAATTGGTAAAACCATGGAAGTAAATGTTGTTCAAGCCAATTTGGAAGATAAAACTTCCAAGGGTAAAAAGAAGGGTAAAGTAAGGCCAAAGTCGATACCCCGAAACGAGGATTCTCGAAAATCTGTTGATGATGATGGTTCACAACATAAGCAAGTATCCTTGCTTGATTTGTGAAGAGCACTACCAAGAAATTTGTCCTCGATAGGCCGAAGTGAGTCGGTGCTCAAAGGCACCCAAGGAACTACATTGTTCTCAAAGAACCCTTTCCGTCATAACAAACTTAGTTGGTGAGAAACCTCGGTCCTGCACTGTTGGCTCTCGGGTTTTCATGATGAACAGTTGCACGCATCATTTTATTGCTACCGGTCGAAAGATTATCTTAGGAACACATCGAGCGGCGGGAAAAGAGATCGATGATGGTCCTACTCTCTGCACCTTTAGCCCTCTTCGGATTGAAAGACGATGCCCCGAGCCCATTGTACGACCATCCAAAGGTGTACTCCATAAGCCTTCTTACAATACTAATGCCGATCTACTCAACATTATAGTATTATTGAGGATTTGACTCGGGCGCCATCTGCTATGTACGCTGGGGTACATCGAGTTGTTACGTCTCAATATAAAGGTGTTAGTATGAATCTTGATTTGAAGTATACGAAAAAAAGACCACTTTAGCGCGCGCACCAACAAATAGCCTAACAAAAAAATAGTATAGTATCTTCATATACGAAATTAGATGATCGAAGACAAATCTTTTGAAAAAATCTGAATCTGTCGTTAGAAGACATTAAATAGTGAAAAAAATAATATTTCTCCATAGATCCAATGTAGACAAGACAATAATATATCCAATGAAATTTTTATTAATGTTACTTGGAGGGAAAACACAAGAGGGTGTTCCTATTCTCCTACGATGGGATGGGTTCTTGGGGAGTCCTCGGCACTTGATTTAGGAATTCTATCTCTCTTGATGGTGTAGAAAACCCGGAACAAAAATGGAAAAATATGGCTATGATTGTGGATCAATAGCAGGACCAAGTTGAGATCAGGTGATCTTTAGGCAAAAAAAGAGTGACAAATGAATGGGGAAAATAACTTCTATTTATAAAAAATATTGAGTTGATCTAAGATTAGTTGCATAATTAAAATATTGTTACCCAAATCTAGATCAACTTTTATGGAATATTTTATTATGTATTCGTTGGAGGGAAAAAGGAGTTTGACTTGAGTCAAATCCCCTTATTTGTAAATAATAAATAAATAAATGATTTATTTATCATTTTAAGGATATGGTTGAGCAATAATCGGAATAAATAATGATTTATTTAATTATTTAAGGATGAATTAGTCATATTTAACAAAGAATATTATTTAAATAATATTTAAACAATTATTCTTAGAAAATAATAGATAAATAATGATTTATCCTAACCTAATTTCCTTGTTTTTATAGTTTAAATATAACCCGAACTATTAATTCAACTACTACGCCGTAATTGTTTCTTGAGGAAAATCAAACAAATGTATATTTATTTAATATTTCCTTATGGGGTTTTCTGTTTAGACCATAAACAACTTAATAAAGGTAGTTTACTAAGTTATTTTCATAGTGAAAGCTTAATTTGTGGGTAAAATTGGTATTACATGATATTACTTGGGTCATCTAATGATAATAGGTTAGATGACCAAAAAATGGTGTAACAGTTGCCCCGATGCGAGTGTTGAGGCCCAATCGTATGACCGAAGTACGTTGTAAGAACTCAATCATTAGACATCGAAGGGAAGTCAAAGAGAGAAGAATAAGGTAAACCAAAAGTCTTTGACCTAGACCTGCTGAGGAGGCGACTGAGAATGCGACAAGTCTTTTTATTGGTGATGCCTACTATAAGTAATGAGGAGGCATACCTATGCTCGCGAGGCAATAGTGCAAACAATAAGGTGTACGGAAAACCATAGAAGACACAATAATAAATAATATGTTGGCATAAACATAAGCAGGATGAATGACATAACAATGAATCCCACATACATGTGACAACGGGATGTGACAAGGACTTGGACAATATGGGGCTGAGATATGGTAGCCAGATGCCACAGAAAATGGAAAAAGACTCCAAAAATCTTTGATACATGCAAATGAAAAAGTGACATAGCCAGTAGAAATAGGTATCATCATTGTCAGAGCTGCATGAAGGCCTTTGTAATGAAGAGGTCATCCAGGGTGTGTGGAGGAGCTGCCTTGGGGCCACCCCTCTCGCAAGGCTACGACATCTCACACACACGAGAATCATCGATGTCGATTCAACATCACGAACCTCAAGTATACGAGATCTGATCATGTTTGAAGGAGAAGTGGAGCTAAGACAATCAAGTCAAGGGAAAATAAGGAGTTCCTTTTCTGATCCGGGGAGCACAAAACAGTGGAAAGGCGGAACCAGTGCCCCTCTAGACCTATCTTGGAATAACGACGGTGGGCCCAGACGAAGGAGGTCCTATAGTTAAGGCGATGAGGATCCTCAACTAAGGCACGAGAAAATAGTCGTGGCCGTGATCGCACCAATGATGAAGATGAAATGGGAGGGGCGAGTAGCGAACGACGACTTCCCTTGTTAGAGCATAAATGGCATGGATGACTTGGCGAGGGACGGACACAATATCATGAGGGATGGTGGGAGTGAAGGCCATAATGTGCGACACGAGAGAGGGACCAAGCAATGAAGGATGGAGGACTATGGCGGGGTGTGAGGACTCGGGGATAGATTCCATGAAAGCAGCAGTGACTCAACTCGGATGCTCTGAAAGGTGACTCGATGGTCTTTGCCACACGGAAAAAGGGTCCAATAGGGACCGGAATAGCATGAGTACAAGATGGTAACTCACGGCAGTGACAGTGTGGACAAGTATGGAGGCAACATGTTGCCCACAGCAGATACGAGTGTTGCAAGTGTAGAAAATTAGAGATTTTAGGAAGGTGGTAGCTTCTTGGACAAAATGTGTCTGGTGAAGTATTAAATCACAAAAAAGTTAATAGATACCCATTTGAGGGCTTGGTGGGGGATCTTGTAGCAGTATGGGCAGTTCATCAAGGCGAGCTACGGTTTTTGGTCACATTAAGCGAAAAGAAAAATCAAGGGTTTTCTTTTAATAGGGACCTGCTTCTAGATTCACTCATCTGCTAGTGGGTACATGGCTGAATGTCGTGAGGAGAGGAGGCCACTTAAATCTTCATTGGTTGTAGCGAGATGGACAACCCATTGGAATTTGCTTGATCTATCAATTGGGTAAGATGTCTAACCTTGCTCTTTTTATACCAATAATTTGGGTTTAAATTTCATTTTGGGTACTTAGGCCTCACTGGGCTGGAAAATTTCAGTTAAAAATTTTTTGCAGGGTTTTTGTTATTTGTGTCACAGGTATTGGCCTCTTTTGGGCGATTATACTATGGCTTGTCCCAGTATGGAAAATGTGACACAGCAGAGAAAGAGGGTTTTGATCTTTGTTGCAGTGATATGCGGGATTTGTGGTTGAGGGAAAGCAAATTGCCCCGAGCATGTGTGGACATTCAAAATGTATTAGAAAATGGGGAATCTAAGCACATTTCATGATGTGTGGTGTGTCATTTGTTTCGGTATGGTTATGCAGTTTGAAAGGAAATAGATGATTACCAATCTCTTTTGAAAATGCACGTATATGAATCAAATTAACTTTTAAGTTTTGAGTTTGGCATACATGGTCATTTAATATCCCAAAGAAGAGGATTTTGAGATAATGAACTAATGTTCTCTCAGAAAACTAGTAAAGTTGGTTAACCACAATATGCAGCAGAGATACAAGTTCTTGATGGAATATGAAGGAATGATGAGGGGTATCATCCTAGAAATTGATCTTAGTGATATGGGACTCTAGAGGTTCTTCTAAATGTGGAAGAATAAGGGACTAGATTCATCACAACTAGATTCACTAGGAGGTGGTGGAGAAGCTGCTTCTCCTAGTCTCTCCAATATGGGTACTTACCTAAACATTGGGTGTTAATGTAATGGCCACAAGGTGCATGTGATTCGAATGCATGAGTTAGATATAAGAGGGAATAGACAAAGTTAGGAGTGGGTGGCTACTTCCATAATGTGATCATTGTAATAGAATATGGGGTGTTTGATGGAAGAAAGACCTAACGTGGCAAAATGACCTTAATCCTCATCATGCGAGAGGAGAGGTTTAATATGCCACGTATTCACAAGGAGGGGTGATGAAGGAGGAAGCGGGATAGGATCTACCAATGTTGAGACTATGGAGGGCTGCTGAGGAGGCCGGTGTGAAACATCGGGGGAGGTTTCGTCGGGGACTTCCGACCAAGGACCATGATCTCGACATCATAAGGGGGAATGCGAATGTGAGCATACGTGATATTTTGGTGTTGCCGAAGAAAGATGCGAAGAATAAGGAGAAGTTCGACTCCTTCTTGCTCGACCTCGAATTGGCGTAAGGCTTCTAAGGAACGATACTCTTTGAGGTGAGGAAAAAATTAGTGTAGTGTCCATGGAAATCACACAAAGCACAAGGGTGATTTGTGCGCAATGGTTTTGAGTTTCGGGATTGAATCGGGTATGGTGACATATGCCTTTGGGATGTCAAATTCCGAAATGTCTCGTTGACCATGGACTTGAGGTGAGGAAACTCCGGACAAGTATGGGTGGCCTGTGACAATTCACACAAAGCACCTTTGGATGGTATGATGGAGGCCGAGAGGTGAGGTTTGTCGGGGGGTGACCTTGTCCTTTGTTCTCCTCTGCAAGCTTTTCGCCTTGCAGAAGAGGTGGCAACGGTGGTTATTGTTGAGGTACCGATGAGCCTTTGTTGCAGCGAGAAGTGCGGGGACATGGTTGAATGGGGTCAAGAAAAGATAGGTTTAGACGATAGGGTGGGGTGGTAGGCCACCGGAAGGATCGAGGCACAGAGGCAGAAATCCCAAGAGTCGGTGGGAAGAGGGTGGCCATAATAATTACGATGTACACACGGTGGAGAAACTAGGAATGGTATTTGACGAATGGGTAATGACAGTGAGGAGCGGCTCAAGGTGGTTGAGAGCCTAGAAGGAACCGTTCCGGAGGATAAAGGTGCTCATGAGTGCCGGTACCGGAAGGTAAGGGCTAGGAGAAGAGGTTGAGCTAATCAAGGACATCATGAAAATACGGTAATCGGGGAACCGGATGGAGAGGGATTGGTGGCTTTGTCCTTCAATTGGTTGGGTATCGTCCTATTGTGGGGAAAGGATCGGTAAGCAAAGCGGTTGGCTGATGCGGGGCTGTGAGGAATGAAAGGAATGGCTTGTGTCCTCTCAATGTTTGTGGACTCCTGCATTGTGGCATGCTGCCCGATGGGGACAATCATGTATAATGACCACCGAAGCATCTGTACAGTGGGTGCTTGTTTGTGCGAAGAGGCTTTGTCTGCCAAGGCGGAAGTGCCTTATTGCTGGTTTGTGGTGTTGGAGGCATGCAGCAGCTGGGTCCATGATTACCGAAGCGAGTTGATTTTGATTACCTTTCCTCTTCCATTTAGAGCAAGGGTATTAGTGGTGCCTGCTTGTGCATGCACATACACGAAGGGGGGTAGTTCTTCGTGTGGGTGTTGTAAACCAAGGGAGGAGGGGTGCTAATGCGCACGGAGGTCTTTGGAGCACAGTACGTGAATATAGATAATAAGGAGGTTGAGTGGCAGTGTGGTAAACAGAGGTTGGGCAAGGAGAGCATGTGGTATCACGGATACATGCTACCGAGGAGGAAAAGTGCAGTGTTGCCTTTAGCCTAAGAGAAACCACGGACCATGGGAGGTTGAGCATACGATTAAAAGGCTCGATAATGCCGTTGGCAACGAGATGCCCTCGGTGCATTAGCACCACAGTCTAGAGAAGATCAAGTAGAATGGTATAAACATAACACAGCTGACGTAGATTAGTTCATGGTTAACTCAATTTGAAGCGGCTTCTTCGGTTTGATGAAAGTGTGATGCAATGTGTTTCACGGAAATGAAAGTGGTAAGAGTCCTAAGGAACCGGTCCATGTAGGCCACGATCCTCGAAGGAGGGGGCTTGACATGGGCTCGCTTCTCGCCATTCACGAACATGTTCGGATAGGCGAGTCCTGGAATGATTGACGGAAAAGAGGTCCAAAGAGCTCGGTACCCGATGTCATGTGAAGGGAAGCTGGAAATCGTTAAAAAAAGCTCGGGCCAAAGTCACAAAGTGGTATGAGAGAAGGGGCTGATCGGCCTACCCTTGGTCCTTCGCACAGCAGCGTTCGTTCGTTGTCCGTGACAGAGTGCATCGATAATGGATTGGACGAACACCATGTGGAAAGATCGAATATGGTTTTGAAGGGTCTTCTCCGGCAAGACCTTTCAAACTTTGGGTTGTCTGAAGGGAGCTTTGTTGGCAACCAGGCCAACTAGCATCATGGCAATTGTGTAGGGTCGTTTATCGGTGTGGTCAGGCGGGGGAGGGCCGGGGCGCTGTCGCCGAGGATCAAGGGTGCGGCCCGAGGTGGTGTCCCAGTGGCAATCCCACTAGTGTTCTTTCCGGCGGGAGGGCCGGGTTACCACCAGCATTAGGTCCTCTACTAGACATAGTGAAGGTGTTGGGGAGCGAAGGCGGGCAGGAAGAACCGAGGACTAGAGAAAGAAGAGTCGGTTAATGCTGGACTCGGTAGGGGACTAACTCAAACTCTGTGGATAGAGATCTTCCAATCATAAGCGAGGATGAAGGAAAGAGGAAGTCTTTGGGATAAATGCCTTGGTGGTGCAATGGTGACGACACAAACATGGCACAAGGGGAAAAGGAGACCAAGAAGGAAGGTGCGGGGATCAAGTGATTACGATGTCGAAACAAGGGCAAAGAGGTGCGGGGATCAAATGATTTCAATGTTTAGAGTCTTTGCTTGACGGTGTTAACTGACCCTTTTTCACTTAGGGTGTGTGTTTAAAAGTGTGTAAATTTTAATTTTTAAACCCGGATGTTTTTAGAGAAAAAGAAAAAAAAGTGTGTTGTATAGCTATAAATAAACGCAAGCGTCGGTATAGGCATGAAACGGAAAATAAATAGCTTGATAATGCACTATTCCAAACCCAAGGAGGCGGGTCTCTCAACAACTAGTCTATAAGTGAGTAAAAAAACTAATCTAACACACTAAAAAAAGGCTAATAGATCTAGGAATTAGGAGAACGGAGATTTGAGGCAAAAATGCATTTGTGGTGGTGGAAAAACAACTAACAAATCGGAGGAAAATTGTTGTAAAGAGGTGGCGGAAAGTATTATCCCGAGGAGGAGACGAGTGCACCCTAAAGGAAAACCAAAAAGCTAAACTGGAAGATTTGGATGGATAACAAGATGATAAAGTGGATACGAAGATAATTATCGAATCTAAAAAATGAGTACAGACTGCGAAATTTCGGACAACACACGGCAACAAACCTCTTCTAGTGAAGTGCCGAAGCCCTAGGGGCTAGGTTCCCATAGTTGGCGAAACAAAACGAAGTACGAGGTCAATGTAGGCGAATATGGAGGTCGGACAAGCACGAATAGAGGCTCGGCCAAATCAAAACGTAGAAAAAATCTTTAACGGAAAGTCCCGAAGTCGCGGAAGTTTTTGACTGTTTCGGCGGAAGTCACACTTTTTGAGGCAGCAAAAGTGCCACAGGAGGTCCGGTCGTAGGTTTTAGGCAGAAAATTGTGACACCTTGTCGCACTCAGTATAGGTTTCGGAAAAAATTTGTTGTCTCGATTCTGGTGATGTATACTATTGTGATGGGTCCGAAAACACGGAAAGTGTAATATACCAAAATTGGAATTTTATACAACAATAAGAATACCTTAAGGTATTCCAAAGTTTGAGAAAAGTAATAAATCAACTCATGTAATGTGTTTGAACACATAGCCATTATAATAACAATCACAACAACAAACTATGCATTTATATAGTTCACCAAGTGGGGAAAACCAGCTATTTTTGCCTCAAAAATGCTATTTTCTAAATATTGAGTTAAAATAGTGGAAAATAAGGGTTGTGTCCATTATAATGGAAAATATAGGACATTCATTCAAAATATTTTCAGAAACAAATGCCTTTAGCTTAGTTAAACAGGCCTCCCATGCTCAAGACAACTTAAAATTGCCAAAACCCCAAGACTACCAAAATGCCGGAGCAGCTGCACAGTGACTGCACATTCTAAAGAGAGGTTAACTCTGAAAATAGAGAGATATGACTGATAATGTTATTAGAATACTCAATTATGTACAAAATCAGAGATCTAATCTCTTTTACACAAATCCAAGAAGACCTGGCAAGGATTTCTTGACATAAAATATATACAAGAGAAGTTGTTGCAAAATATGTGGCTGAATAACGCTCTATGGCTGAAGCTCTGCAATATATGGCTGAACATGCAAAGAAATGGCTGTAGATGCTCCATCTAGCTTTCCCAAAGAAAGGCGGATCCTCCTCTTGGGAAACTAGCTCCTCAAAATGGGGTTTCAACCCCTTCCACTACACACCTTAAGAAATAACGCATTTTTCTGAAGGGAATATATTTTTGCTGAAGGTAGATGCTTGGCCCAACACCAGGTAGTGGAAGATTCAGATCAGAAACCTCCTCTTAGATTTCTTGAACAAGATCTCCAAGAAAGAGTAGGGAATTCCCACTCGGGTAAACCCTTGCACTAAGCAGTGCAACAACTTAGCTAAACAGATGAGTATGCAGGAATTCTAAGCAGGCCTCATGAAAATATAATCTCCAATATGTCCATGTGCTTGCCATATCCTTCATTATATAATTGATGAGCTTCCTCACCAAGGGTCCCACCCACTATGAGGTTGCTTCCATGAAAAGGCTCCTCCACAAAAACTGTGCTGTCCAACAAGATGGTTCAACGCGTCTAGAAAGTTTTGTTGACTTGGTCAACCTTGAATGATTCTTCATGCCTTGTCCCTTTTCACACTCAAGGTGCCTTCATTTTATCTAGCTGGATTTCATCCCTATTCACATTGAGTTGGCTTTATTTAGAATCCACTTCTTTGAGAGTAATTTATGTTGACTTGGTCAAACTTGACCTTGCCCACATAGTTTAGATCTTTTTCACACATGTGGATGTTTGAACTAGTTATTACATGATCCCCTTTCACACTAGGAGGGATTTTTATTCATACTTGAGCAAATTATGAGCCTCCTTGCTCAATTATTCATGCATCTAGATTCCAAAAGAAAAATTTAATATTCCTATTAGCTGAAGCTAAATTAGGAATATTACAGTCTCCCCCTCCCAAATGTTTCTTGTCCTCAAGCAACTGCAAAGGTGCTGCAAAATCTCCCCTCTTCCTCTTGTGGCCCTCTCATCCCATAGTCTCCTCCATTGCTTCATAATTTCTGCAAACATTCCATCTCCCAATGGCTCCTCCTAAGTGTGCAAGTTGGCCTTTGGTGAATAAACCCAATGGCTCTCATCATGAAAGAATGGAAGGTTGTTGTGGAAACCTTCTTGCTGATCCATGGCCTTCTCAAGAAAGAAGTGATGAAAATCATGGGGAATTTCATCATCAATGGAGGTCCCCCTCCTCCATGCTATCATCCAAATAAAATGAATCATCCTCTAGCTTGGTAATTCATAGAAAAGCTCCTCCCAATTTCTCATGAGAGGCATGCCCCAAGTGCTCCAAAAAAACATATGGTCCACATCATAAAGAAACAAGTGATATGCAATGGTGGCCATATAGTTTCTCATGCTCCCCTTGGAAAATGTAGTGCAGAAAAGGTAGGGACTTTATTCCCCCAAAGACACATCCAACAAGTGTGCCTCTCCTCCAGCCATGCCCCCAATAAAGATAAGAACATCTTCAGCATGTGGGATCATAAGTAAGATCATGCTAGCTGCCATATGCAATAAGGGAGAAGGAAAATGGTCCCTCATGTGCAACCAACATAGTTTTCCTCCTAACTACCATAGGATATGATATGGCAAGCGTTCTCCCCAAAACTTGCTTGCTGCCCCATCCTTCTTGCATGCTTGGAGGAGGTGTATGATGGTTGGTGTTAAGGAACCACACCATGAAGAGTACATCATCTCTCCAAGATCTCCCAAAGAATGGCCAACATTACCATTGTTCATGGCCCAAAGTGGCTCATGAAGCCCATCAAAAAAAGTGCCCCGTCTTGGAGTCAAGACCTGCATATGAGTGCTAAGAAAATGCAAGTATATAATAAATACATCATGAGGTTCACCAATACAATGTTTATCATACACTTGTTTAAAATCAGCAAGGTGGCTCATGGATGAGCTCCCTTTCACACTCAATGAATAAGGAGGTGATAATGGTAACTCTTCCCAAGAGCTATGTCCCTCCTCAACTAACAAATGATTCATGCACTTACTCATATGAGAGTGCATCTCCTGTTTGAAACCTTCCCACATGAATCCATCTAAGATAGTATAACACGTTTTAATGAAACTAGTGGGATTTGAAATCAAGACCTCATAAGTTGTATCAAGTAGTTTATCCTTGAGCTTGGAATATTTGGTTAAGTAGATATAATTATGTACATAAATGATTCCATTAACTACCTCATACTCTCCATCCATTGCTTGCCCATCAAGGACCTTACATGTGAATAGGTCCTTAGAATATTCCATCAAGAGTTGGGACTCCCAATAAGGGTCTAGGCTTCCCAACATTGACAGCGCTGCAGAAGTAGGAAACGATGCATTTGTCACATGATGGCTCTCCTCCTTGACATGCTTGATGTCAAATTCACATGTTGGAGTATTCCCAACTTTCCTTTGCTGCCCTTCTTGCAGCTGATCTTGCTCAAGGCAAGATTGAAGTTTAGGAGAGTCACCCTCCCTTTGAAAGGTTCTCTTTCTCAAAAACTTCCACCTTTTTGCTCCTGCATACAAAAATAAAATTATATTTTTTTTATGTTCAGAAATCTTCATTATATATTGGAGTATCTTTTTCTGTCCCAAAGCTATGGAGTAGCCCTTTGATACTATGCTCATATCAGTCCAAATTTCTGAATCTATTCCCTCCAACACAAATAGATGAATGGAAGAAAACAAGGTCAATCTCAGAAATTTGCCTAGCCTCCCATAAATGGTTTGCAACATTGTAGTGGCTCCTTCCAAAGTTCCCTCTTTAAAAAAATATGTTGCTGCTGCATATAGTTGAGAGAACACTTTAGTTTCCCTCCAATCAAGAGGTCTTCCTGCTGAAATGCCTCTTTTCAAAGAGGCATCAAGGCATAGAGTAGGATGCGAATGTAGGTGGACAGATTTGCCCCTACCTTTGTTGCATGGGTCCTCTTGCCTTCTTTGTTCTTTCAAACTCTGAAATAGAGAAGGGTTCATGCTCTCCATCTTATGATGCCATTCCTCCTCTTTTCCTCCTCCTATCTTCAAGATCCCATCACTTGGCAATGAAAGTACATGTTGCTCATGTGTTATGCCAAGAACTCTATGTGTGAGACCTTGTGGAACTCCTTGCAAGGGTGCAATATTTTATTTTCTTGGAGCAAGTTCTCCATCCTCTTCTCCATGAGGTGCTTGAGGGGCCCTTGTCATGACTGTGTTATTCTCCCCTGCCTTCCCTTTCTCCTCTTCAATAGTTGAAGTTGCCTCATCTTCAACAAGAGACCTCAAATCTTGGTCTTCTTTTGAAGAAGGAATCTTCATGTCTTTCCTTTGAGAAGAAAGCCCTTCATCCAAAGGAGATATTGCCCTTGGAAAAGCATCAATAAAGCTCACCTCCTCTTCATTGGTTTTCAGAAATGGAGTTGGATAGATAGACCCTCCCAACTCATGCAAAAGTTTTGTTTGATGTGGTTTGATAGTTGCAATAGAAGATGTTCCACATGAAGTATCATCAAACCTCTCTACTAATATTTTAATGAAATTTGCATAAGTAGATGTATTTGCATTTTTTAAGGAAAATTATTCAAACAACCACCAAGCATAGGCCTTACCCTCAAAATGCAGCGCTGCTACTTTGATGGCTTCAAATTCTGAAACTTGATGTTTCTGCACAAAGGTGTCTAGCTCCTTCACCCAAGACCTAGCTGAACATAGAGGTGATCCATCAAAAGTGGATAGAAATAATCTACCCTCACCCTGCTTATTGCTCCTTGTGCTCTTTTCCTCCTTCATTTGGCAAAACCCTTGGAAGTTCAAGTGATATTTGAACTCCTCGGAATGATCTTCATATTCCTGCAAATAATCACCAAGAGTATCTCTCTTTGGCACAACTCCTTTCTTCCTCTTCATGAAGAAATTGTTGATATCATGTGGTAGATATGATGATATGGTTGAGTGCTCATATCCAAAAGATGAGGACTTAGAATCTTCCTCTTGTATAGACTTTGTTGAGGGATCTTCATGCTTCCCTCCTCATTTCTTTTCGGTTCACTTGCTCCCCAAATTTGTCAAAAGAAGTTTTGAGAACCTTTTTCCTGACAATAAGGGTTTGCTCTCGATTTCTTCTCAAGAAATCTCCTCCTCCCCATGATAAGACGATAATGCTTGGGCTCAGCTGTGCTGAGCTGATGGCTGTCGATACCACCGTAATATCCCAAAATGGAATTTACAACAATAAGAATTTTAAGGATTCAAAGTTGAGAAACAAATTAATCAACTCATGTGTTTGAACACATAGCCATCATAACAACAATCACAAAGAACAGCATTTATAATAGCTCACCAAGTAAGAAAGTGTTATTTTTGCCTCAAAAAAGCTATTTTATGAATATTTGAAGTTAAAAAGTGGAAAATAACAGTTTTTTCCCTTATAATGGACAATATAGGACATGCATGCAAAATATTTTCAGAAAAAAATGCCTTCAGCTTAGTTAAACAGGCCCCCCATGCTCAAGACAGCTTAAAATTGCTAAAACCCCAAGACTGCCAAAATGCCAGAGCAGTTGCACAAGTGACTGCGCAGTCTAAAGAGAGGTTAACTCAGAAAATAGAGAAATATGACTGATAATTTTATTATAATACTCAATGATGTACAAAATCAGAGATCCAATCTCTTTTACACAAATCCAAGAAGACCCGGCAAGGATTTCTTGACAGAAAAGATATACAAGAGACGTCATTGAAAAATTGTTGGCAATATGATGCTGAGTGTTGTCCTTGATGGCAACCCACTTGATGAAGATGATGGCAACCTACTTGATGAAGTTGTCCCTGATGGAATATGTCTTGATGAACTTGTCAAATGATGTAAATCTGATGTATATACAATGAGTATAGAAGGTAATGATGGAAGGAATGTCAGTATGTGCTAGAACATGATGAAAAGAGTATGTCTCAAGGCATATGCGGATTTGTCTAGACAAAGTAGCGTATGCACGCGGGAAATAACGTGCCAAGTCGCGTATGGGAAAAAGCGCTCTAAATATGTAAAACCAGGGGTAACCACCATGGTATTGACCCATTGTATTGAGTAATGATTCGTCTATGTGACCCCGCCCAGGAATACCATTGAAAGTAATGTGGTTTTGACTCATGGTATTGATAAAGGGTAAACCTATATAAGGAGAAGAAATTCATTGTGCAAAGGGTGTGCATGTGTCTGGGCTTTAATGAATACTTCACTCTGAAGTATATCTGCATGGTGGAACTTTGCTCTTAATTGATAGATTTGATTCTATAATGTATCTATGAACATAATGAAGGTCCAAGATCTCTAGATCTTGAAATGGTGAAACTCTTGGATGATCTGAAAAGAAGTGATGAAGACCTGGCGCAAATCTGTTGAAGAAGTTGAAGAAATCTGGGTAAGTTCATAGATCTGGTCTGTTCTGCAAGTTTATCTTTTATAAATCAATACACAGGTTCGCTTCACTGAAGGCGCGTATATACGCGAATCTATTTCAACAAAGGCGCGTATGACCTGTTATGGTTTTTCTGAAAAGTTGCACGAATGTATACGCGGGTTGTCTTCAGTGAAAGCGCGTATATACGCGGGTCCATATAAAGAAAAGAGCGTATGATATCTGAACTGATGGTTGCTCATGGTTGAATGTGTTTCTGCATACTTATTCTGAAGTTTGGGTTATCTCAGATATACTGATTACAGTGGTTTCACTGTTCGGTTTGGAAGCATTGGGCAAAGTATGTTTGTTGATAAGTGAAGGGTTGTGTTGAAGCTGTTTGATCCAGTTTGAAAATTGATGAAACGTGGTCTGCAGTGGATCTGAGGGTTGAAGCCTTCAGTCTGATAATAGAAGCTTTCTATCAGCAGAGGTTGGTGCTAATATCAGGGGGTAGTAGCTCCCTTCCAGGTAAGACTGGTAAACGATAGCAGGGGGTTGAAGCTCCCTTCTAGGTGAGGCTGGTAAACGAGAGAAGGTTGTAACCTTCTGCAGGTGGGTGCCTGCGTGCTGGTATAAGTCTACACCAGTACATGATTGTAAGAAGTTTTTCTCTATAATAAAATATTGAAGGCTGAGACAACGGCAGCGGTGGTTTTCTCCCGACTTGGGTTTCCACCTAAAAATCATGGTGTTCATGTGTGATGCTTTTGTGTGATGTTTCATTCTGTTATTATTGCACATGTATACTACTATATAAACATATGATGAATGAATACATGCAAGGATCTAAGTGAAGAATTGATTGTTTATTAATATCTCTGTGCATACGCGAGTTCAGTAAAGGGTATCCGCGTATATACGTGAGTCTGGTTCAGTAAAGTAGCGTATGAGTTATTAAAGAATGAAAAAGTAAAAATATCTGAGTAAATCCTAAATACTGATTCACCCCCCTCTCGCATTTTTCCAACAAAAATATGTGGCTAAATAAAGTTGTATAGCTGAAGCTATACAATATATGGCTGAAAATGCAAAGAAATGGTTGTAGATTCTCCCTCTAGATTTCCCAAAGAAAGGTTGATCCTCCTCTTGGGAAACTAGCTCCTCAAAATGGGGTTTTAACCCCTTCCACTGCACACCTTAAGAAATAATGTAGTTTTCTGAAGGGAATACTTTTTTTCTGAAGGTATATGCTTGGCCCAACACCAGGTAGTGGAAAATTCAGATCATAACCCTCCTCTTAGATTTCTTGAACAAGATCTCCAAGGAAGAGTAGGGAATCCCCACCCGGGTAAACCCTTGCACTAAGCAGTGCAGCAACTTAGCTAAACGGCTAAGTATGCAGGAAGTCTAAGCAGACCTCATGAAAATATAATCTCCAATATTTCCATATTCTTTGCATCTCCTTCATTATATAATTGATGAGCTTCCTCACCAAGGGTCCCACCCACTATGAGGTTGCTTCCATGCAAAGGCTCCTCCACAAAAACTGTGTTGTCCAACAAGATGGTTCAATGCATCTAGACAGTTTTTTTGACTTGGTCAACCTTGAATGATTCTTCATGCCTTGTCCCTTTTCACACTCAAGGTGCCTTCATTTTATCTAGCTAGATTTGATCCCTATTGACATTGAACTGGCTTTATTTAGAATCCACTTCTTTGAGAGTAATTTATGTTGACTTGGTCAAAATTGACCTTGCCCACATAGTTTAGACCTTGTTCACACATGTGGATGTTTGAACTAGTTATTACATGATCCCCTTTCACACTAGGAGGGATTTTTATTCATACTTGAGCAAATTATGAACCTCGCTCAATTATTCATACATCTAGATTCCAAAAGAAAAATTTAACATTCCTATTAGCTGAAGCTAAATTAGGAATATTACACAGG